>JACEEZ010006904.1:27500-90000 GCA_016584305.1 Chionoecetes opilio
ATTTCTTAAATCTCTCTTCATCCAATATTTGAATGCCTTTTTTATATTCCTCGCAACTGATATTACTCCTGTGTGTTAAAATCTTTTTTAGTGCTTCTCAGGTGAAAAATTGTCCGAAATCCTACTCCCGATTTTTTTTCGACCTTTGTTTTGATTATCCATTAATTTCCCATCGTATTTTCCCTCTCTTGTCTCTTTTTGCAAACTCCCCTTTCCATCACTTTACATTTTTTAGCTTAAACTCCTTTCCCCTAGTTGACTCCATCTGAAAATCTTATCTAGATCCTTTTGTAAACCCTCACGTCCTCTTTCTTTCTACTTTTTTTATATTTAGAAATCACAAATTCTCATATAACTGTTCACTCCCTCTGTCATATCTTTTACATGACCAAAAACTCAGGGGCCCATACTGATCCTTGGGGAAACTCCCTTATCAACTGCACCTTCTGAACTTCTGATCTTTGATTCTGTTCTCATCTCTCTGTTGCTCAAAAAGTTTTTCCATCCACTTCAAAACCCCCCTTAAACCCTCCACATTTTCTAGCTTCTAGAGATCTCTTGTGAGGTACTTTGTAAAATCCCTTTTTTTAGGCCCAATATAGCAATCGCCCACCCCTCTTTTTTCCTGGTCCATCGATCACTCTCGAGAAAAAGCTTAAATAATTCGGCTTAAAAAATTCGTTGAACATCATTCCTCCTCTAATCCAACTGGCCACCTGCGAGGGTTTTGCCCCTTTCCAATATTTCCCATCTTCCTTCCCAAAATTTTTTTCACACTTTTTTTCCCACTACATTTGTTAAAAAACTGGCCTGATTTATGTTCTTCTTTGTCTCCTCCTTTGTAAATTGCACAATTTTGTTTTTTTCCAAATCAAGGGGGACTTGCTCTCCTTGAGTAAAACTTTCATTACACTATGAAACTTTCCTGCTAGTTGGTTACTGCACTTTCATAACCATTTCAAACTCCATCTGGACCCGGGGCTTTTCTCACATCTTGTTTTTCCTTAGCCTTTTTACTTCTTTACTTTCTTTATGTTTTCCCATTATTTTTTTTTGCTATTATATTTTTCGTTTTAAATTAACTTTCTCTTGAAAATACAGTCTTTAAGCATTATTCATCCCCTCACCTGTTTAATGCTCTTCGTACACTATCCCTCTACCTTCACTTATCTTTCCCTTCCTTGTTTTTCATTTTTCCTTTATATATCTATAGAAAGTTTCGGTTTATTCTTTCATTTTTGTTTAATTCCCCCCCCATAGTTACTTTCTTTTTCTCTTTGATTCTACATTTCATTTTTTAGTTTTTTTTTACTTCTCCCAAAAGGGTTTTACCCCTTTTTTCCTCCAACTTTCCTGTTTTACTCTTTCTAGTCTTGCTAATTCACTTTTCTGTAAAAAAAATTTTTTTTTTTCTTTCTCTGATAACTATCCTTGGGAAAATAATTTTATTCCTTCGGTGTAAAATTCGGATGAACTCATCCCCTTTTTTCGGGTGCTCCTTGCGCATGGAAATTACTCCATCTGTCTCTCCAAGAATGTTCTTAATCCCTCAAAGTCTGCTTTTTTCCATAAATTATCTTCTTTCTTTTTTTCTTTTTTCTCCCCTCTTTTTTGGGGTATCATTTATTTTTAAAACAAAAGTCATGGGCCCCTTTTTTCCAAGGGGCATTTATAAATTTTCTTTCAATTACTTCCCTTCTTTCGTCAAAAAAGGGCTAGTCTTTTATGGTTCTTCGCTACCTTGAAACTTGTGTTTTCTTTAATCCCTGGTCAGATTTTTCTTACCAAATCCAAAAATGTCCACCCCAGAGTCTTTCCTTCAGTTCCATTCTTCCCGCCAAAATTTTTTGAGTTAAAAACCCCATCAAAATTTTGTTCTTACAAATTTTCCATCGTTTCTTTTAAAAATTTGCTTTTGTCTCTTTCATGTCTCCTACTCTTCTCTCCCCCCTTAATTTGTCTTTGTTGAACGATACGAGTACTAAGTCTCTTCTTCTTTTTTTTTCATCACCAACTCTACCTTTAAAAACCTCTGCCATTCTTCTCCTTTTTAATTCCCTCTACCACTCCTTCCTTGTTAACCCATTACACCACCTCCCTTTTTCTGATTTCGTTTTTCCTCCTCTTAATTTACCCTCCCCCAAATGGCCTCCTCAGAACAAGCTTCGTTTTTACTAAAAACCCAAAATTTTGGTTTTTTGGTCTCAGGTTCGTTTCTTCTGTATGTTTACACTAGCCCTTTAATTTTTGGGAGATACCTGCCTCCTTTTCATTTTCCTTTTAAAATGTCTTCTCTTACTCTTTCTCTTTTTGATACCCTTCTTCATTTTTTGGTCTAAAATCTCCAAAATTTTTGTTTTTTCCCCTCCTTCTCAATTGTTTTTTTTCTTTGCTTTTTAAACGTAATTCAACTGCTCTTTCTTTCCCCATTCTATCTTTTCTTTCCCTATTTTCTTTTATCTTCTGTCGTTGCCATTTCCATGCTTTGACAAATTTCTTGTGCTGTATTTTGGACCTAAACTTCTTTTAAGGGGGGGGCCCCCCCCTCTTTAATTTGCCTAACCTATGTATTTCTTCTATTTTTTCTTTTATCTCCGTTTTTCCTCTACTACTTTAAATATTTCTTTTTTTTTTTCACTTTCTTTTCTTCTTCTTTTCCCTTGTTTTCTTGGGCGCACTTTTTTTTTGTGACAAAAATGTGACCAATTTTTTTTTGTCCCCCTATCTCTTACAAATGTTCCCTTTTTTTTGTTCTTTTACTACTTCTTTGGGCGATTTTTTTTTTCATTTTTTTGCTTCTATTTCTGACGTAAACTTTTTGGGCTTTTTCTTTTTTATCTTCCCTGTCTTTCTTTCATTTTCATTTCCTCTTGTGTCATTTTCCTTTTTTATGTACTGAATAAATTTCTCGTGCTTTTTCATACCTTTCGTCTCTTTTTTTTCTTTTAATTCGTCCACTTATTTTTTTTAAATAGTATTATCTTTTTCCAGAGAACATTTTCTTTCCATCTTATCTAATTTATCCATTAATTCGTGTACCACATTTCCAGCATTAAGACTCTTCTCTGGTTCATTTTCAGCCCTAATAGGTCTTTTTCTTTGGTATCAAAACCGACGAAAGGTGTTTTGGCGGGATCTTCCATCCTTGTTTACTTTTTTTCATCACTTCCTATTTTTTCACTTTTTAGGCTAATCATATGGAGACGAGACTATTTAACTGCATAGCTCTCACCTGTAAGTACTCAAGGTCTTTTTGGGTCCTCTGCGTCCTTGTTTGACCACAGCAGCCACTCACAATAGCCAGTTGTGTTAGGAGCCTTCTTGAGCGCGTCTGTTACACATAGCTGGACACTGGGTGTGTGGTGTGGTGGGTGTGTGGTGGTGGGTGGTGTGGGGTGGGTGGGGGGGTTTTGTGGTGGTGTGGTGTGTTTATTCAGTAATGTGTTTCTCTCTACACTTCAGGGTCTCAATCTGACTGAATAGCAAGAAGAAGAAGAAGAAGAAGAAAAGATGATGATAAAGTCAAAACGAGGAAAAGAAGGAGGAGGAAAGGAAAGAGGGAAGCTTTATGGGTGCGGTAGCGCGAGTAAGGAGGAGAGAAAATGAAATAGGAGAAAAGGAAGAGAATGGAGAAAATTGAGGAGGAGGAGGAGGAGGGGGCGAATAACAGAAAGTGACGAAGCAGAGGTGGAAGGAATAATAAGAGAGAGAGAGAAGGAGGAGAGGAGGAGAGGGGAGAAGAGAGAAGGGGAGGGAGAGAGAGAGAGAGGAGGAGGAGAGAGAGGGGAGAGAGAGAGAGGGGAGAGGGGAGAGAAGAGAAGAGGAGAGGAGAGAGAGGAGAGAGAGGAGAGAGAGGAGAGAGAGAGAGAGGGGAGAGAGAGAGAGAGGAGAGAGAGAGAGAGAGAGTTACACAAAAAAAACCCGGTACGAATCTGTCAGCTCCTATAAAACCAAGCTCTCTCTCTCTCTCTCTCTCTCTCCTCTCTCCCCTCTCTCTCTCTCTCTCTCTCTCTCTCTCTTTCTCTCTCTCTCTCTCCTCTCTCTCTCTCTCTCTCTCTCTCTCTCTCTCTCTCTCCCTTCTCTCCTTTTCTCTCCTCATCTTCTCTTCTCTCTCTCCATCTCCTTCTCCTCTTTCCCAGCATTTAAATCAGGTGGTCCGTGAGCCTACAAGGGATAAATAGTATCCTAGTTTTAGTTTTCACTACAGACATTGATCTGATTGATTACTGCGATATAGGTGAACTTTGGCAAACAGTGATCACAGGTTAATCAGATGCGGCATAAATTGCAAAAGTAGACTTTACAGAAAATCTGTTATTAGTTCCAATTATAATAAAGCAGATTTTAAAGAAGATCAGGGAGGGTACTAAGCGAAGTTGATTGGATTGACCTACTAAATGGTTAATAACGCCGAAAACATGTGTAATCTATTCACAAAATAAAATCCAATCGTTGTTGAAAAATATGTGCCCATGGTAAGAAAACGTTTGAATAACATAAACAGACCCTGTTGGATGACTAATGAGATTCAACAAATCATTGGCAGTAAGCGCCGAGCGTATAAAGTTTACAAACGATCAAATGCGGACTGCGATTATAGAGATTACAATGACGTAAAGTGTCGTTGCAAAGAATTAATTAAGTCTAAAAAGCGCGAGTATGAAGAAAAAATTGCAAAGGAATCCAAATCAAACCCGAAAAGGTTCTTTCAATACGTTCGAAGTAAGAAAAATGTCAAAACATGTATTGGGCCACTGAAAGATAAGAACAACATCTTGGTAAATGATAATAAGAGTATGGCGTCCGTACTCAATGATTACTTTAATGCGGTTTTTATTAAAGAAGACGAAGCTCCATTGCCAGAACCAGTAAACATGTATGCGGGACTCGAAAGTGATAGATTGATAGATTGGAGAGATAACAGTAGACGAAATAATCAAAGTATTTGCAGAAACTTGACCCAGCAAAATCCGTGGGGGTTGACGAAATCTCGCCGAGATACTTCGCGAATATCATAGTCAACTTTCGCTCCCATCAAAGATTATTTTCAACAAATCGCTAATGGACAAAAATGTTCCTAGTATGTGGAAATTAGCTAATGTTACACCGATATTCAAGAAAGGGAGTAAGAGCCTCGCAAGTAATTATCGCCCAATTAGTCTAACGTCTGTGATTGTTAAACTATTTGAGAAAATATTGCGGGATAAAATAGTGTCTTTTCTCGATGAATATAACTCAATATTAAACTCCCAGCATGGATTTCGTAATAAGAGATCCTGCTTAACAAACCTACTCGATTTTTTCAATGTCATTTATTCAAACTGGGACGCTAAAATTCCCTCGGATATAATATACCTTGATTTTCAGAAAGCCTTCGATACAGTTCCCAATAAGCGACTCTTGACCAAGCTAAGGGCACATGGCTTAGGAGAGCAGTTATGTACATGGATTGGCGATTGGCTTTCAAATCGTAAACAACGGGTAGTAATAAATGGCGAGGCATCTGATTGGTTAGATATTACTAGTGGGGTGCCTCAGGGCTCGGTCCTGGACCTGTATTACCAAAGAGATCATAGTTAAGAACGTTTATCATAGCTGGACAAAATGGCCCATTTTAGTCACAACTGGCTGGTGGATATCATAAATTGTGGGGGGACTATCACAAACCGCGCGGGAGGCTAAGAGTGGGTTCACCGAGTTCTAGCGCGACTATGATAACGGCCCCGCGACTATGATAAACTTTTCATCTGTTAACAGGGCCGAGACACAATAACAGCCTCAGTGAAGGAATATTCGCCCACATAGGGATGTGTTGAGTGAGCTGAGTGATGCACAGCTGATTAGGAAATACCGAGTAGACCGTGTGAGGGCATATTGTTCCTCATCAACTGTGTACAAACAGCTTTTAGATCGAAAACATCGCCATCTGGCAACTCTGTCCCGTGTTTACACAGATACTGCTCAACGGTACATCTATATGCCTTATTTTCGGAAATGAATTACTACATTACTCTCTATGTCACTGCCCTAAACATGTTATAAACATAAGGGAAGAAGTATCAATCCATAAAACGTGGTCAAAGGATGAATTTACTGATTATATAACCATTTTAAAGAAACAATGACGCTATATTTAGCAGACGCCTATGATAGAAAATTGTGCTAGATTCCAAACTTATGATAAATGGCGTATGATAAAAATTTATGATATTCAAGAGTAATGATACATTTCTGTCATAGCTATGATTAAGTTTTGGTAATACCGGTCCAGGGGTCCTACTCTTTTTCTAATATATATCAATGATCTGGACTGCGGACTTGTCTCTAAAATATCGAAATCTGCAGATGACACCAAATTTGGCGGTAAAGCATATACTAGAAAAAACTGCGAACTCTTACAACGTGATCTCGACAAACTATCAGATTGGATTGATAAATGGCTCTTAAAATTCAATTCCGATAAATGTAAAGTAATGCATATAGGCAACGATAACCTCAAATATAACTATCAAATGCAAAATAAATCGTTAACTGAAGTACAGCAGGAAAAGGATTTAGGTGTCATCATCAGTAATGATCTTAAAACCAGTCCGCATTGCCAAGCTGCCAGTAAAAAGGCGAATATGATGTTGGGCTTCATTAAACGCAGCTTTGAACATAAAACTCCGAAAGTAATGACACGATTATACACGTCTTTGGTTAGGCCGCACTTAGAATATGCCGTTCAATTCTGGTCGCCTTGTTTCGTAAGAGATCAAACCAAATTGGAATCAGTGCAAAGAAGAGCAACCAAACAAATTCCATCTTTGCGAAACTCATCTTATGAAGAGAGACTGCGGACACTTAATATGTTTTCATTAAAGGATCGTAGAATCCGTGGGGACTTGATAAAACCTTTAAGATCCTAAAAGGATTTCATGTCATTAATCAAGAGAACCTATTCGAGCTTGCTCCTCAAGTGATAACAAGAAATAACGGGTTAAAACTAAACGGTCAACGTTGCATCACTCATCTCCGTAAATATTATTTCAATGTTAGAGTTGTTGATCGATGGAACAAGTTACCAGCAAATGTTGTCGAAGCCAGCACAATAACTACATTCAAAAACAGACTTAACGCACACTGTAAAGTAAATGGGTATTGATAGTGCCCTGCGAATTCATATTTAGTCCCCCGGATCGATAAGTGATAGTGATAGTTGTAGTTAGTATATTTCATATCCTATCATTCCTCACTACGAAATTTCCATGTTCCTATCTTCTTTAGGAATGGGTATCATTTTCCAACTGTTCCTCTTACTTTAGTTGAAGTTATAGTAGTAGACAACAGATCCCCCCGTCATGGACCAATTAGGTCCCTGGTGTTCTGTTTCCTCTATGTATTCCTATGTATATCTCCTTACTGGATTCTTCCATTAACGGATTACCGGCAAACTACTAGAAAAAAGGAGGAGGAGGAGCAGGAGGAGGAGGAGGAGGAGGAGGAGGAGGAGGAGGAGGAGGAGGTGAGGCAAAGAATAAAAAGGCAGAAATATGCGCTGTATGTATGAAATGTATGTACTGTATGTATGTATGAAATATGCTGAAATATGTACTGGGGTGGTGAGCTTCAAAGTTGTCCTAACAGAGTTGCTCTATGTGGGAAGACTGAGACAACTTACAACACCAATGCTGTGAGTGTCTATCTCTTCAACGTCCGACTCCACGGAATACTCCCCGTCCACGGCTACCACAGACACCTCATACACCATGTCCACGTCCAGGCCCTTCAACAAGATGAAGTCCTCGTACAGCTCGGGTCTTGTTGTGGCATACAGGCTCCTGCCATATAACCTGTAGGAGAGTTTGGTCTTGAAGTACAAACATTCTGTTACAATAAAAGGTGTTATCAATATGGTATACCTTAATGCTTTGGCTACCAATATTAATATTAATTAATATCAATAGTAATTATTATTTGGCAATACATAATGAGCAGTGTTGTAGGTCTCGAGACTGGTCTTGGTCTCGAGACCGGTCTCGAGACCAGTTTGATGTGGTCTTGGTCTTGGTCTCGTTTGATGTGGTCTTGGTCTTGATCTTGGTTTTGAAGCTTCTGGTCTCGGAGTTTGGCTCGAGACCAGGTCGAGACCAGGGTTAAAAAGTGCATCGCGGCGTGGGGAAGGTCGGAATTTATTATCATACACGGAGAAAAATCATGGCCGTTTCGATTCACGGCGCGCCATACAGCGTTGTACTGCCTATAGATATTGCCTGACTAGCTCTACGGCAGTGGTTCTTAAACTTAACGTGCAGCGGACCCCTTTTCATAAAGCTAATCATGTGGCGGACCCTTAATTCTGAGATTTCCCCTTTACACTATCTCTTCAGTAAAATTTTCAAAAGGAGTTTGTTGGCTAGAATATACTAAAATCATTACTGAATTATTTATTAATGGCTTAACTTCAACTGAACTACATAAGTTTTACCTCACATAGTATTATTTATTTCACAATTTACAATTTACATTTTTTCACACAAATTTCACTGAACAACAACCTTTCGTCCTCACATCTCGATCCTAATGGGATGGATGGTACTGCTTTTGCTGATTCATGATCCAAGAGATGTATCTGGCTCCATTCTTCTGAGCTTCAGTCGCATGTCGGGTTCGACATTGATCCGGTTGCGCCTTTTTGTTTTAAGATCAACCAGTATGGAAAATGCAATCTCGCAGTTATATGTTGTTGGGAACGGCATCAAGTGCCTCAAGCCAATTCTGTGAGTCCAGGGTATCTTGGCTGTAATCTTGAGCCCAAAAAACCGTCAAACTTCTCTCCCTGATTAGTTGCTTAAGTGACTCATTTGTTGCAATTTCAACAAGGTTATCAACCTCTTTTGATGGCAGCATAACACTGACCTTTTCTATTTCGGCTTGATCGGCTTGTAGCAAATGGATTTATAATCCACTCAAAGCTTGGGTCTGGTTCTGGAAAATATTTTCCTAACTCTTGAGTGAAGGCCTTGAATATGGACTATGAAACCTTGTGTTGTGTCACCATCTAGCTCTTCTTCGACAGTGAGAAGGAAGTCTGCTAAGGTAGGAAAAGACTCAAAATCCTTGCGGTCAAGGCGGCCACACCATAAGTCCAGCTTCATTCGTGTGCTCTGTATTTTGTCCTGCACATTAAAGATGAGTAGTAGCTTTTCCTTGCAAAGCTAGATTCAATCCATTCAGTGTGCTGAAAATATCAGACAGGTACGCCAGTTTTGAGAGCCATTGAATGTCCGTGTTGTCTCGGTTGTCCTTCTTTTTTTGTTTAAGTGAGCCTGTCTTAAGCCACAGATCCATAGTCGTGGTACTGAGTAGGCTAGTCTGTCTGGTAACTATCAATTTATCCTGCAAGTAACATACATTCTTATCACTAATTTATAAACTTCTGATGTTAAACATATAACGGTAGTACACTTGTGTATAGTTATAAAATAATTTAAAAACTTACAAATGGGTTACAAAAATACGTATGTTGTCATAATCATCCAGAATATTTTCTTACCAATGTTAAAGCTATAAAGAGGAGCACAAACGACTTCCTTCCTTCAGCAGCCTAACGTCAACTGACTCACTCACTACTGACTCACTAGCGGCTACTACAAAGTTGCCAAATCGCAAATATCATTACAGTCGTCGGTTAATTTGTTTCCAGATAATATTATATATTTTAGCAGAATCAAATTAGCCTGCGGACCCCTTGAAATGTTCTGCGGACCCCAAGGGGTCCGCGGACCACACTTTAAGAAACACTGCTCTACGGTGATGATGCATGAGCTAAGCCCTGCGAGCGCTGATAGAGTGCGTGCGAGTCGAAAGAACATGCATGACGTACGTGGCCATTTTCGCAGTGATACCTAATCTCCTTTTGCACGCACGCATGTTTGCAGCTCTGTTCACCTCCGTGTACTTCATATATGTGTAGGCATATGCAATCCCCGCACCCTTCGTACACGTACACCACAGGTTTAGCTAGCTCGCTTGGAAAACGTAACCACAAAAAATTCTATTTTTCTATGTTTGTTTCTTCATGCTAACGAAGCAATGAAAGCAGAAATATTTGACCTAGATGTTCAGTTGTTTACATATTTAAAATTTTGTAAATATATTTCCTCCCTCATACGTTACCCTTACCCCCCTTCTACCAGAGCTCGTTAGTCGTTACATCGAGCACATCTGGCAGCAGGGTTGTCAGGTGCACAAACCACAAAATATACTTTTGGCATTCACACTTTACTTTTTTGGCATTTTCAATTTTTCATCATAAGAAAAATAAATTCAATTGACGAATATTTCTGCCAAATTCCAAAATTTGTTGAGTAATTTCTGGCAAGAAATACAAGAATTGGCAGGACCTGGCAACTCTGTCTGGCAGTGACATAGGACGTCGGACAGTGAGGTGTACTGGACTAGTCTCGCTTAGTTTCCGTTCGCACACCGGAATGAGTAATCATGTCGGCATCTTCAGCAGTTATCAAATTTGCGTTTGTTAGAGTAAGGGGTCTCACCAATAAAGGTTGCACCGCTCGGGAATCGAACCTGGGACCTTCCGCATGCCGGGCGGCTGTGCTTCCTGTTACACCACGGGAACCTCCTAGTGACAACCCACACATCTCCCCCCTAAGGCTGCCGCAGCCTGACCGGGGGAATGTGCATCCACGATCCTACTCACTGCGCCATGTTAAAGTAGGGGGTCTCACCAATAAAGGTTGCACCGCTCGGGAATCGAACCCGGGACCTTCCGCATGCCGGGCGGCTGTGCTTCCCGTTACACCACGGGAACCTCCTAGTGACAACCCACACAGCGTTCAAGGACCAGAAGGAGTTTTTTTTATAAGAAACACGGAAACCAGAAACACACAGCAGTTTATACTTTATGCAAGCAAAGCATCACGGACAAGGCTGGCACGACGTCGGCTTTTATCAAGCACTTGCGGCGATCCCATCCGAACAACTTAGAACAATACTTTTTAGTATTTACGCAGTACAGACCAAAAACATTCAGATAATAGTCATATTAAAAGAAAATAATTGATATGCCTGTTCTTGGTCTTAGTCTGTTTCGGAGGGTCTGGTCTTGGTCTTGGTCTCGGAAGGTCTTGGTCTTGGTTTCGGAGGGCTGGTCTTGGTCTCGGAAGGTCTGATCTTGGTCTTAGTCTTGGTCTCGAAGGGTCTGGTCTTGGTCTTGGTCTTGGTCTCGGAGGGTCTGGTCTTGACTACAACACTGATAATGAGCCCAATGCAATACAGAAGTTGTTAGTGTCCCTTAGAAGGTGATGACCCTTTTTTTCTGTGTTATGTCAAAGTAAGGCAGAACCTGAACCCATGTATAGCTGCTTTGGCGTCGCTGATCTCCATTCTTTGAGTTTGAGGTTCTCAACATTGTAGTTCGGAAAATAATTAGGAAAAAAAACTAGATAAAAATGACACTTTCATTCACATGTTACTCTGCCTTCCAACAGTTTTAACCAACACGTACCTATATTTGACAAGAAATGAGAGCCAGGATTGCCCTTTGTGTCGGGAATCCAGGTAATCTTGATGGCCCCGTTTCTGTGATTGGTGTACACGTGCTGCCAGATGAGGCCGGGCTTGCCGGGGGGCGTGGCGCCGGTACTCCGGGTCATTCTCTCGATGAAATAACTAGATCCTTGGCCCATCTGGGGAGATTAAATAAAATTATATATAAATACATACCAAACAAAACTAGAGAAGCATTTGAAGCTGATGGTGTTTAGTGTCAGTGTTAGTTGGTGTTAGTGGTGCAATGGACTTACAGCCGTGCGCGCCTTGAGGGTGATTCGGTACTTGGTGCCAGGTTTGAGAGGGGCAAGCTTGGCCCTGGTCACCGTGGGGTCGCGGATGGGGGGGTCGCGCTCCCAGATGGGGCCGGTCTTGGTGCCGTCCACCACCTCCTGGTAGTAGATGTGGTAGCCCGTCAAGATGCCGTTGGGTTGTTTGGGCTTTTTCCAGATCAGATAGAATGCCGATGAACCCAGTGGAATGGCATCCAGGGAGTCAATAGGACCGGGTTCTGGAGAAAATGTACAATATGAACAAAATGTACTACACTGTTAAACAAGTAAATTTCTGATGTCACCTTCAACTCGTTTACTAAACTATACACTGCAAAATGTTTTCTCACTTGAGAAACAAATAACAGGAAGAAAATATCAAACAGTAAGGACACAATCAACCTAAATTACATGCATGCAGGAGGATAAAAAGATCACCAAACCAGATAAATAAATTCTAAACGAACAAGAAGGGCAGGAGACCTAGGATACACATTGTATAGACTATCTAGGGCAGAAATGAGTCAGATACATAAACAATGAACACTAACTTCCTTCAGGAGTGATAAAGCTGATCGTTTCGCTGGGGGGTCCGTCATACGCCCCGTTGAACACCAGGACGCGCATAAAGTTTCTGGTGTAGGGCACAAATGAGGTGACAAGAGCGGACGGTTCGCCGTTATTCTCCACAATGAGGTCCCGCGCCGTGTCGGGCGTCTCCTTCTCCGTCCACGTCTGAATCTGTAAAGAAGAAAATCAAGACTTTTATTTAAACTCTATTTTTTTAACGAGGTGAAAAATCCAGACCCCTTGCTGCTTACTGACTGATATTTGATGCCAGAAGGGAATACTACGCTTCTTCTAAATTTCAGTTGTATTTGATCATAGTTAACCATATTATCAGGTAAACAGAGGCATAACTTTAAGCATGAGACCTTGATAGAATGTAATTTTCACCTCGTAAAAAAAAAATAGACTATAGTGATGAAATGTTATAAGACTTTGAACAGATGGGAGCATTCGTGGCAATGATGTATATAATGTTATGATTTGTGCATTTTTCAAGTTACAGTCCGTAAAATATTGACACTAAAGGACCAACATCCTGTCTATAGGCACACATTGCATTGTTATCTATACAGTCACAGAGGCACCAAAAGTTGTATGTGAGGTGAACTATTGAATTACCGTCACTGGTAAGACAGAGAAGTCAGAAAAAGAAGTAAATAAATAATCCATCAAATAAATAAATGCACGTAAAACAGAAGACCATGATGTTGAAATGCTTCCTGATAAGTCATTTTTGCCATGAAACAGATGACAAATGAATAGAGATTTATAAATACAGACCACAATGCTCAAGATATTACTAACTGAAAGATGGGCATATGAAGAGATAAAAATATCAGCTGCCCAGTAACACCACACGCTATTACAAATATAATGAAAAAAAATGAAGTAAATATATCCTCAAAAATATGTAGACGAGACACCTCCCGAACTAAATTGGCCCAGCCAATGGGTGGGCCAATGGGTGGGCCAATGGGTGGGCCAATGGGTGGGCCAATGGGTGGGCCAATACGGACTGGGAACTAGGTGGGCTTTTTGTTACTTCTCTTTTTTTACCCTTGTCCTTTGTGATATATAAAAAAAAATAATAATAATCTTCAGGAGAGAGTTAGAGAGAGAATCCTTAAGTATGAGCCTACCTTGTAACCCTTGAAGTGCCCCATTATGGAGGTGTTGGCGACGGGCTCCCAGGCCAGCAGGGCGGTGGTGGCGTCCTTCAGCTCCAGCAGTGTCAGGTTGCACGGCGCCTCCGTGGGTTCTGTGTCACGCCATCACGAGGTTAACATATTGTCTAAAGACCAATTTAATAGTTTATCTACATTCCTGGCGAGGGGTTTGGGAGTCTATACAGTCCAGACAATATTATAGGTTGTTTTGTCATTATTCAGGAAAGTTTTTAAAGTCATGCCAAGACTATTTGAAAGCTCTACATGGAATCTATTTTTTGGTTTGTTATATTTTCAGCTCTATTCTATATAGCTCGGGTCCCACTGTGAGGTTACGAGTCCAACCCACGTAGAAAAAATTGCCTAACACTGGGTGATGTGGGAACTTTTTCGCATTAACTCACGTCAGCCTGACCGCTTCGTCAGGCACGTCAGACAAAGACAGATCCATGTCATGGCCCCGACACTGCCATGTCACTTGTCCCGGGGACTGAATGACGTGGGCTGACGCAACCATTTTTTTGTTCTTTTTAAAAAATCACGCCACGTCAGGAACGAGGCATTGTCAGCATGCGTTACCATACAAGTCAGGACCACGTTAAGTCGTGTTTTTACCTCGTCAACCCGCATTAGCATAACGTGGGTTGCCATGGCCCCGTAACCTCATAGTGGGACCAGCGCTTATAAACAATAGTACTACTCAATAATTTGTAATTATATTATTCTCACTCTTGTTTACTTCACCCATTGTTCCATGATGTGTTTTATGAGAAAATATTCCCAGCAATTGGTCACTAGAGGAAAATGAGCAACCCTAATGAATTCTTATAATTATTCATAAACTGAGCACTTTTAGCAGCCGAGACCAATGAGCAAGACCCACCTGCTTCCTCAGACCAGCCCTTGATTTCAGGCGCCGCCACATTGGCTTCTCCTCGGTCATTGTGCGCTTCCACTTTGATCCTGTAGGGCTTGAAGGTGGGCTGGTTGGGTATCACATAATGATCTTGTTCCCAGTCCACAACGTCTTCTGTATTCCAGCTTTCTTTTCCCCTGTCAGCACGTTTCCAGTAGATACGATACTTGAAACCTGGGCCATTGTGCTCACTTTCTGGCATGGACTGTGGGTGAAAAGAAATTGTTAGCTGATCTCTGGTTCAAAAGGAGTGAACAATTGAAGCGTAACGCGTCAAAAGGCGGAAAGCAACACGCCAGTTCAAACATGTTTCTCCACACCTACTGCTTCACCTCAAACACGACTCTTTTACTCTGTGAAACCTGTTTCTGTCTTTCAGAACCAGTAGAAGGTCTAATTTATGTAGAAAATAATTATTACACACAACTGTGCCAGCCGTCAGGTGATAGCTGGGAAGTCTTCATATGTCAAAAAGTGACATATTCAGGCCACCCTAATAACCTGGTGCAAGCTGCCAGCCAATGAGAAAAGGATGACATGACAGTGTAGAAAATCTAGTTATGTCCCCCTTTTTTATATAAAAGAGAACCTGCCTGGCATTCCCTCGCACTCAAGTGGTCACCTGGAATAGTGATTTCCTCCTAAACATTGTTTACCTTTACTCCTCCCATTTTTTGTTAAAATAACTTCTTATCTCTTTACTCTAAAAGGAATAATGTAATAATTATATATAATATGATTATATATTAATAAGGATAATGTAATGATTTGAATGACAGAAACATAACGAAAAAGGCTGCAAATCGCTTCTGAAGTCCGACGATCTTTATCACCTCTATAATTATGTCGATTTCCACCTTTTGACGCGCTACGCCTCAATTAAACATTAAAATACATCAAATGATTCTGCATTTAAATTTGCAGGCACACACTTCACTACAAAGGCACACATTGTTGAGATACAACTTGGGCTGGCCTGGGTAGTTGTCACGTGTCCTCATCAAACTGTCTGGTAACTATTGGCACGTTATTCAATAGGCTTATTTTTCTGCAAATCCGAGAGAATCTTTGTCCGTTAGGGAGCTTGTATCCTTATTTATACGAACCACTTGACTTAGAAATGCTTTGAATGACACTAAAATGTATGCATCCTACATAAGAACATCAGAACATAAGAAAATAAGGAAGCTACAAGAGGCCGTGAGTCCTACACGTGGTAGTCTACCTGCGATTGCGAGTGCATCGGAGGAGACAGGGGGGCGGCATGAGCCTCGAATCACAGGCGTCACTATAAGAATCCTGCCTGCGCCACCACGTGCGAGGGCCAACCATCACAACCCTCAAGTGAACCTCCAGAGCCTACCATCCGAGCCCTGGGTCACCACTGCCTACAGGCGCTATAGGCACAACATGTAAACAAAAACAAAAATGTATTGTCTTACCGACCACTTGATGACCAGGTTGGTGGGGTCGGATCCCTTGCCCTCCACACCATCGGGGTTCTTGTAAGGAACATCGGGCGGCGTTGTGCACATCTCGGAGTGGCCCGAGGGCTGGGAGGGACCAATCTTGTTGCGAGCAATGACCCTGAAGGTGTAGTTTGCCCACGGATTCAAGTTGATCTGGAAGAAACAGAAGGGCCAAATTTTAAAAATTGAATGCATCAATCATATTGTCGCCTCCGTGGTGCAGTGGCTAGCGTGCCTGGCTACGAATCTGCGGGCCCTGGTTCGATCCCGGGCCAGGGCAAGTCGGTGACCAGCCTACCCAGCTGTTCTTACTCCCTTTCGAGGTTGATAAATGGGTACCTGGGGTAACCTGGGGAAGGTAACTGTGGTAACCCGGGAGTCACACTAGCCCTGTGTCCCGGGGTAACGGGTCCTCACCCACCACAGGCTCTAAGGGCTAATGCCACGGAGATGAGCACCGCATGCCACGCGCAGCTTAGCGTATGCTCCCATCTTTACCTTACCTTACTCATATTGACAACCTGAGTAAAACTGTTATATCATTCAACAAACTTATTATGTTTATTGTAGTAGTAAGGTGATGTAAAAAAAAAAGAAAAAAAAAATATAAATGGAAGACTGTTGGTAATGATAGCGTCAAAGAGGCTTCTCATTACAGTGAACGGCAGGTGAACATAACAAAGTATCCACCAATTATTGCTCGCTAAATTTTACTTTCTCCAAGCATTATCATAACAATTTCTCGGGCCTCCAGCAATGTTGCAAGTAGCGCCAAGACTGATCAATGCTCACCGTGAACTCCGTGCTGGTTGCCGGGACAGAGTCAAAGGCCCTCTCCCAGGTGTCTGGCGTGAAGCTGGTGTTGTACTGGATGATGTAGTCCAGGATGGGGGCGCGGTTGTCACCCATCGGCTGCCACTCCACACTGGCGTCCCGAATGTTACACGTCACCTTCAGCAGGTTGGGTGGATTGGGCACGTCTGTAAAGGCCACCAAAGATTAATTTCCATTCACCGAGTATAAATATATTTTTATCCATCAGATTTAGGTGATGTTTTAAAATAAACCTTTGTATTATGAAAGGAGAAATATTCTGTTGAGCTTTTCATAACAATCCTTTTATAATTGGCGCCATCAGAAGGTATATATAAATATGTGCATTCTAATCAAACAGTGCAATCTCCTGAAAATGTTGTGCTTTTAAACCTTTAAGGTACGTATATTAAAGTAATACTTCTTAGATATATTCAGTACTTTTCTCCAGTTTTTTGAGGTAATCTAGTAGATACGAGGATTTATATATTTGCAAGTTCATTGCTTGCCAGACAAGGCAACGAAAGTGTTTAAAGTCAAGGCTTTAGGCCCTCCCTAGGAACTCAACACATTTTCTGTGTGTGCAAAGAATACTCGTTTAAGGTCATCATTTTCTTAGTAAATATATAACTTCTTTACACAGCTTTTTTTCCCCGAGTATAAATAAATTTGCCTTTTGGAAACCGCTACCCCATCTGAGGAAAGCTTCACAAAGAATCACCGGCTTACCTTGAACGATCAGTGTGGCCTGGGAGGACACTTCATCCAGGTCCGTGGATGCCACACACGTGTAATTCCCGGAGTCCAGCTCTGTGGTCCTGGTGATGCTCAGCGAAAAGTCAGATTGCTGCACAAATCGGGGTTCTTGCTCAAAGTAAATTAGTTTGCCGCCTGTCAACCACTGAATGCTCAGCTCTAAGTCATTGTCAGTCACAGCATTACATCTGCAGAGGATGATTTCAATTAAAATCAATTTAGTACCAATCTACGTGCATAGACATTTTAGAATGAATGTTGTCTCAAAGTTCCAAGTCTTCAGCGGCACACTGAAGATCAGCTGTTTCAAAGTTTTAGGCGCTAAATATGAATTTTCGAGTCATAGTGACTTTTGAAACTCAGAACGTAGATCTGCGTTGTTGGCATTGTCCACGGGTGGCGCCTCCAAAGTAGATCGACGTCTGTGGCAGTGCACAGGTTAAAAACATTACGAAAGAAAAGCAAAAATATAATTGTTGTTTAGAGATGATGGACATGGGAAGGGATGAACAAGGGAACATGGTAAATTCAAACTAGACTAAATGCAGAGGATATGTTCGGAAATCCAGCTTCCCTAATAGCTAGTCAATAATAATAACTGGACTGGGTTATAGATGAAAGTGAGTCACAAAAGTAACATCTATGATTTGAAAAGTAAATTAGATATAAGTTGGTATGAAGAAAGGATAACACAACCTTAGCTTAAATCCTGGAGAGTACAACTATGTCATTCACATATTGGCCAGGAGTCACACTCACCTGAACGTGGCTGTCTGCCCTGCTGCCACCTCATAATCCTGTGGTGCATCAGTGATCTTGGTCGCCTCTTTCACCACCAATGATCCATCAGCTCCCCGCGTCCCAAACTTATTTTCAGCAAAGCAAGTGTACTTCCCAGCATCAGTGAATGATACTTTACTGCAAAAATAGAGTTCCTAATGTTTAATGCCCTTTTGAAAACCGACAATTTCAACTCCTTCTTTAAACCTGTTACAGATATAAGCATATCTTTGTCACCAGAAACCTCCTGCCAATAAAGTATCTGTGAATTTGTCTTATAGTGGTGGGAAGAACTATAAAGTAAAGCATTGTGACACCCACTCTATGACCAGGTCTCCTTCACTGGTCACTTGAAATCTGCCGCCCGTCAGCTCCAGGTTGTCTCTGATCCAGGTGATGCGCGGCTTTGGGAAGCCAAACATCAGGCACGTCATGTTCACCTGCTGCCCATCCACTGATAGCACGTCCTTCGGGGGCACTCGGATCTCAGGTGGAAGTGCTGCAGGAAGAATTAGGTATTACTTGACATTTTGATAACATAAGAACATAAGAAAATAAGGAAGCTACAAGAGGCCACCAGACCTACACGTGGTAGTTCCTGATACTTAACACTACCTACATCCACCTTTCATCCTCATCCATGAATTTATACAGCCTCCTTTTAAAGCTCCCTATTGACTCCGCACTGACCACCTGCCGACTGAGTTCATTCCAATCATTTACCATCCTATATGTGAACCAGTTTTTGATAAGATAAACACAAATACATGGCATGGTACAACAAACCAGTAATATTTTTGCTGTCAAATTTTTCAACTTACAACAATAAACTGATTATAATCCAATGTCGTTGAAATTTCAGCAGCATCTTATTAATTTTCCACTGCCCCAACATTACCTCATTCCTCCCCCATCCTTCCTAAACAACTAAACAAGCTGATAATGCAAACAATGTCAACCTACCCAGCACATTGATGTAGACGTCCTTGTACACGAAGCCGTGCTCGTTGGTGGCGTTGCAGCCGTAGTTGCCGGTGTCTCCCTTAGTCAGGTTGTAGATGATGATCCTCTCCGGCTCCACAAGGCGGCGGGGGTTAATGGGCGCCTCGGTGATGGGCATGCCGTTGTAGATCCAGTACTGTTTTGGGGGAGGCTTGCCCGACGCCTTGCAATGTAACTCCACTGTCTCTCCCTCGGCCTTGTTGGCCACCTCGGGCTCCACGTTGAAGTACGGGAAGGCTGCACAGGAAAAGAAAGTAGGGTAGAGGGACATAGAAACAGATATGAATACTTAAGATTTTAATATTTTTATAATGATGATATATTTCAAAAGCTCTGGATCTTCAATCTAAGGATCTGTTGAACATTGAGATGTTAATGATAACTTCATATAATAAAAAAACTCAATGATTCATACAGCAGGTATTGGAATCGCAGCAGCTTGCAATTACAGTGCTGATAATTTCTAGTTACAAGTGACAGCATGATTTATTTTAAATATATTATTATTCATAACAATATCAAAATCTACAGGTAATACCTTGCACCATCACGTTCATGGAGTAGGACTTGGCCACACCCACGCCATTGCTGGCTTCACAATTATAATATCCCTCGTCCTCAAAATCAACATAGCGGATGACCAAAGTCTTGCCATAGTCTTCATAATCCACTCGTTCATTTGGGAAATTAGTGTTGTTGCTCTTCCTCCAGCGCATTTCTGGCAGAGGACTGGAAAGAGAAAATAATATGTTTGGCATTCACGCTCTTCTTCCTCCCAACTTCCACCACAGCAGAACTTACATATGAGAGGTTGACAAGTTAGGAGGAAACTTCTAATTATAAGTGTCATGAATGGCTTCAAATTACAAGTGTCATGAATGATGCTATACAAAGCAAGTACAATCTTTGCTACGATACAATCTAACTCACGTTCCACTGTAGATACACGAAAGCCTTAGTGTTCTGCCCTTGAGTATGACAGTGTTCTTGCGAGATTGAAACTGTACTTTGGGCTCATTCTTGGTCTGCACCACACGCAGGTACACACGGTTTCCTAATTTGTACTCGTTAAGGAATGCCGAAAATGCCGCGCAGGCGTACGTGAAATCATTTGACTCATCAAAGCGAGTCACACTGGAGAACCACAGCGTGCCCTCGTTGTCCACAGTCATCCTGGAGGAGTTGATGCTGCGCAGTGTTCCTTGATCCTTCTGGGAAAGCAAGACGCTATTAGATATTTTAGTTATTAATTAGTGAGTTTGGGCATGAATCCTGGAGCACATAGAAAATGTACAAACAGTATGTTTATGATGATACAAGAAGGTACGTTACTTGGAGCCTACTTGTATATCTAAGGTATTAAATACATGGGTTGAATGGTAATGTGTTAAATACATGGTGTCGGTGCCATAGCATCCTGAACTCGAATCAACACTTACACAGTTGCAAGATGTTTTGTTGATAATCCAGTCATCGGTACCATAAATAATAACCATAAATAATACCATGTTAACTCTGCCTAATAATGCCTATGTTAACTAATGCCTGTCAGGAAGAGCATTCAGGGCATAAAACTCGTACGGCAAAATTAGATGATGAACGCCGACAATAGCATTGGAAGCATATCATCGCCTGCCTAACCTCATAAGACATTATGCGAAAATCTGATGTTAAAGAGAAAGATGATGATGATAATGATTAACTCTGGCAAGCAATCAGAGACAAATAAGTAGAAAGAAAAACTGTTCATGCCTTATATGTCATGCACCAGATATACTGTAGTACCTGAATCACCCAGTAGACTGTTGGTTTGGGGTAGCCGTCGGGGGGCTGGCAGGGCATTCCTACGGGCTCACCCTCCTGCACCTCCATCGTCGTAGGAACTTGGTTCTTGAAGCTGTTCAGTTCAGACTTGCGGACAAACACAGATTTGGATGTCGCTGTGCCGAGCTCATTGGTGGCAATACACTGATACCGACCTGTTGGGTATCAAAAAGTAAGAAACATTAGAAATATCATAAATCTTTATTCAATCTGACTGAAATTTATATTTTTAATGGTGCAGCAAACATACATGGACCAACTGAACAATACTGAAATAAAAAAAAAATTCTGTATCAAGAGATAGCTTTATCAATTCAGTATTCTACTCAAAACTGCTGATGAACGGTGAAAAGACTATTAGACTATTAAAAAAATTACTATAAGTAGGTAGTCTATTTTTCTTAAAGAGACAAAAATTTCATTATATCTTAAGGTCTCATGCTTAAAACTATGCCTATATTTATAATATGGTTAACTAGGATAAAATACAACTAAATTTAGAAGAACCGTAGTATTCCCTTCTCCTGGCATCAAATATCAGTCAGTAAGCAGCAAGGGGTCAGAATTTTTCACCTCGTTAAAAAAACCCAGAGTACGTATAAGTATTGTAGGTGTTCACGAAAAGACCAAGGTGACTTGCCGAGGTCCTCGTCCCTAGGGGAGGTGATCACCAGCGTGCCGCGGCCCGGCTGCTGGTAGATGCGGTTGTCGTACGTCTGCCAATCAAACTCCCTCCCGTTCTTGATCCACCGATACCTGATTAAAGATATAACGTTCTAGTGAAGAAATGTGCTGCTGTGCCTTGAAATGAACATGAATCCCAAATATACCTGAGGGATTCAGTACACGTGTCAAGGTAATGAATGTGCTTCTCATAGAACTATGTCTGGCACATTTCCCCCTTTTTGGCATTAAATCAATCATTCTCATAGAACTATATTTCCAGTAAGTCTTTTCCCTACACAAGTACGAAGCGTATCATCGGCCGTCTAACTTCATAAAATTATGGGAAAAACTGACGTTAAACAGAAAGAAGAAGAAGAATGTACACAACTAATAAATTAAGCAAGACGAAGAAAGATATTATATTACAATAAAATTAAAGCTTAAACAAGAATATATATGCATGTTCGACCTGAGGGAATAAGGAATGAACACATAAGAAAATAAGGAAGCTACAAGAGGCTGCGAGACCTACACGTGGTAGTTACTGTTACTTAACACTACCTACTGTACAACCACCCTTCATCCCCATCCATGAAATGATCTAGCCTCCTTTTAAAGCTCCCTATTGACTCCGCACTAACTACCTGTCTACTGAGTCCATTCCAATCATTTACCACCCTATTTGTGAACCAGTTTTTCCTTATTTCTTTTTTAAATCTACGCTTTTCCAGCTTGAATCCGTTACTTCTTGTTCTACCCTGATTACTATCCGTGAGAACTTTTCCTACATCTCCTTTATTGTATCTCTTTATCCACTTAAAAACTTATAAAAAAAAATATCAGCCCAAATCAGATCGCCCCTTACTCCTTACTTACGAAGAAAGATATTGCATTATAATAAAATTAAAGCATAAACAAGCATATATTCGCATGTTCGACCTTAGAGAATAAAAAATGGGTCACACAACTCACCTGGGCGCGGGTTCTCCCTCGGCCTCACACTCAATCAGGAAAGGTTTGTCGTTCTGGTCCGGCCGCGACGTCACGAAGAAGAGGATCTCGTCGTTGGGGGGCGGCTGCTTGGTCATCATGGGGGGGTACGTGATCACCGCTTCGCCCACCGCCGCCACCACCGCCACTGCCACAACCCGCAACACCCATAACCGCGACTCAAGCATCCTGTCCCCGCCTCACACCTGCACCTGGAATGCCAAATGGAAGACGTGTTACCACCCACTATAAGAAGGGAGGTGAAAATGGTACATGTTAAAAATTGTTAAATCTATAATAATATAAGCGAAAGTGTGTGTGTGTGTGTGTGTGTGTGTGTGTGTGTGTGTGTGTGTGTGTGTGTGTGTGTGTGTGTGTGTGTGTGTGTGTGTGTGTCTGTGTCTGTGTCTGTGTCTGTGTCTGTGTCTGTGTCTGTGTCTGTGTGTGTGTGTGTGTGTGGTATAGGTTCCGCCCCCCGTGGCGGAATCTCATCATATGGCACAGTTTTGGAACCGGGTCGAGCAGGGGAAGGTCTTAAGCCCATTTATGAGATGATCCAATCACTTTTTTTTTTTTTTTTTTTTTTTTTAGCAGCCTATTAGCGAGAATTGTGCAAAAAAAGTGGGTTGCGAGAATTGAGGAAACCTTGATGTAGGGTGATGGGTAATGGGTGAGTGAATGGGTGGGGTGATGGGTAATGGGTGTGGGGTGATGGGTGAGTGAATGGGTGGGGGGTGATGGGTGATGGGTGAGGGAATAGGTGGGGGGTGATGGGTAATGGGTGAGTGAATGGGTGTGTGGTGATGGGTAATGGGTGAGTGAATGGGTGTGTGGTGATGGGTAATGGGTGAGTGAATGGGTGTGTGGTGATGGGTAATGGGTGAGTGAATGGGTGGGGGGTGATGGGTAATGGGTGAGTGAATGGGTGTGTGGTGATGGGTAATGGGTGAGTGAATGGGTGGGGGGGTGATGGGTAATGGGTGAGTGAATGGGTGTGTGGTGATGGGTAATTGGTGAGTGAATGGGTGGGGGGTGATAGGTAATGGGTGAGTGAATGGGTGTGTGGTGATGGGTAATTGGTGAGTGAATGGGGGTGTGGTGATGGGTAAGGCGTTAATACATACATTTCTACATCCATGATTTCAGGAAAGTTAGAAGGGGCTATCTGGAGAGTCTGTGTTTGGTGGGCCTTTGGCCCACCAAACACAGGTGGTGGGCCGAAGGCCCACCAATAGCCCTCCGCAGGAGCTAGCCAAAAAGTCCGCCCGGAGGGCGGCTTTGCGGCTAGTGTTACATGTTATACGGTCACTCTTCAGCATGTCATTTTGCTTTTCACCCTCAAGTACTTTAATTAAATCATTGTTGTTTTTCCTGTATGCCTTCGGGTGAGAATAAAATTATTATTATTATTATCATTATTATAATTAATCTCTATTCCCTTCATATTCCACTTTTTTTCTATCCTGTCTTTCTTCCTCGTGTTTTGGAAATTTTCTTTCATCTTTCCTTTTCACTAGTCTCTCTCTGCATACAGGTAACCCTCTCTAATTCAAACTAATTGGGGGGAGACCTGGGTCGAATTAGCGGAAAGTCTGAATTACCCAATGGTTACCTCTAGCCTCTCCACACAATAATAAGTCACTCAAACATGCCAAAACAGCACAGATTGTATTACTTGTACTCAGAGCTGGGCAGTATTTAAATACAATTGTATTTAAATACGTATTTAAATACATTTGTGTATTTATAAATATATTTATAAATACATTGGTTGTCATGTATTTAAATACAGTATTTAAATACTTTTATGAGTATTTAAATACATTGTATTTAAATACATGTCATTATGTTATGTCATTATAAATTAATATCAAAATTTAAATATTTTTTTATCAGTTAATTTGGCCATAAACCCGCCAACTATCTGGCAACCCTGATGTTACAGTGAACCAGTGTTTCCACTGGCAAGGAAATGTCCTGATTTCAAGGAAATTTAGGCCTGAGAAGGAAATTTCTAAGGAAACCCAAAATCTAAGGAAATCCTAAGAAAATCCATTTTTTTCGGACATGTTAAAATTTGTATATTTAAAATGTATTTACAAATGTATTCAAATACAATTGATGTATTTATTATTTAATATTTAAATACATTCGTAGAATGTATTTAGTTTTTAGTATTTAAATACATTTCTCCCATGTATTTAGTATTTAAATACATTCAATGTATTTAGTGCCCAGCTCTGCTTGTACTCACCAAAACCATCGCATTTATACTATAATTATAAGTACACACACTTGTAATACCACATGATAATAATAATAATAATAATACAAATTACAATAGAACATATACACATAAGAACTCATAAACCATCAATTTCTTACTACTTAAAGATTAGATTATACACCCACACACATTTTTCACCTTATAATGCTTCAATCATACTCCTAAGTTGGCATATACCTCCACCCCCCCCCCCACACACACACGATTGAATTATATTCCTGCTTCTCTCTCTCTCTTTCTCTCTCACCCTTTCTATAATTGCAAGAGTTCTGTTATTGCCAAACCATTTCACTTTTAAAGGAGTTTTATTAATGCAGTTATATACTTTTTAATTTCAGTATTATTTTCATTTTATGGAGGTGGGTATTATAATGGAAATGTTAGGGTATGTATGTATGTATGTATGTATGTATGTATGCATGTAGATGTTAACAAAATATGCTGGGTAGCAATTTCTATTTTTTGATCTTAGGGTCAGTCTAACTTGCGATTTTCAAAATAAAACTGCTTGAAACTAGAAGTATGATACATTACTATCCGTAAAAATCATATAGAGTTAGTCCCTTCCTCTACACTGAGGTGGCAACACTGGTCTCGCGTCTACACTGACCTATCATGAACGGTTTCTGAATTATAAACTTATATATTTACAATAACGCGTTCAGCTCACAACTCATTTTTTCACACAGCAACACTTACCCATCAAAAGTTATTGTAAATGGATGGATCTACAATTGTAACCCCGGCATTTCCACTTATCTAGCGAAAAAAAACACTTTCAGATTTCTGGCTGCTCAAAAATATTCCAAAATTGACGAAAATCTGTTTTGTTGTTGTTTTGCCGCAAAACTATGTATGGGTCGTAGAAGAAAACTTATCGAAGTAACAAATGTTCATCTTGAGGTGTTCTACATGATGCAGTAATCGGCTTGTCAAAACACCTCATGGTTGTCGAGAAAATTTATATTTTGTATAAATGTACGAATATGCTATTTTCTCGGTTATTTACCAATCAATATTTTTTTGCTTTACGCCAAATGATAGCCTTGACCTACTTAATATTTACTTCTCTATAATTCTTGCACTTATCTGCCATAGTTTTTTAGTTATTGAAAAAAACGTGATTAAAAAAATAAATCAAGGCATACCCATTGCAAAATTTGCAATATTTTTTGAAAAATAGATTTGCTTGAAAATTTGTTTCTAGCAGTTATCGGGCATGCTGAACACGAATCTGGAGTCAGTTTTCAGTTACAATGATTAGTAGTCCCTATTTATACCCCTTGGAAAATTTGCAATATTTTTTGAAAAATAGATTTGCTTGAAATTTGTTCCAAGCAGTTTTCGGGCATGCCGAAAACTAATCTGGAGTCAGTTTTCAGTTACAATTATTAGAAGTCCCTATTTCAGCCTATTCACAATGACATGATACTTCCAGATATTCCTTAAAAACCACAAACTAGACAAAACTTACTACAAGACATAAAAATATGATAGGAATTGCTAGATTAATCATTACTTCAATACAATGATCAGTATTAGTATTTTCAGTATTAGTAATATTATTATTAATCCCTATTTGAGCCACCAATGCGATTGTCAAAGTACTTATAAAATCCTAAGAATACTATAGCAATCCTGTGGGACTTCTAATGCCCTCCTATAACTCCTGTAGGATGCGTGAAGGAGCGAAGAGGTTCGTGAAGTGTAATAGGCCTAGCCTGGATTAAGTCTAGATTAATTTAGAATAAGTCTAGAAGGAAGATGGATAGGCGAGAGAGAGAGAGAAAAAAAAAATATAATGCTTACAACGACTAAAAGAAACGAGAAAACTCGTAAATCTTAACCAAACTCAAAACATGAGATCGGTTTCAGATAGGAAATGTATACAGTCAGCAACTTAGAGCTTTGACCTGATTGGTCACAGAAGGAACAAACGCAGAGCGAAGTTCCTTACCATTGGTAGGAATTCTAGAGGTGACGTTTAAGTGACGTCACATTCAGAGGTTCGGAAAAGATATCTTCTCATTTTCTGGGCCAGACTCGAAACGGCTCTCGGGCCAGTAAGACGTGCCCCCTGTAACAAGCGACTACGAGTGAGAGCGAGTGTATTTGAAAGACAGTTGTTAGCTATAACCGTTGTTAAATAAAAGAAGAAAGGACCAGATCTGTTCATTTCCCGCCTTTTAACACAAGCAAACACCCTACGGTGGTAACAAGAGCCAGATTACAGTGGTGGTAGCTTGACGGGATCCGAACTCATAACTCCGAAGAGAACGTTACATGACAAGAAATAAGTGATTGGCGAAAACAACACGCAAAGAAAGAAGAAATAGAAGAAAATCAACGGCAGTCACCAGGGGCTACATTCAGAGAGGCTTACTTCCGGTCTGCACGACCTAGCGACTTCCAACAGCTGTTTTGGGCAACTTTTGGCATTCTGCGGGCAGATTGATGACGTATTTAAAGACGTTGAGCTGTCAAAACCAGGCAACTGCCTCTAGGCAGTTGTAGAGCACGCAATATACATAAAAATACTCATAAATTGAGTATATATGATGTTTTCTGACTCAAGAACTGAACAGGGCAAGTATACAAATGAAATTAGGCCTTAAAACTATCTCCTACACTCTTGGTGAGTGTATTATGGGGTGATGGGCCGAGTGGTGAACGGCGGCACCTCACCGAGACCCTGACCGAGACCACCTCGCTTCACCAGCCCGGCGGGTAGCTGCCACTAACCGCCACGCATCAGACTGAAGGTATAATGGCTCCCTTTTCCTTAATAAAACCCCAAGCCCTTGTCCATCCAGCCGTGATGGGTATCGGGTGTTAGCCGGGGTTTGTGACCCGCCTCCCGGGGTGGTTGCTTCCCCCAAATGGCAGGAAGACCAGTTACGAATAGAGAGATTATCAAGCGGAAAAGATCACCCGTAGTGACACCGTAGCGCCACTGCCATATCTCGTACCAGAATCCCCGCGACTTCCGGGTTGTACAAATAGAGGAAGTTAGTTAAGCTAAACACTGTGCCCTTTAACTCTTTCTGAATGTCTGCCCAGATCACGCCGCACGTGAATCACCGCCGCCCACACGAATACCAAATAGGCCTACACACGGCCCAGGCCTAAGGCATACACACAGTCACACACTCGCATTCTTCACTCCGTCACTCGCCTCCCACCGTCTCACGTCAGTCGTTTCACTCACGCATTAGAAGAAGCACGTCAGTACAACGCCCGTACATAACTAAGAAGAAGAAGAAGAAGAAGACGCCGCCGCCGCCATCACCTGCACAGTTACCAGCTCAAGATCATACGTTAGTGACTACGCAAGATCGCCGCCGCCAGCCTAAGACCCCGCCTTTCCCAGACTGTTAGACGCCAGCCGACGTAGATATCCTTCGCCGTCAGCATTCTGAGCACTTCGACTCTACACACATTTGAGAAGTATAATAGTAACTTCTTTTTAAACAATTTGTTATATTTATGTAGTTGTCTGTTAACTAATACAACTTGTACCAACAGATAAAGTTGCCTGAGTGTGGTGTGATTGTGAACAGAGGGGAACTTCAAGGAGTATCCTTGTGTGTACACCAGGGCAGACATTCAGAGAGAGTTAAAGGGCACGGTGTTTAGCTTAACTAACTTCCTCTATTTGTACAACCCGGAAGTCGCGGAGATTCTGGTACGAGATATGGGAGTGGCGCTACGGTGTCACAATAGGCTTCGATAGCTGATTGGCTGAGCGGGTACAATTACGTCACAGCCTCGCCAGCGAATCACATAGTATTTCTCAAAAAGTTTCAGCCAATCACAAGGCTTCCACGCTCTCAGCTGTGTTTATAAACAAATTCATCATCCACACCAAAATGCTCCACCCTTCTTCCTCCTCCTCCTCTTCCACCTCCTAGCTTCTCCTCCTCTTCCTCCTCCTAACCTTTTCTTATACGAAGACTACTCCAATAACACTTGCTGATATGTGTGTTACAAGGCTTATATTTTATTACTGCTGCCACCACCACTACCATCACCGCTGCCACCACCACTACCATCACCGCTGCCACCACTACAACCACCACCAACTGCTATAAGAAAAGGTACTTCTTCCTCCTCCTCCTCCTCCACCTCCTAGCTTCTCCCTCTCCTTCTCCTCCCCCTCTTCCTCCTCCCAAACCCTTCCCACAGCAGCCGGCAGCAGTTGCAGTAGCAGCAGCAGCAATAGCAGCAGCAGAAGCAGCAGTAATAAAATATAAGCCGTGTTTTTGTCGTCCAAGCATCGTCTTAGTACACGAAGACCACTCCAATAACACGCTGAAATGTGTTACACGGCTTTTATTTTATTACTGCTGCCACGACTAGCACTATCACCGCTGCCACTACCACAACTACCACCAACTGCTACAAGAAAAGGCTAGGAGGAGAAGGAGAAAGAGATACCCATCACGGCTGGATGGACAAGGGCTTGGGGTTTTATTAAGGAAAAGGGAGCCATTATACCTTCAGTCTGATGCGTGGCGGTTAGTGGCAGCTACCCGCCGGGGTGGTGAAGCCAGGTGGTCTCGGTCAGGGTCTCGGTGAGGTGCCGCCGTTCACCACTCGGCCCATCACCCCATAGTAAACTCACCGTGAGTGTAGGAGATAGTTTTAAGGCCTAATTTCATTTGTATACTTGCCCTGTTCAGTTCTTGAGTCAGAAAACATCATATATACTCAATTTATGAGTATTTTTATGTATATTGCGTGCTCTACAACTGCCTGGAGGCAGTTGTCTGGTTTTGACAGTTCAACGTCTTTAAATACGTCATCAATCTGCCCGCAGAATGCCAAAAGTTGCCCAAAACAGCTGTTGGAAGTCGCTAGGTCGTGAAGACCGGAAGTTAGCCTCTCTGAATGTAGCCCCTGTCTCCCGGGGTGGGCGTGGTGTTAGGAATCTCTGCTCTCTCTCAGTTTCGCCGCTTAGACAAGGTATGAAGTTCAATATTCTGTAAGTGTGTCATCAACCTCACGTGTACGTAGGACGCAGATAAGGAAATTGTTTGTTATAGTAACTCAACGTTATCATAGAATCAATTCAGATAACATTAACGCCAAAATGGCTAGTGTAAACAGTGAAAGTGAAGTAAGAAACGAAGTTGTCAGTTCAGTCTCAGACATATCAAGGTTCTCCGCTGACTCAAACACAATTGATGTTAATCAATTCATCAATAGAATTCTTACGATGATAGAAAACAAGGAAAGTACTAATGAAAGATTAAAACTGGAAGCCCTCAAGCACACCGTTGATCATGAAAAGTGTAGAGCCAGGCAATACATACCTGCACGCCATCCCGTAGAGCAGGGGTGGCCAACCTTTTGTGAGATATGATCTACTTTTTCTACAGTTACCCTGATGCGATCTACCAGCCTAAGATTCAAACATATTCCATAAATGTAACTGTAACAGTGTAACATCTTACTCCCACTCGAGGTATGAGAGAGAGAGAGAGAGAGAGAGAGAGAGAGAGAGAGAGAGAGAGAGAGAGAGAGAGAGAGAGAGAGAGAGAGAGAGAGAGAGAGAGAGAGAGAGAGAGAGAGAGAGAAGAGAGAGAGAGAGAGAGAGAGAGAGAGAGAGAGAAGAGAGAGAGAGGAGAGAGAGAGAGAGAGAGAGAGAGAGAGAGAGAGAGAGAGAGAGAGAGAGAGAGAGAGAGAGAGAGAGAGAGAGAGAGAGAGAGAGAGAGAGAGGAGAGAGAGAGAGAGAGATGAGAGAGAGAGAGAAGGAGAGAGAGGAGAGAGAGAGAGAGAGAAGAGAGAGAGAGAGAAGAGAGGAGAGAGAGGGGAGAGAGAGAGGAGAGAAGAGAGAGAGAGAGAGAGAGAGAGAGAATATTTTTTTGCAGTAACTGTAACACTGCTACAATTATGATATAATAATTGTTAAAATACAATTACAGAGCGCACACTTACATTATTAATGAGATGATTGGCACTGCATGCTGTCTGCTAACTTGGTGTAGTTAGGGCTGTAGTTGGTGATTGCTAGCTTTAAGCAGGCATCCAGGTGTTCATCTGACAGTGTTGATCGGTATTTTGATTTGATGTATTTCAGGTGTGAAAATGTTGATTCACAGAGGTAGGTTGAACCAAAAAAGCTGTTAGGTACATGGAACATTTTCTGACATTAGGATACTTTTCTTCACTGAGAAGGTTCCAGAAACTGCCTCCTGTTGCCATGGATTTGATCTGAATATCATTTTGCAGTTTCAAAATCTCATTTTCAACTTCAGATGTATCCATGTTAAATAATGAGGCCATTCTAGATGCAATATCTTCAACATCTGTGCCTTTACCAAAGGGAAAACACATGTATGTTGCAACACGTTCCACTGCTGCTATATCTTGAAAACGCCTGTCAAAATCTGAGGCGAGGTTTTGTACCTGTTCAGTATAGCGACCACTGTTAAACTGATCACATTGTTTATCTTGATTTTCCAGTTCTGACATTATATTTCTGAAATTTCTCAGTGCATGTTGCTGTAGCTGTGAAGACACTAGTTTTAGTTTCTGCTTGAATGCTGTCACAGCACTAATCATTTCAACTATAGTTTTATCTTTTCCTTGCAAATCTAAGTTCAGTTCATTCAACATACCAGTTATGTCTACTAAGAATGCTAAATCCAGCAGCCATTCTTCATTGTCAATGTGGGGGTGATGAGAAGGGCCGATCTTTTGAGGCCAAAAACACTTTATTTCAGGTAGCAGATCTCTAAATCTTTGGAGAAATTTACCTCTGCTTAACCACCTGACATCTGTATGCAACAACAGATCAGAGTGTTCTGCTTCACTTTCTTGTAACTGACTTCGAAACAGTCGCCTCTGAAGACTTCTGGCCCGAATTGAATTTACAATTTTGAAAGAAATGTCCATGACTTCTGTCATATTCAACATTTTACCACAAAGTGCTTGTTGATGAATGACACCAATGATAATTAAAGAAGTCAGGAAATCTATCATCACCCCTGCAAAGGGCAATGAACCCATTGGTTCGACCAATCATCGCTGGTGCTCCATCAGTTGTCATTGATACGAGCTTGTTTACTGGCAACTGTGTCTTGTTGACAAAATCACTGAAAGTGTGAAAAATGTCCTCACCTCGGGTTTTTCCTTTTAATGGTAGAACCTTTAGTAATTCCTCCTTTGTGCTCAGATCTTTGAACACCATTCTAATGAAAATGCACAGTTGTGATGTATCGATCATGTCAGTAGTTTCATCAAACTGCAATGAAAAGAAGACACACTCACGTATGTCCTTGTTCAGTTGTTCACCCAAATCCTCAGCCATAAATTCACAGCGCCTCATAACAGTGTTTCTTGATAACTGAACTTCTTTAATAGCAGACATAATTTCAGACTTGTTTTTGAAATATTCAAACAATGATTCTGCTGCTTCTAGAAAAGCCTCCTTGAATGTTTCTCCATCCTGAAACGGTTTTTGTGCTTTGCGAGTACTCGGCTCACCTTGAACGATGCAATGGTTGCTGCCTTTGATTTTGAAGTCGCTCCTGTAAAAAGGGCTTGTTGTGCTGAAAGCTGTGCCTTTAGTTCTCGAATTTTCCTTTTTCGTAGCTCACTTTTGGGAGGAAAATCACTGTCATACTTCTTGTGAAGACTTTTGAAATGCCTTTCAAGATTTCCTTTCTTCGCCAGTGCTGGGGATACATGACATATCAGACACACACACTTCGAATTGTTCATGGTAAAAAAATAATCTTCCTCCCACTCACTGTGAAAATGGTAAGTTTTACTTTTTTTAGCACTCGATCCAGCTCCAGCACTACTCATTTTGGTTCAGTTGATGTCTAATAACCTGTTAATAACCTGTTCGAAAACGAAAACGTATTACACGGGCGAGTTTTGCTTCAGCACTAGTCACTGATGTGTACTGGTTGACGCTGCTGTTCGCAGGAAATACGTAATGTAAACAGCACTTTACAACTGATGTAATGAAAGTAAACTAAAATAAATGCAGCTTTTTCCGTCCTTAATATTGACTATGTGGAATATTTCATTATTACGTGACTATTTCAAGCCGTCAGAACATTTCTTTACGAGACACTGATCCCAACACCCCTACACGTCCAACGTTTGCTGAAAACTGTGGAGGCTTGCGGGGGGAACAGAGATGCCAATTAATATTTGCGTTGACACTTATCAATATGATTCACGGGTGTAGACAAGACACCCTAATTCTGAGTAAACTTTTTATTTAACAGTCATCAGTATTTGTAAACTAACAAAAGCACACACTGGCCCTACAAGTAATGACAATTTATGAATCAGGTTTAACAGCAATCACCTATCACCTTCCTGTTACGAATGCGTACGGTTCCTGTCCACTGGTACGAACGCGTACGGTTCCTGTCCACTGGTCAGTTTCCGCCAATCCCCCCCAGGCTTAAAGGCTGCCAGTGCATGATAACACAGGAGTAGTCTGTCTTTATAAATAATTGTATGCAATGTATGGTGGTCAGACATGTCCATCATTATGAATATAAATATAACTTATTCCCAGAAAAAAAGAGAACTATAATAATCCAAGTATCATGAGTACTTGGATATGCTATTGCAGCTATTTGCATGGCAACTTCTGAAGGACGAATTATTAACAGGTAGGCTACAGTAGTGTGATCGACATAAAACAGGCTTGTGATCGACCAGTCGATCGCGATCGACTGGTTGGCTACCCCTGCCGTAGAGCGTCAGTATCAAAGAAATAATAATTACAAGTGCACAAACAATAAGTATTATTGTTACTATTGCAAAGTAGTAGGACATACTATGTCATACTGTAGATCAATGAGCAACAGACAGTATGTGATTTGCAAATATAGCTACTGCATATATCATAATTCCTGGAGTCATAGCTCTCAAGAATGTCGTAGGATACAACAACTATAACAAAAATAGCAGATAAACAACAGGACCTGTAAACTATACACTAGAAAATCAGAAATTAGAAAACATGAACTTAGAAAACAACAATTTAGAAAACAAGTTAGAAAACAAGACGTTAGAAAACAATTTAGAAAACAAGAAGTTAGCACACAGCAAATTAGAAAACAAGATAGAAAACAGATAGAAAACAGACAGATATAAAACAAGACAGATAGAAAACAAAACAAGATAGAAAACAGATAGAAAACAGAGATATCAAACAAGACAGATAGAAAACAAGACAAGATAAAAAATATAGAAAACAGACAGATAGAAAACAAGACAGATAGAAAACATGATAGAAAACATGATAGAAAACAAAACAAGATAGAAAACATGACATGATAGAAAACATGACAGAAAACAAACCAGATAGTAAACATGATAGAAAACAAACCAGATAGAAAACATGATAGAAAACAAACCAGATAGAAAACAGGATAGAAAACAGGCAGATAGAACACAAATAGAAATAAACCTAGCAAACTAAAGCATGAAGAAGAATATTATCCCTAAAGATAGACACGAGACCCACCATAGTAAAGGCATCCCCAATTTAGAAAACGAAGCAAAAATGATAATATCAGTTAGCAAACACACAAAAGGCCCGTTGATAGCGCAAGGTGTACAAAACGCCAACTCAGATTTTCCTAGACACAGGATCCATGGTGAACATAATAAGTCTTGCAATCTTAAACAAAGTAAAGCCAGGAGTTAGGTTTATTGAACCGGTGCCATACACACTGCAAAGAGTGACAGGCGAACGACTATATACTGTGAGAAAAACGCAGATCACAGTTACTATAGGAGATTATTTTGATTTTGACATAACAGCTATGGTGGTAGACAAACCATTCTTCCCTGGAGATTTGTTAATTGGATTTGCAACGATGCGAGAACAAGAGATTACGGTATCTCCACCAGACCGTGGTGTACATTGTTCCTACAAATTCATACCATTTCTAAATCCGGAAATAGTTATTGGAGTACTAAATAAGAACACAAATTGTGAATCTAACATTCAGAATAGCGTGGCAGGCTACTGATAAGCCAAAGAGAAGGGCAAAAATACCCCTCAGCCTTCAGGTCCCTGACTTACAAACTGCACCGAAACAGGTGAGTAGTGGAGTCACACCAGAGACAAGCAAAACGCTTACTACCAGACAAGAAAAGGTAGCATACGATAGTCAATACACTGAGACAACCTCAAACGAACAAGTTGAAGGACCAGATGAAGCCATGAAAATTGTTTCAGGACATGTGATAGAGTCGACACTATTGCATTCCATGTCAATTAACAAGGTGACACTGGAGTTAAAAGGATTAAAGATTGATGCAGAAGTAATTGCAATGCCAGAATCCATGAGAGTAAGGGGAGCACAGCTTGATTCCGCTGTATATAAATCAGAGAAGGGGAAATTAGAAGTTTTAGTAATGAGTACACTGAATAAGAACATCACTCTGAAACCAGGAACCCAGATAGGGTTATTTCCAAGTATGTGAATACCCAATTAAAATAGTAAATGAAAAACAGAATTCAGAAAATGCACCAGACCCATTCATCTGCTCAGTCCAGAAAGATGTGGAATTAGGGAGAGATCTCCTAGACCATCTTAAACCTACCAGTCGACCTGATTTAGAGCAAGAACTCTTAACACTGCTAACGAAGCACGCGAACGCGATTGCTTTGCCGGGGGACGCCTTAGGCAAGACAGACGTGTTGAAACATCAAATAAAATTAAAGTCAGGTACACAACCCATTTATATACCAGCATATTGATTACCGCACTCAAAGCTCGCCACAGTAAATGAATTAATCAGTGAAATGCTCACACAAGATGTGATTGAACCTAGTGATAGTGAGTGGAACTTTCCTCTCATACTAGTACCAAAATCAGACGGCTAAGTTCGCCCCAGTCATAGCCTACAGGGAGCTAAACAAACGCACTATCCCAGATCGTCTACCATTACCAGTAATCTCAGATATTCTCCGCAGTCTAGGAACAGAAAATAAACTATTTAGCACAATAGATATAAATTCAGCTTTCTGGCAGATAGAAATGCAGGATGAATCTAAAGATATGACAGCCTTCTCCACACCGACTGGACACTACAGGTTTAAACGCATGCCATTTGGATTATCAAACAGTCCTTTGACGTACATGAGACTGATGAACACAGTATTGCAAGGGCTAATAGGGAACACAGCCAGTGTATTCCTAGATGACATACTCATAGTATCACAGACAGCAGAGGAACACTTTAAGAAACTAGACTTGGTATTCTCTAGGCTAGCATCAGCCGGATTGAAAGTGAAAATGGAGAAATGTACCTTCCTACAAGACAAAGTTATTTACCTCGGTCATCAGATAGATAAAAGCGGACTAAGAACAGTACAGTCTAAAATAGATGCCGTGAGAAATTTCCCAGAGCCAACCACAGTTAAGAAAGTAAGGAGTTTCCTATGTCTAACAGGTTATTATAGAATCTTCATAAAGGGATATGCCGATATAGCACAGCCACTAAACTCTCTATTGAAAAAGAATCAGACTTTTACTAGGGGACAAGCTCAAGAGCAAGCATTTGAAACTCTAAAGTCGAAACTCACCAGTTCACCAGTGCTAATCTTCCCAGATTACACGAAGGAATTTATCCTATGCACCGACGCCTCAGATATAGGGCTAGGAGGAATATTAATGCAGGAAAGAAAGGGAACGGTCCAACCGATAGCTTATGCATCTAGACTATGTACAACCGCAGAAAAGAATTACAGCATCACAGAACGTGAGATTTTAGCAGTAATATACTGTCTAGAAAAATTCAGAGACATGTTATTAGGTTACAAGATAAGAGTGTGGACTGACCACACAGCAATACAGAACCTGTTCAAGCACAAAAACCTTAGAGACAGACTCGCCCGATGGCTCACGACGTTACATAATTATGAAGTCAGTTTTGAATACATACCAGGAAAGAAAAATGTAGCCGCAGACGCACTCTCAAGGAACATTAGCCCAGAGACAGAGGTAATGACCTCAATATGCAGTATTGAAGAATTAATCACACTAGATACAGACCTAGTCAGCACAGAACTTGAAAAGGATAACATGTGGAACAAAGTAGTAACGGACCTAGCAAACCCGTCAGATTGTCAAGAACCAAAACTACCCACTAAATACAAGATAAACGATTTCGAAATATGCAATAGGTTATTATACAGAAACGCAGAAATATTAAGCAAAGATGTAGCACGAGGTATAGTGAAACAGTTAGTAATCCCTCAGACACTAGTCCCGGAAGTATTAAAGATGCTCCATAACAGTGTCCACAGCGCACACCCAGGAAAAGACAAGACTTACAAGCAAGCACAACTAAAGTATTTTTGGCCCGGTATGAGAAAAAACATATATTCACACGTAGATAACTATAGATAACCATACGCCGAGGTGAAAAGCAGTAGATACACGTACCCCAGTGAGCGAACAAGCACAGGCCGCGCACAAGCTAGGAGTGACACTAGTGAATATACTCACGACAGAAGTGTTTCACGTCGCCGCCCGACGCGACTTGAATATTTTACGTACAGGAAAGCAGAATAACGCAGCGAAGGACTGCTATGTGAAAATAAACTTAAAAATAATTGTCAATAATTCAGTCACCGTGAGAGTGACTGAGAACGATAGAACCACACTATGATAATCACGAATTAATAAGTACCGGCTGAACGCACAGAACTCAGGCATGCAACGCCATACATACGTAAACATTTTCGTGCTGGAAGAAAGAAATAGATAAAGACAAATATAGATAGAAAATAAATCTAGAGATATAGATAATGTGATAATAGATAAATCTGAAAGCACACACACAGTCACACAAAGTAAATCCATTGAACAAGAGAAACAGCGCAACCTTCGGCAAAATTTATAGACAGAATAGTAGACGGACAGAAAACCCAGATATTATATTGATAGAAGGCAAAGTGTGCAAAACGCCTACCCAGCTATTCTTAAACACAGGCGCCACAGACACCCTCATTACACTGAAGGTTTTGAAGAAGAGGATAACGACATTAAAGCTAATTGAGCATATGTCCTACACGTTGAAACAAACAGACATTGAAAATAGAAACAAACAGACGTAGCAAATAATGATGTACAGTAGAAATATCACTTGAAAATACAACAGAGGAAACAAACACAACCGTACATAGTAGGAATATACACGTTCCAAATGACATGTATGAAAACCATGATTACAGGAAGAAATTGTGCAGCTATTGTAATTAGAGGCATATGTAAATGAAATGCTATTGGAATTAGATGTTGAGTGTAACTCTTTTTACAGAAAACCATGAGATTGATGACATGCATGTTGTTAGGTTCACTAGCACTGGCCTGGGACCCTGTGAGGCCCGGAGCCTTAGTAAGGAAGGTAGGAGATGTGATTATTGTTAACCAATCTGTGAGAATCCTCTTGAAAATGGAAAATGTTACCTACATTAGAGACACCCTGACAGTAATCAAGGAAGGAATACAAGTAGCAAGGGATAGACTAACAGTCAAAGATGTCTGATTATGGAACAAGGTAATAGATGTTGAAAAGAAAGTCACTAGTTTGGAAACCAATTTTCTAGATGATCATAGGAGTAATAGAGGTATAGCTATAGTCGCAGTCATTGGAGGACTTGCAGGTCTGGCAATCACAAACTTAGGATTATATGCTGATTTGAGAAATACAATGAATAATTTGCAACAATCCTTGCCGAAATTAGACACACTTCAAGCTTATGTAAATAAAGTACTGGAGACAATTGCTGAAATTACTAATAACGTAGAACAACTAAGTGAAAGTAGGTCCGACCTTAAAGAATCACTGGACACTTTCCTACTCCTGGATCAAATGTATCTTAAGTAAATTGATTGCATAGCATAACTGATCCATGTCAGTTACACTCAGACAATTTCTCTACAATTGTTAATAGAAAGAAAACTATGGAAATCACGAAAGAAAATATACTATCAGACGTTAAAATAAACTTACCAGACAAACTACCTCCGTTGAAATATTTAAAGACCCAACAAGCGTACTTTCAGCAAATTGTTTACCACATAATTAAATCAGTCAATTTGGTACAGCTTGTTAATTGTACCTACTGTTTTATCAATACTTATTGGATTACTAGGAATGTTCTTTATGTTAAGAAGACTGCTATACATCAAGATTCCTCATCGCAGACAGTTAAAGCATGTGGGTCATGAGCCTTGAACCCTGTAATAGGATTTTATACTAGCAAACACAACACAATGAATTACTTGTATTGTATAATATGATAGATTGATAACTGTACATATTCGGTGAATATGAATTAGGATAGAAAATATTTCATCATGTATTTGTTCGCATTTAGTTAAACCAGAAGTCTTGTCGGGACGACAAGCGGTAGCCTGCCGAGCCCTGTAATAGGCCTAGCCTGGATTAAGTCTAGATTAACTTAGAATAAGTCTAGAAGGAAGATGGATAGGCGAGAGAGAGAGAGAGAGAAAATATAATGCTTACAACGACTAAAAGAAACGAGAAAACTCGTAAATCTTAACCAAACTCAAAACATGAGATCGATTTCAGATAGGAAATGTATACAGTCAGCAACTTAGAGCTTTGACCTGATTGGTCACAGAAGGAACAAAAGCAGAGCGAAGTTCCTTACCATTGGTAGGAATAGAGGTGACGTTTAAGTGACGTCACATTCAGCGGTTCGGAAAAGATATCTTCTCATTTTCTGGGCCAGACTCGCAACGGCTCTCGGGCCAGTAAGACGTGCCCCCTGTAACAAGCGACTACGAGTGAGAGCGAGTGTATTTGAAAGACAGTTGTTAGCTATAACCGTTGTTAAATAAAAGAAGAAAGGACCAGATCTGTTCATTTCCCGCCTTAGTGCAACACAGGCAAACACCCCACGGTGGTAACAAGAGCCAGATTACAGAAGTACTCTGAAGGATTGTATACAAAGCGAAAGATAATACTTTAAAAAAATAGTTCTTCCTCCCATTTCCTCTCCTCCCTTTCTTCTCCTCCTTCCTCCTCCTCCTCTCCTTCCTTCCTTTTCCCACCTCCTTCCTTCTCCTCCCCCTTTCCCCTCCTTCTTCCTCGTCCCTCCTCCCCCCCTTCCTCCTCCTCCCCCTCCCGCCTTCTTCCTCCGCTTATCTTATTTATACGATAATTTTCATATATCAGATCATGCTGGGCAGCCACGGCACGCACCGCATGGGAGAGGTCGGACTCACATTGGTAAGGCTATGGATAATTCAAACTTGCTCGAATTATGGAAAGTTATTGAAAAATTTGAACTGGCCTGAAACAGGTCGAACTAGGGGGGGGGGGGGCACTCAGTAGAGCGCATACCTCCGCCGAATATTTCATCAAATATACGTATATATATATATATATATTATATATATATATATATATATATATATATATATATATATATATATATATATATATATATATATGCACTCAGTATGAGCACACCTCCGGCCGAATATTTCATCAATTGGTTGCCATGGCAACAGTTGTCAATAGATTTCATCCAAAATTAAATCACTTCTTCCTTATACCAAATAAACTTGGTATACCGAGTTTGGTTCAAATCTATTCGTAACTTTTCGAGAATCCTGTACACTAACAAACAGACAGACAGATAGATAGACAGACAGACAGATCGGGGTGAAAACATAACCCCTCCAACTTCGTTGGCGGAGGTAATTATACGGGTTTGATTTTAGAAAGGGTTTTACTGTAGTATATAGAGATAAAACGAGAGAGAGACAGAGAGAGAGAGAGAGAGAGAGAGAGAGAGAGAGAGAGAGAGAGAGAGAGAGAGAGAGAGAGAGAGAGAGAGAGAGAGAGAGAGAGAGAGAGAGAGAGAGAGAGAGAGAGAGAGAGAGAGAGAGAGAGAGGACATCTTTAGCTTTATGAACACTTATTGCATTAATTAATCTATCTTCTAAGCCAACTGTGGCCATCTGTAACTGATGTTGATGTCTGTTTAAATAAAAAATATATATATAAAAAGAGAGAGAGAGGCAACTGCTACTAAGGGGGAAGCACAAACACACATGAAAAAAAAATCAAAGTGAAGAGGCGACAAACGAGTGGATAACAAACATAACAAACTCACAAAAACAGAGTGGCGTTACAAGATCACAAAACCACAAAATTGTTACAAAAAGAAAGCGGCAATAACACATACGTTACCTCCTTCAAGGACACGCCTAGAACAAAGTATACATTACCATAGTTATAGGTATAGTTACTTTGGCCTAGAGGAGGAGGTTACGGTTAGCTAGTAACACGTAAAGAGCTTGTGTGTGTGTGTGTGTGTGTGTGTGTGTGTGTGTGTGTGTGTGTGTGTGTGTGTGTATTCATCTAGTTGTATTTTACAGGGCCAGAGCAACGCTCGTATGGCCCCGTCTCCATATCAACATTTTTATATTTCTCCTTCATCCTCATTGAAGGCCTGTCCACACTAGGGGTCATGCGGCTGGCGGTGAGGCTGGTGGATGTGTTGAAATACGACCCACGCGTCCAGACTGTGCCTCACCGCCATGGCGGGGAGGCGACGCTCCGTCACAAGATTGATTGATGTTCATTTCAATTTTTGACCACCTAAATATTTTTGCATTGAGACGTATCATATACCGTCAGAATCGGAAAAGTGTGTTGCTTCCGAGACAGTAAATAAACATGCAATGCAAACAAAATTAAATGAATAACAAGGAGTTGAATAAAAAAAGGTGAGAGGACATTTTTTTTATGCACTATTTCGCTTTATTATCATTATCTTATTCTTGCTATAGTATACTGTAATTTATTTATATTCATGACACGCAGTAATGTCTCGTGAAGATGATGGTATGTTCAGTCTTCCTAAATATCATCTTATTCATCTGGTAGTTTGATAATACCATCACTGGGGCAGCACTGGGGAACTACAACACGTCCCTCAAATCGGGAAGGGTTGGATTCGCTCCGCACGACGCGCGCGGTGTTGAAAACCTGGATTTTCAACTCCGCCAGCCTCACCGCCAGTCTCACCACCCCGAGAAGCGCCTCACAAACCCCCGGCTAACACCCGGTACCCATTCACTGCTGGGTGGACAGGGGCTCGGGTTTTAAGAAGACCACTCGTCTGTCTTCGCTCCGTCCCGGGGATCGAACCCGGGACTTCTCAGTTGTCAGCCGAGCGTGCTACCCCTACACTACGGAGTTCCCCAATTGTGTGTGTGTGTGTAAGTGTGTGAACGTGCTGCATTTTCTCACGTCTCTCTCTCTCTCTCTCTCTCTCTCTCTCTCTCTCTTCTCTCTCTCTCTCTCTCGCTCTCCTCTCTCTCTCTCTCTCTCTCTCTCTCTCTCTCTCTCTCTCTCTCTCTCTCTCTCTCTCTCTCTCTCTCTCTCATCTCTCACACCACACACACACACACACACACACACACACACACACACACACACACACACACACACACACACACACCACACACCCCACACACACACACACACACACACACACACACACACACACACACACACACACACACACACACACACACACACACAGTTAGTTAGTTGATAGTTTATTGACAAAAAACATAACACAATACATAAACTAAACACACACACAAACACACACGTTCCAATACCCTAACTTCCAAGCACATGAACGCACTCTACACGCAACCACCACCATCACACACCTTCACCACCACCACCACACACCTGCCTGCTTCAACGAGTAACAACATAACGCGGCACAAACATAACACAGAGGGAGGAAAATAATCAGGGGTTCTGCTTGGAGGGTGTGTGTGAATGGAGGAGGAGGAGGAGGAGGAGGAGGAGGAGATAGTTACGTATGGAGAGTTGAGGAAAAAAGGACTACTACTACTACTAGTCTACTACTACTAATATTACTACTACTACTACTAGTCTACTACTACTACTACTAGTCTACTACTACTACTACACTACTACTTTCTACTACTACTACTACTACTACTAGCTACAGTTTGCGGGGATGGGATAATCAGTGCGCGCCTCCGAAAAAGTGAATGTTTACACGTATGACGCACCATGTTTATAACAAAATAATGTAGAATATCAACACTTACAATTGTAGTTAGTATTTCGTTGCTAGCCCTTTCCTCTTGATGACCCTTTGAAGGCGACGTGGTACACTGTCAGCAAGATTTTGAAGGAAAACTCAGGCTTTAAATTCTTCCCAACAACTTTCGGAGCTCCATTTCAAGCTTGAGGAGTGTAGGGTGTCACGTGAGCGGAGTTTGCCTTTAATGGATGGCCCAAGATTTTCTATGGGTGATATATCGGGAGAATTACCTGCCAGTCATCTATTCTCCCAATCTTGCAGTCATCAAGCCACTGTATCACATCTCGAGCTGTGTGGCAGGATGCTCCATCCTGCAAAACCACCAACACACAAAAAAATCAATACGGGCCAACGAGTGGATAAAAACATAACAAATCTACAAAAACCCAAGTCTACAAATCCAAACCACAAAATGTTCAAAGAACCCCCCGCAATACCACACTACTTTCCCTCCTCAGCACGTAGAACAATAACATCCCATAAAACCAGAGGGGAGGTTAAACGGTTACTAGCCAAAAAGGCTTGTGTGTGTGGGGAAGGGGGGGGGGCTGTTGTGGGTTGGACACTATTTATTTTACGGGCCAACAACCTCTAATTCGCCCCGTCCCATATCAACATTATATTCTCACTTATCTCATAAGGGGGCGGGGCCTGTCCCCCCCACAACTAGGTCATGCGGCTGCGGAGCTGTAAGATTCTAAATACGAACCACGCGATCCAACTTCCTCAGCCATGGCGAGGCGACCTGTCACAAGATTATTGATTTCTTTCAATTTTACATAAATATTTTTGAAAGGAAGAACCGGGCATCATCCCAAAATGGGGAGGAAAAGGGTTTGCTTGAGAGGCATTTAAATTTAAAAGATGAAGGAAAAAAAATAAAACTAGGGAGTTGATAAAAAAGGTGAAGGACATTTTTTTATACTATTTCGCTTTATTAATCATTATCTTATTCTTGCTAATATCTTTAATTATTATAGCTACAGCGTAAAGGGCTCGGAAGATGTGGTATGTTTAGTTCAAAATAATCATCTATTCATTGGTTAGTTTTTGATAATACCTTCCTCGGGCAGACCTGAATTACAACCGTCCTCAAATTTCGGGAAGGGTTGGATTCGTCCGCACGAGCCCCGGTGGGTTTGAAACCTGGATTTTAATTCGAGTTACCGCCATTCACCACCCAACCCCTCACAAACCACCGGCTACCCGGTTACCCATCACTGCTGGGCTTGTGAGGGCCCCCGGTTTTTAAAGAACCCTGTTCTTTCGCTTTGGGATCAACCGGACTTTATGTCACCGAGGTGCACCCTACACTACGGAGTTCCAATTGTGTTGCTGTGTGTAAGTGTGTGAAACGTGTCATTTTCTAAAAGTTTCTCCCCTCTCACTCTCCTCTTCTCTCCTCCTACCTTCGCCTCTCCCTCCTTTCTCTTCTCTCTCTTTTTCTTTCTAACACACCACAACACCCTCCCACACACACACACCCAACCCACAACAACCACTTCACAACACCACAACAACACACAAACCACAAGACCACCAAACACCAACAATTTAAACCCCAACCACCACACCCACCACATTTACCCAGTTAGTTGTTATAGTTATTGACAAAAAAAATAACAAAATAAAAAACTAACAAAACAAACCAACGTTCAATACCCTAATTACCCAGACAGCATTAGCAACAAATCAACACCTTTTTCACCACACCACCAACAGCTCTTAACGAGTAACACACAAACCGGACAAACATAAAGAAAAATAAACGTTCTGCCAAGGCTTTGGGAAATGGAGGAGGAAGAGAGGGGGGGAAGGGGAGATGTTGTTTCGGAGTTAGGTAGGGGGAGACTACATTCACTGTTTCTACTTTTTAATATTATACAACTAAATCTCGCTACAAATCTGTTAACGATTCTCTGTAAATATCATCGCACCTTACTACTAACTACTAACGATACCTCCACCCCATGTTTATTTTATGAAATATACGAGGGCTCCACGAATTGAGGTCAGTAGCTCCAATTTCCGGTCGCTACGGGACTGTGGCATCCAACCATACTACTACTACTTATTACTATTTATTTAAATTTACAATACCCATCTACCTCTCTACACCATCTACACCAATATGCTGCTCTCCACCACAGTGGCCTGGTAGTCTAGGCCGCTATATCGATGGTTTGAGGGGGGAATATCTAATACCCCTGAGACATAGGAGGGCAGACCTGAGCAGGGAGAAGGAGAGACGGCACCTCATCCAGGCGACAACGTGGCTCCTTGGTGGTGCCTTCTTTTTTGCCATTACATCTGCTAGTTTTGAATAGAAGCACTTGGCCTTGGGGCTCACCCGCCGGACGTAGTGAAGACCAAAGGGGTGTGAAGCTGCCCTGATCAAAAATTTGATCCTGTCCCCATACGCCCTGATTTTCCTCCTGCTCATTCCTTTGGTGAGCGGCTTCCAGTGAGATCCCCCGGTGGCAGGGGGCCATCGGATCGAGAATTCTGATGTCCATGAAGGCTTTCTGTCCTCGGGTCCAGAATCCACGAGCACTTACGTCCACCCGGGCCTCGTTGGCGATGTTGGCCGTCCTGTACTGCAATTGTTCCCCATCCGGGGGGAGAAGAGTTGGTTCGGTGGAGACGTCGCGGCACCCCCTCCTGAGCAAAACTGGTCGTCGAATCCCTCACCTCATCGTGTCTGATGCACACGAATCCCCCCATTTTACACGTTATGGTGTGGTTGACGTTGTTTGGGGATCCACATACACAGGTTTTGGGAATTCCCTCCACTGGCCAGCCATACCTCAGAGCAACGGCATCTACGAATTCTTGTTTTTGAGGCTGCAGCCTTTGCTCTGATAGGCAAGCATGTTAGCCAATTGGACCCTCCCGTTTCCTGTGCAGTGTGAATTTCCTCACAGTAACCATCCAGCAGGGCGCCTTTTAGGCGTTCCAAGCTTTCCACTTGTGCACTTTGCCTGTCTCTAGAAATAGTTTTCTTTAACTCCAAGATCGCATTCTGGTCTGTTTCACCATTTGCGTCTTGAGCTATGATTTTTTCGGTGAGGGAACTGGTGAGGTTGATGGAGTTTAGGTTTTCTTTATCGGCCAGTCTCTCAGGGGATGTGATCCCCACCCCACCCAGTCTTGGTGGAAATGTCAGCAGCTCCCTCTCGTTATCCCCTATGATATGAGATCTCAGCAGCGCTGGTAGGAAGGTGTTCCCTGAGGGAGTCTTCCCAGCGGGTCTGAGGAGAGGCTGATGCCTGGGGTGGTGCGCTTGACGAAGCTCCATCGATGTTGTAGGCCATGCGTGAATGCTGAGTAAGCTGCGTGTGGTTCTGTCTTGACCATGTCGGACAAGACGTCCACCTCTTTCACCCACTCCGACACTTTCTCCCTGACGTATTTCACCTTGAACTCCTCTGTTCCAATCACTGCACCCAAGTGTCGTTGTCCGTCCTTTGTCACAATGACCCCACTGTCATTGAAAAGTCGCACTCCATTGTCATAATGTTCGGGTTTGACAATAAGGACGGACTTGGTGGCGTTGGGTGTGTATCCTATAATAGGGCCGTTGTCATTCACAAGGGTCCACCACTTCTATGATTATGGCTATGATTACTGGCTATGATTTTCCCGGCCCCTGTTAGGTCATCCGCGTATGCCACTTGCTTCACCTGTGTTTTTTCATACGAAATCACATCTTGAAGCACTGATAGGCCAAGGGTACATTGACATGGCCACTGGGTCACCTTGCGTTGTTCCCTCCATTGATTTCAAAACCTTAACACTACTATTATTACTATTAACACTTATGTACATGTCTGAAGGATCTCTGTATGTGTTTTCAACATATGTCGCAAGTGGGGGACACTTAATTTAAATGTTGTGAAGCATTGTCTTTCTGTTTAAAGTGTTAAATGCATTTTTAGCGTCCACTAACAGCACCGTTCAAAATTCTTCCTGACCAAAAGATCTCCCTCATGGCGTGGATGGCCGCTTCCCCACCTGCCTGCTGTCCCGCACACACCTGTAGGTTCCCTGCCGCTCATTTTACATCCTACTTGACCACCGCCATGATGCATTTCCCTATAAACCGGCGGAGGACTTCCCCAATGCCTATAGGCCTGCATCCTGGCTTCTTGTCAAGGGGGATAAGGCGGCAAGCAGTCAGGGCGTCAACATGTCGACAGTTGGCGGCGGCAAGTTTTCTCGCTAGTGCTGCTATGGCGCTGCACAAGTCACCAGCGACACTGCCCCAGTGAGTGCCCGCTCAGTAGGCGGCGCCACCCTCTTGCATCCATGCCTGAGGGACCCCCGCTGCCTTTTGTCTGGAGAGCTTTTTTACAAACCATCTCTCCTGTTATCATCTCATAGATGACGCTGTTTGAGATTTGATGACATCCCTGCAGTCTGAGTCCCTCTAAGTTGCTGGGTAGAGGATGTTTGTCCTCCAGCAATTGGATGGTTTCCTCGGTGAGTGGCAACACACCGCCGTTCTGTTCTTCATCGAGTGCTCGGAGTGCGGATGAAACGTTGCCTTGTCTCATCCTATTTGCAAAGCTGCGGGCCTTATCGTCATTCCTATGTTTATTTGGGGGAGGTCTGGGTAGTCTTTTCTGTATGGCTCTCGATTCCTCAAGGAGCTCATCCAGTTTATTTTTTTCCCATAGTTCAACTCTTCTTACGAGTGCTTTCACATTGTTGTTTGTCTTGGCTTTTTGATGTGTCTTCTGCAAGAAGAGTTTAAGAAAAAGGAAGAAGCCCTTTCAGGGGCATGTGGTACAAAGGGCGTGTCTTGGGTTTAGGTGTTGAGAAGGCCGACCATTTCTTTGACTAGTTTGGTCATGGCTGTACATTTTGGTGGCTCAAAAAGATTATTGGCTGACCACCCAACTATCTCAAGATAGGTGTTATTTATCCATCTTGTTGTTTCTTCCTCCGTTCGTCCTTTCCAGAGGAAGTTCCTCCTCTCATTTTCCTCCGCATCGAGGTTCAGTTGGGGCACATCATGTTGTGGCGGTGGTGGAGTGCGCGGTGACGATAACGGTGATGGTGGTGGCGGGCTGTCCGGCTCTTCAATGTCCCTCGTCTTCCCCTCTTGTTGACCTTCACCTGGGGCTCCTGGCTGTCGCCTAACTCCTCCTCTTCCCTCTCCCTGCCCTGTTCACGTCCCATGGGGTTTCGACACCCATCTCCCTTCCTACAGTTGACACATTTTCTTTTTTGCTTAACACAACTACAATTTAAACATTTGTGATCCTGTTTCGTGCATTGACAACATGCTCTTGGAGTTTGTGAGCCAGACATTTTATAATACGCATTATGCTATACATATTATTATAAACATTACGCTATAAACCAGGAGAGGAGAGAGAGAGAGAGAGGAGAGAGAGAGAGAGAAGGGAAAACGAGAGAGAGAGAGAGAAAGAGAGAGAGATAGCTGGGGGGGAGAGAGGAGAGAGAGAGGGGAGAGAGAGAAGAGAGAGAGAGAGAGAGAGAGAGAGAGAGAGAGAGAAGGGGAGGGTGCGGAAGGGAATGACATTGAGAAGGATAGGGAGAGAAAGGGGGAAGGAGGGGAGGGGAAGGGAGAAGGGGAAGGGGGAAAGGGAGAAGGAGAGAGAGAGAGAGAGAGAGAGAAGAGATGAGAAAGAGAGAGAAGGAAGAGAGAGAGAGAGAGAGAAGAAGAGAGGGAGAGAGAGAGAGAGAGAAGAGAGAGAGAGAGGGAGAGGGGAAGGAGAGGGAAGAGAGAGAGAGGCAATGGTTATTTATAAGCAAGTATACCTAATATTAAAAGCTGCATTAATATTAACAGATACAATGATAGCATCAACAACAAAAACAACAATAAGAAGAACCAAATATCATCAATGATAAATAAAAAATAGTGATACAGTTTGTTTTGTAGTAATAAGTAATGCTTACTGTAATAGTTATATTAAATTCATTTATTAATGGATACCGCAAAGCCGCCCTCCGGGCGGACTTTTTGGCTAGCTCCTGCGGAGGGCTATTGGTGGGCCTTCGGCCCACCAAACACAGACTCTCCAGATAGCCCCGTCTAACTTTCCTGAAATCATGGATGTAGAAATGTATGTATTAACGACAACCCATTCACATCACCCCCAACCCATTCACTCACGCATTACCCATCACCCCCACCCATTCACTCACCCATTACCCATCACCCCACCCATTCACTCACCCATTACCCATCACCACACACCCATTCACTCACCCCTTACCCATCACCCCCCACCTATTCCCTCCCCCATCACCCCCAACCCCTCACCCCCCACCATTCAATCAAACCCCAAACACCCCACATCCATTAACCCTCACCCACCAATTCACTCACCCATTATCCATCACCCTACATCAGGTTTCCTCAAATTTTCGCAACCCACTTTTTTTTCTTCACATTCTCGCTAATGGCTACTAAAAAAAAAAAAAAAAAAAAAAAAAGTGATCGGATCATCTCATAAGTGGGGGAAGAGGAAAGAGAGGGGGGTGAAGGGGGACATTCGAGGGGGAGGGAAAGGAAAAAAACGAGGGTGGAGAGAGGGGAAGGGGGGGTAAAGAGGGGAGGGATGGGATGGAGGAGAAGGGGACGGGGGACCTTTCCGACGGGACACACACACACAAACACAAAAAAACACACACCAAACACACGCACGCACCACATCGCACACACATACAACACACACCCACAACACAACACACAACAACACAACAAAAAACACAACACACACAAACAAAACACACAACACACACACCCCACACACACACACAAAACACCACACACACACCATAACCACATAACATTCTGAGAGAGAGAGAGAGAGAGTAGAAAGTGAGGGTGGAGAGAGAGGGGAAGGAAAAAGGGGAGGAAGAAGAGGGGAGGAATAGACGGGAGGGGAAGGGCAGTAACCTGATATTCGGGTCCGTGGCCACTCTCTCGCTACTCACACACAGTCGATTATTTTACACAGCAAATTTACACTATCCACAGGAATAGGAAGGAAGGGGGAAGGAAGGGGGAAGGAAGAGGGAAGGGGAGGTAGGAAGGAAGGGGATGGAGGAAGGAAAAGGGAAGAGGGAAGGAGAGGAGAGTGGAGGAAGGAAAGGGGAAGGGAAGGAGAGGAAAGGGGAGGAAGGAAAGGGGAAGGGAAGGGGAGGGTGGTATAGTCAATTCAAGAACGCTAGAGCCACATGCCCCTCCCACGAGGTGGAGCTTGTCATATTCTGATTCCCTCTTGATTGGGTGATGGCGTGATGGAGGGTTTGCCGTCAAAATGTACACTAAACACTTCCCCAGCCCTGTGGTTCCCTTCCCCACTCCCAGCTAACGGTCTGATCTCCCAGGCTCCCACATCCCTTTGTTAATCCCTTAATTTGTCCTTGACTCCTTTCTTTCTCCTCCTAGAAGAAAGGACTCCTGTCCTTTCTTCAACTTGTTTAGCTATAATGAGACCCGTAATGCACACAAAAGAAATATATAACCCTTGTTGAATTATTATAGTTAGGGTGAAATTCCCGTGGCAACAGCGCTAGGTGTTCGCGTCTCTCACCTGTGACCTGAAATATCGTCTGGGTTGCGAGCCGCAGGTAATTACCTCCCACATGCCCCTGTTAATCCCTTAGGACCTTGACTCACGTGTCTCTCTCTCTCTCTCTCTCTCTCTCTCTCTCTCTCTCTCTCTCTCTCTCTCTCTCTCTCTCTCTCTCTCTCACACACACGCACACACGCACGCACGCACGCACGCACGCGCGCACACACACACACGCACACACACACACACACACACACACACACACACACAGTTATATAAATACCAGAAAAATAAATTTTTTATATCTACATTAATGACCTCGCTCCCCTAATTATTAGTCATTTTTAAAGCTTATGATGCAATTATGACATCAGGAAGAGGAGGAAGGAGAAAAATTATTGAATCATTGTTGCATTTTTCTCTCCCGCTCTACTCTCTCTCTCTCTCTCTCTCTCTCTCTCTCTCTCTCTCTCTCTCTCTCTCTCTCTCTCTCTCTCTCTCTCTCTCTCATCCTCTCTCTCTCTCTCTTCTCTCTCTCTCTCTCTCTCTCTCTCTCTCTCTCTCTCTCTCTCTCACGTCTATTCCGATGTGGTGACCTGCTATATCGTTTCAAGGCATGGCCGGGTAGGGAGCCTGAGGCCTGAGGTCATTAGTGCTGGGGGGACAGGTCAGGTTAAGGGTTTACTTGTTTCACCTCTAAAAGGTGACAGGCGCCCTCAGTTGACTCTCTCCACCTCCTCCCTCACTCAGAATTTAACGAACCTTTATATTTCCCTCTCAATATCTCGTCTTCATGAAGAGTATCTGGCTTACTTATGTGTCCATGTGATAACACATTTACTAACGATGGTGAATCGAGGACTTTCATGCACTCAAAGCAAATATATGGTGTGCTTTTAAAGAAATAACGAAGGACTGTAGGATGCCCGATTTCCACTGAATTTTTTCAACCAATAAGAGACCATAGCGAAGCTGGCCTGGCATGCTCCTCCTCGGGGGAGGAGAGTTTGGCTCTAAGGTTCTTGAATTGACTATTTTTTTATAGGAAGGAATCGGGTAGGGAGGGGTAGGGGAGGAAGGAGCAGGGATAGCTAAGTTGTTAGGCCTAAGCTACCACCACCACCACTACCAACACAGGCAAGGAAGGGCTGCTATATAGGCCAGGAAATAAGCACCAAAAAAGTGCCGAGGTTGGACAAAAATGTTAACAAAGCAATTTTACCTGAAATGGGTTCTTTGGAGGTACCTCTAACCACACAAAAAAGTCCACTCGAATCCACCCATGGCAAATACTCGTTTTCACTGAAAATCCTAGATGCCGCCGCCGGGGAAAGGGTTTAAAATATTAAAAATAGGCATAACTTTGCTGAAAATCAACATAGAAACACAAATAAAGTGTCTAATCCTACTAATGTTGAGGTGCTCTTTCATTTAAAAATTACTTTTGGGAAAAGATTGGAGGAAAGTGTTCATATGAAATCCTCGAAAAAATCAAATTTTGGCCTAAAATACCCTTAAAATGAGCAAAAATTAATTTTCTGAACAACCGGCTATAATCTTTTACATATGTTATATTGTATTGTGTAATTGTGTATGTATATAGTAAAATAAATATGCATATGTGATATTCCAAAGTGACTTTCAAACACATTTTAATTTATTTATAGTCCCGTTTCATCATCATCGTTTTCCACCTCATTTTCTTCAATATCCACAGGTGGACCTTTTTAAAAACAGTTAACCCCCTTTTGCATTAAACCAAAAGCGGGAGGTGCAATGGGGGGCCCCTTTTTTGGGGGCGGCATGTCCCCTTTTTTGGGGTTTTTGAAATTTTTTAAACCAAAATTAAAAATTCGATTATTTTTAAGATCGATAAAGGTCCCGAGGGGCTAGACTTTTTTTTGAGGGGTTTAAAAAAGCCGGGAAGGAGAAGTGGCCCACCCCCAAATTCTTCGGCAGGAAATCTTTACCAAAACCACCCTTTAAACCTGATGGAAATGCGCGATGACTAGGGCAAATGGCTGAAATCAGATTTTTGGGGGAAAAGTTTTTCTCTGGGGGACAAAAAACTGCGTGGAAATCCCCCATTTTCCCTGCTAAAACCTTGCCCACTTTTTTTCCCGAGTAAAGGCTAAGGGGATTTGTGCAGCCATAGATGACCCAAAAAGGGCTTTCTTCTCCGCTTTTTCTATTTCTGTTTTTAGAGGGAAAAAAAGGGGGACGGGGAATATTAAAAATTTTCACCCCCTCTATTTTCCCCATATTTTTAAAGAAATGAAAACTTTGCCAACCCCTTTAAGGTCTGGGACGAAGTGCCCAAAAACCCCCCTGAAAGCTTTGCAGAAAAAAAGGAAAGGGGGGCCAGAGATTAATGGGTCAAGCTTTTTTTGGGCCAAATTTGGCAAACCCCAAGGGGCGGGGTTTCATTGAAAAGCCCCCTCGACTTCTTTCCGGCTCTCAAGCCCTGGGGGTCCCAAAAATTAAGCCAGTCCATTTTCAAAAAATTAGCGGGTTTTTATTAGGGATAAAAACCCGGATGGACACCCGTGAATTAGAAAGCCGGGGCCAGGAAAACGTCGGGGACAGAGTGATATAAAGAAGATTTCTCCAAGGTTCCTTGAGCGGGGCCGTATTCAACAAACCATCAAAAGAAGATTGTAATCTATAAAAGGGGGCTTGGTAAAAATGTTTTCGGTGAAGCAATGGGGCCCCAAAAGTTTTGGGAAAAGGAAAGATCCTTGTTTCCCAAAATGGCCCGGGCAATCTTTTTGGCAGAATACAATTTTTTCTCGGGAAAAAATCAATTAAAAACCCGGGCACAGCTACCCATTTTGAAAACATCTTTGGTCCCCCAAAATTGAGAGGGATTCACAGGGGTCTCTACCCGCGTCTTTCTTTTCCCAGGTTTCAAGGTGACAAAAACCACTTCCAGATCTTTCCGATATGAGATTGCTTTTTTTCCCCCCAATCTCTCTTTGACAACCATGTGTGCATGAGGATGGGGGATAATTCGGAAACATTCCCCCTTCCCTTCAATTTTTCCAGGGGGACCCTTAGTGCAAGTCCTGTACATGAGTATTTCAGTACATCATTTTGGGGGTACCGCTTCATAAAAAATTTTCATGGCCCTAAAAATGCCCAGCTACTCGGAGATCTGTTGGGAAAAGTTAAAGTCCGGAAAACATCCAAACAATCATACTGTCATGCTTTGGTTGTGTTTGATGGGTATCATGGATTTTTTAAAACACAAAGGATGAAGGGCCCTCGTCGCAGGATGGGGAATGATTTTAGGTGTTTCCCGTGTTTTGGGTTTCCCCCAGAAGTGCAAAGTAAACCCCTGACCAAGAAGGGGCTTTTTGCCAATCCTTCCAACAAAAAAGCATTCATCAATCTACTTGCCCGACAAATGGGCGAAAGCGGGTATCCCCCGTTTTAATATGCCCAAAAAGGGGATGCTGACTTTCAAGATAATATGTCACATGGGCTTCACGCCAAAAAGGAAGCCCCAAAAGCTGTTGGGCGCAGAGGTTCTGGTGTGTTTCCCGCTGTTAAAACCCCTCAAGCCCAAAATTGCTGACCCCCAAAACTTAAAACATGGGGACATCCAAACCCAAAAAGGTGGTGTAAAAACTTTGGCAAAGAAAATTGGGCCCATTTCTCTCTGGGGCCCTGCTTTTTCTTCCACCCCTTTCAGTGGGTTTTGAAAAATACGTCTAGATTTTTGGGATTGGCAAAATGTCCCGTCTCAAGGGGGAAAATCCCGAAAATAGCGGTGTAGTTCAATATTATTTTTCTCCATCTTCAAAACCCAAAGCAGAAATAGAAAAGGGGCTGGAGAAGATGCCTTGTTGATCATCTATGGGCCTTTCAAAAACATCTTTTGGCCTTGGGCTCGGGAAAGGGGTGGACAAAATTTCAGCAGAAAAATGGGTAATGCCCCGCAGTTGTGTCGCCCGAGAAGCTTCCACCAAAAACTGATGCACCATTTGCCAAAAAAGTTTATCGCGCCTACCAAACAGGGCAGGCAAAAGGTTTGGTGGGAAAAAGGGTCTTTCCGCAGAAGAATGGGGCTGGAAAGACTTTCCTTTGGGAATATTCCCGCAAAATTTCTCAGCGTCGGGGACCCGATCGACTACTTTAAGATAATGCATTTCAATTGTGGTGGGAAAAATTTCCCAAAACAAGAACAAAGTACATGCCGCAAAAAAAAAAAGGGCCCATTGCACTCCAGGGTTGTTTGGGCAATTTCAAGGGCAAATTTCCTGTTTGAAACCCGGTCCACCTGTGGATATTGAAAAACATGAGATGGGAAAACCCATGTATTTAAACGGGATATTAAAAAAAATTAATTTTTTTGAAAATTTACTTTTGGAAAATACACAAAACAATATTTATTTTAAAAAATTACATACACAAAATACAAATACAAAATACATATGTAAAAGATTATAGCCCGGGTTGGGGCAGACAATTAATTTTGCTCATTTTGGGGGAATTTTAAAGGCCCAAAAAATTTTATTTTTTTGGGGGGATTTTTAATATGAACACAAACCTCCCCAAATTTTTCCCAAAAAAACCCTTTAAAAAGAAAGAGCCCCCTCAAAATTAGTAAAATTTGACACTTTATTTTTGTTTCTATTGGGGATTTTCAGCAAAGTTTGGGCCCATTTCAATTTTTTTTTAAACCCTTTCCCCCGGGGGGCAGGCCAACTAGGATTTTTAGTGGGGGAAAAAGGTATTTTCCATGGGTGGATTCGGTGGACTTTTTTTGTGTGGGTTTGAAATACCTCCCAAAAAACCCCTTTTTAGGTAAAATTTCTTTGTTAAAAATTTTTGTCCAACCTCGGAATTTTTTGCCTTTGGCCCATATAAGGCACGGCTGGAAAAAAAAGTGTGTGTTTTTTCATGGCCCGCGAGGAGAGGAGGGGGAGAATTTCTAAAATTAACTAGCTCTTCTATGACTCCCTTCCTCTCCCCTTCCCCAGGGGCAAAAAGGGTGTGGCTGACCCAAAAGAAGAGAAGAGAGATACTTTTAAAACCTGATAGTTTATTTTGGCTTTGTGTAATATTATGAACAATATTGTTCGTAATCAATTATACAGTCGTATAAGCCACGGTCCATTAAGCCGAAGCTCTTTTATGGACCTCATGCTATGATAATTTCGTTCTCTCGTGGACTAAGAGACTTGTTAAGTCAACCGTGAAGGCGTTCCACAGTGTCGCCGTGGCTCAAGTAAAGGCTCGCTGTCCCATCACGGTGTGGGTCCTCGAGGCCTCAGGAGGAGATCACCTGACACTACCGTCCTCCTCGTAGCGCGCACCTCTCTCTCTCCCTCTCTCTCTCTCTCTCTCTCTCTCTCTCTCTCTCTCTCTCTCTCTCTCTCTCTCTCTCTCTCTCTCTCTCTCTCTCGACCTAAAATTAACATGGCGACAAATATTCACTCAGTTTCTTTTTGCTATTTTTCCTCATTACTTTACAATCTTTTCTAGGCACCGAGTTACCAGGCTAATTAATTAATACATTCGCTTTGATGTTGGCAAGACACAGGCAAAAAATATGTATATCATGATGGATGTTTATTCTTCCTATAAACTCACTTTTTTCTTTTCTTTAGTCACATAAATAGTTTTTAAATACATTAATGCAACCTTTCTTTTCTGGATCCGCTGTTCATACTATGCTAGTCCCTCCCGCTCCCTTATACTCCTTCCCGTCTACTACTACTATTACTATATGCACTATTGCCACTAGTACACCACCACCACCACCACCACTACTACTACTACTACTACTACTACACTACTACTACTACTACTACTACTACTACTACTACTACTACTACTACTACTTCCTTCCACACCCACCACCACCACCACCACAAGAGGAAAATAGCAAATGAGGAAATAAAAAGTAGAGCATGAGAAGGAAAACACACACACACACACACCACACTTTCGTGGTTTCGGCCAACACTAAACACTGAGGATGAATGATAAAATAAATGTTGATATGGAGACGGGGCCATACGAGCGTTGCTCTGGCCCTGTAAAATACAACTAGATGAATACAACTAGACGAATACACACACACACACACAGTGACACACAAACACATACAACGTTAGAAAGTTAAGTACTCGTTTGGAATAAATTGAATAAACCAACCTTGTTTACTAGAGAGAGAGAGAGCACAGGTTGGGACACTCTGCCTCGGTGCAATGCAGGTCCTTGTTTAGCTCAGCCTTGCGTCCACATACTGCGCACCAGTAGGCTGGCCTGGCCTATACCCAGGGATCCCACTTGGCCTCGCGATCTGCCTGTGCGTGGGCTCCTCGATGACCATGCTTGTTCGCTTGATTCACAACACTTATGTCAGTTACACCCACACTGACGACGGAATCTTTTATAATGCCGTAATGGGGTGGTAGTGGGGCTCTGTTATGCTGAACGAGAGAGTAGGAAGAAGAGAGAGACCTTGGCAACACTGGAGGCGTTGGTGGTCACGTGGTGGCGCCGAGTCATCTCTCTCTCTCTCTCTCTCTCTTCTGGGAAGAGAAAATGAACATGTTGCAATAAGAGTGAGGAGAAAAGGAACAGAGAACACACGCGAGAGACTCCGAAGAGAGAGAGAGAGAGAGAGAGAGAGAGAGAGAGAGAGAGAGAGAGAGAGAGAGAGAGAGAGAGAGAGAGAGAGAGAGAGAGAGAGAGAGAGACGTGAACAGACTGCCAGACAATACCCTTCATGTGGTCAGAAGAAAGAAAGATTGACGAAAGAAATTTTACCGAAAATAGATTTGTGTTCAGAAGAGATACAAGATAAAGAAATAAAGAAAAAGAAATAAAGAAAAAGAAAGAAAGAAAGAAAGACAGATATTGAACTACATGATTCATGTACTTCTTTTCTCCACTTTCTTTTTCTCTATCTTACTTCCATCCCTTTCCAAAAACCTTCCTTTACAAGTGAACCACGAACTAATAGACTTTTTTCCTCTCTCTCTTTCTCTCTCTCTCACTCACACACACACACACACACACACACACACACACACACACACACACACACACACACACACACACACACACACACACACACACACCACACAAACACAGCAAACGAACTTGACACAAACCTAATGGGGAGTTTTCTAATAAGCTCACGCTCAAGCCTGTCTCTCAGGCTGTCACATCCTCAGCACTTTCAGCCTGAATGATCTATCATTTACCGTAAATTCCCTGTGCTTTTTCGGGACAGATCAGAATTACCCTTCAATACAACAACTGAAACAGTTCTTAATACAAAATGTAGTTTATAATTTTATTTGTCTGCACTTGGTGAAAATATTGGCAAAACAATTGAATACTTGAAAACTCATTCTTTAAAAATCGTCTTTTCATGGAAAAACGCAAGTTCAAGCAGAATGAGGCTTCAGGAAATATTTACTTGTATGTAAGCATTCACTGAGTACCTGTTTTGGGTGTGTCTGTCTGTTTTGCGACGAACATTTAACCAAGAAGTAATTTAAGTGCTTGGCACCTCAACGAACAGTCCGGAATGGAAGACAGTTGAAAGCGTTTGTTTACTATTTCCGTCTCGAAAGACGAAAGTTTCCTTTATGTGGGAAACGGTATGTGGGAGCGGATGCCACGAATATTCCAGTAGAGGATAGAGAGTGTGATGAGATAAGCGGGTGATAATAGTTAGGATGACAGTCTCTGGTATTGAGAAGTTAGGAGTATCAGAGATATGAGCCATGAGGTAAGGAGCGGGGGCGCTGAGCTGAGTTCCTACCCGTGTGGTGTCTACAGGAAAGTGGGTGATAACAGATCCTGCCGGCGGGATGGTTTCTGTGGAGATAGAATTATAATGTGCCCGCTCATCTCTTATAAATGTATAGATGTAAGATTAGTATAAGTATGTAATGTAAGTTTAACTTAAGGTATTATGTAAGGTTACAATAAGTTTTTTTTCTTTTTCTGTAAGAGATGTAAATAAACTTAACTAAAAATCCATTCTATTACCCTCCACTTATCTCCTCCTCCTCCTCTTCCTTTTTTTTCTTTTATTACCTTTATCTTCTTCTTGTTCATCTTACTTTCTATTACATGTCAATCACGTGTCCTTATTATCCTAGATACATTTCCCAACACATAGTCTTATGACAGTACATGGAAAATATACTGAAAGGTATGTATATAAGAAGAAGCGAGTGTCTAAAAAAAATAAAAAATAAAAAGTACATTGAAAAAAAGCTAATTGTGGAAATAAACAAAGAATATAAAAGATGCAGCACGCATTCTCTCTCTCTCTCTCTCTCTCTCTCTCTCTCTCTCTCTCTCTCTCTCTCTCTCTCTCTCTCTCTCTCTCTCTCTCTCTCTCTCTCTCTCTCTCTCTCTCTCTCTCTCTCTCTCTCGACCTAAAATCAACATGGCGACAACCCCGAGCGTCAAGGAGGTGGGAGACGCGCCTGACGCAGTTCAACCTGCCCGCGGCCTTGGAGGCTGTCTTCCTGACGTGGCTGGTAAAGGAGAGGGTGCTGTTCACCTCAACGCCGAGAATGTTGACCGTCGGCTGCAAAGGCAACACCTTCCCGTCCAGAAGAATGGGTAGGATAGGGGTGGCTGGGGGGTGATGTCGCCGGGAGATCAGCATGACCTGCGTTTTGTCCTGGGTGAGATCAACCTGTCACCGTCGTCCCCATGAGGTGATGGTCTCCAACACTTGGTTGACGAGGGCGACAGTAGTGCGGTGGTCAGTACTGTAACAGGGGAATGTGAGGGTGCAGTCATCCGCGTAGGCGCGTGCCTCCGGGGTGAGCATCAGGAGGTCGTTGAAAAACACATTCCATAATAGGGGTCCAAGAACACTGCCCTGTGGGACACCAGCTCATACCGGGTGTTCTTCCGAAGTGTGTCCGTTCACCGCCACGCTGAGGGATCTGTACCGCAGGTAGTCGTGAAGGAGGTGGAGAAGGCCGCCAGTCACTCCCATGCTGCGGAGTTTGGTGATGAGACCGGAGTGCCACACCCTATCAAAAGCTCCGGCGATGTCCAAGGCGATGACTAAAGTGTCGCGTCCTCTGTCCAGGGATTGGTGCCATAAGGTGGACATAAGGAGAAGAATGTCGTTGGCAGACCTGTTAGGGCGGAAGCCAAACTTTCTGTTGCTGAGGATGCGGTGTGTGCATGGTGAAAAAGTAGGAGATCCTGCTGGCAATGATGGTTTCCAGTGTATTTAGAGAAGGGTTTACTGTACTACTACTACTACTACTACTACTACTACTACTACTACTACTACTACTACTACTACTACTACTACTACTACTACTACTACTACTACTACTTCTCTTCTTACATTACCACTACTACCTCCTCCTCCTCTTCTTTTTCTAACGAGTACTTATGACGCATAGACTAAATTTAACTATGAAGTACAGTAACCATGCAAAACAATCTCTCTCTCTCTCTCTCTCTCTCTCTCTCTCTCTCTCTCTCTCTCTCTCTCTCTCTCTCTCTCTCTCTCTCTCTCTCTCTCTCTCTCTCTCTCCTCCATTAATTGCCTCGCTAACTCCACAGACAAGCTTTTTGAGATGAAATATACAAAGAAAAAAAAACACGTAGAAAGTTGAAAAGAGACAACGATAGAAATGGAAAATAAAAAGTGTGTGCTGCAAGAGAAGAAGGAAGAGAAGGAGAATAAGATAAAAGAGAGAGAGAGAGAGAAAGGGGGATGGGTCAGAATTTGTCAATACTGCAAACTGCCGGGTGTTATTTTTTTCATTCCCAAAAAGCAACATTCTCTCTCTCTCTCTCTCTCTCTCTCTCTCTCTCTCTCTCTCTCTCTCTCTCTCTCTCTCTCTCTCTCTCTCTCTCTCTTCTCTCTCTCTCTCTCTCCTCTCTCTCTCTCTCTCTCTCTCTCTCTCTCTCTCTCTCTCTCTCTCTCTCTCTCTCTCTCTCTCTTTTCAAAGGTAAGTAAGCCAAAAAACCTCGATTCAGGTGACCTTTCCAATATATTTTTCCTCCCCAAATTGACATGGAAGAAAAAAGTTACCTCCAAGTTAGGCAAGTTAGTGGTAGGAAGTGATAAGTGGAGGAGGAGGAGGAGGAGGAATACATAGGAATACATAGGAATAACAGACACCAGGAGACCTATTGATCCATGACGAGGGTATCTGCTGAACTACATACTACTAACTATCAACTACATGTAAGAAAACAGTTGGAAAATGATACCATGTCCCTAAAGAAGATAGGAACATGGAAATTTCGTTGTGAAAAATGATAGGATATGAAAATAATATACTTACTACAACTACCACTACAACTAATCGATCCGGGGGACTATAATATGAATTCGCAGGGCACTATCAATACCCATTTACCTTACAGTGCGCGTCGAGTCTGTTTCTAAATGTATGTTATTGTGCTGGCTTCGATAACATTTGCTGGTAACTTGTTCCATCGATCAACGACTCTAACATTGAAATAATTTTTACGGAGATCAGTGATGCAACGTTGACCGTTTAGTTTTAAACCATTATTTCTTGTTGTCACTTGAGTTGAAAGCTCGAATAGGTTCTCTTGATTAATGACATCAACTCCTTTTAGGATCTTAAAGGTTTCTATCAAGTCCCCACGGAATTTACGATCCTTTAAGGAAAACATATTAAGTTTCCGCAGTCTCTCTTCATAAGATGAATTTCGCAGAGATAGAATTAGTTTGGTTGCTCTTCTTTGCACTGATTCCAATTTGGCTTGATCTTTTACGAAACAGGGCGACCAGAATTGAACGGCATATTCTAAGTGCGGCCTAACCAAGGACGTGTATAATTGTGTCATTACTTTGGGAGTTTTATGTTCAAAGTTGCGTTTAATGAAGTCCAACATCATATTCGCCTTTTTACTGGCAGCTAGGCAATGCGGACTGGTTTTCAGATCATTACTGATGATGACACCTAAATCCTTTTCCTGCTGTACTTCAGTTCACGATTTATTTTGCATTTGATAGTTATATTTGAGGTTATCGTTTCCTATATGCATTACATTACATTTATCAGAATTGAATTTTAATAGCCATTTATCACTCCAATCTGATAGTTTGTCGAGATCACGTTGTAGGAGTTCGCAGTTTTCTCTCGTATATGCTTTACCGCCTAATTTGGTGTCATCTGCAAATTTCGATATTCTAGATACAAGTCCGCAGTCCAGATCATTGATATATATCAGAAAAAGAGTAGGACCCAAGACCGAACCCTGAGGCACCCCACTAGTAACATCTAACCAATCAGATGCCTCGCCATTTATTACTACCCGTTGTTTACGATTTGAAAGCCAATCGCCAATCCATGAACATAATTGCTCTCCTAAGCCATGTGCCCTTAGCTTGGTCAACAGTCGCTTATGGGGAACTGTATCGAAGGCTTTCTGAAAATCAAGGTATATTACATCCGAGGGAATTTTAGCGTCCCAGTTTGAATAAATGATATTAAAAAAATCCAGTAGGTTTGTTAAGCAGGATCTTTTATTTCGAAATCCATGCTGGGAGTTTAGTATTGAGTTATTTTCATCGAGAAAAGACACTATTTTATCCCGCAATATTTTCTCAAATAGTTTAACAATCACAGACGTTAGACTAATTGGGCGATAATTACTTGCGAGGCTCTTACTTCCTTTCTTGAATATCGGTGTAACATTAGCTACTTTCCACATACTAGGAACATTTTTGTACATTAGCGATTTATTGAGAACTA
>JACEEZ010006904.1:95000-100000 GCA_016584305.1 Chionoecetes opilio
AGCGAAGGAGGAGGAGGAGGAGGAGGCCTGGAGTAAATGGATGTGCCTGGAGCTAAAGCAACATTATCGAATTAATTTTTTTTTTCTATCACACACACACACACGCACACACACACACACACAACACCCCACACCACACACACACACACACACACACACACACACACACAACACACACACACACACACACACACACACACACACACACACACAGAAGGTTGTATTCAAGGTTATGGGATACGAACGAACATTTACACGAAACGTTCCATAAAAATTTAAGACTTCTCATCACCACCACCATGCATCACCACTACCACTACTACTACTACTACTACTACTACTACTACTACTACTACTACCACCACCTCCACCTCTATAACTAATAATATGTAGGCTTGTAGAGGATGGACAAGAGGATATTAGGACAGTGGAATTGATGCACATACAGACATACACACGTACATAACAAGTGAATATGTGTATTGTACTAATATGAAAATCTTGATGCGTAGTACAGCATTCCAGTGTGTGTGTGTGTGCGTGTGTATGTATGTGTGTGCTTGTGTATGTATGTGTGTGTGCGTGTGTGGGTGCGTGTGTGTGTGTGTGTGTGGGTGCGTGTGCGTGTGTGTGTGTGTGTGTGCGTGTGTGTGTGTGTGTGTGTGTGTGTGTGAACGACTGAACGTTGCCTAAAATAAAACGCACATACTTAATGAAGCCAGTCATTTTTTTTCATTCCTTTCTCTCATGTTCTTGGTATTTCCTCCTCCTCCTCCTCCTCCTCCTCCTCCTCCTCCTCCTCCCCTCCTCCTCCTCCTCCCTCACCTTCACCCCCAACACCCCCCTACCCCCCAACACCCCTCCTCCTCCTCCCCTCCCCTCTCAAGATCAAGTCCGCGGGTTCATCAGATCAATATTTTCATCATCAGATCAATACATCAGACAATGTGTCTGATGCAGGGGAAGGGGTGTCTGATGCAGGGGAAGGGGTGTCTGATGCAGGGGAAGGGGTGTCTGATGCAGGGGAAGGGGTGTCTGATGCAGGGGAAGGGGTGTCTGATGCAGGGGAAGGGGTGTCTGATGCAGGGGAAGGGGTGTCTGATGCAGGGAAAGGGTGTCTGATGCAGGGGAAGGGGTGTCTGATGCAGGGGAAGGGGTGTCTGATGCAGGGGAAGGGGTGTCTGATGTAGGGAAGGGGTGTCTGATGCAGGGGAAGGGGTTGTCTGATGTAGGGGAAGGGGTGTCTGATGCAGGGGAAGGGTGTCTGATGTAGGGGAAGGGGTGTCTGATGCAGGGGAAGGGGTGTCTGATGCAGGGGAAGGGGTGTTCTGATGCAGGGGAAGGGGTTTTTTCTGATGCAGGGGAAGGGGTGTCTGATGCAGGGGAAGGGGTGTCTGATGCAGGGGGGAAGGGGTGTCTTGATGCAGGGGGAGAGGTGTCTGATGCAGGGAAGGGGGTTGTCCTGATGCAGGGGAAGGGGGGTCTGATGCAGGGGGAGAGGTGTCTGATGCAGGGGAAGGGTGTCTGATGCAGGGGTAAGGGGTGTCTTTATGCAGGGGAAGGGGTGTCTGATGCAGGGGGAGAGGTGTCTGATGCAGGGGAAGGGGTGTCTGATGCAGGGGAAGGGGTGTCTGATGCAGGGGAAAGGGGGTGTCTGATGCAGTGGAAGGGGTGTCTGATGCAGGGGAAGGGTGTCTGATGCAGGGAAGGGGTGTCTGATGCAGGGGAAGGGGTGTCTGATGCAGTGGAAGGGGTGTCTGATGCAGGGGAAGGGGTGTCTGATGCAGGGGAAGGGGTGTCTGATGCAGGGGAAAGGGGTGTCTGATGCAGGGGAAGGGGTGTCTGATGCAGGGGAAGGGGTGTTGATGCAGGGGTAAGGGGGGTGTCTGATGAGGGGGAAGGGGTGTCTGATGCAGGGGAAGGGGTGTCTGATGCAGGGGAAGGGGTGTTCTGATGCAGGGGGAAGGGGTGTCTGATGCAGGGGAAGGGGTGTCTGATGCAGGGGAAGAAGTGTCTTGATGCAGGGGAAGGGGTGTCTGATGCAGTGGAAGGGTGTCTGATGCAGGGGGAAGGGGTGTTCTGATGCAGGGGAAGGGGTGTCTGATGCAGGGGAAGCGGGTGTCTGATGCAGGGGAAGGGGGTGTCTGATGCAGGGGAAGGGGTGTCTGATGCAGGGAAGGGGTGTCTGATGCAGGGGAAGGGGTGTCTGATGCAGGGGAAGGGGTGTCTGATGGCAGGGGAAGGGGTGTCTGATGCAGGGAGAAGGGGTTGTCTGATGCAGGGGAAGGGTGGTCTGATGCAGGGGAAGGGGTGTCTGGATGCAGGGGAAGGGGTGTCTGATGCAGTGGAAGGGGTGTCTGATGCAGGGGAAGGGGTGTCTGATGCAGGGGAAGGGGTGTCTGATGCAGGGGAAGGGGTGTCTGATGCAGGGAGGGGTGTCTGATGCAGGGAGAAGGGTTGTTGATGCAGGGGAAGGGTGTCTGATGCAGGGGGAAGGGGTGTCTGATGCAGGGGAAGGGGTGTCTGATGCAGGGGAAGGGGTGTCTGATGCAGGGGGAAGGGGTGTCTGATGCAGGGGAAGGGGGTGTCTGATGCAGGGGAAGGGGTCGGTCTGATGCAGGGGGGAAGGGGTGTCTGATGCAGGGGAAGGGGTGTCTGAGCAGGGGAAGGGGTGTCTGATGCAGGGGAAGGGGGTGTCTGATGCAGGGGGAAGGGGTGTCTGATGCAGGGGAGGGGGAAGGGGGAAGGGTGTCTGATGCAGGGGAAGGGGTGTCTGATGCAGGGGAAGGGGTGTCTGATGCAGGGGAAGGGGTGTCTGATGCAGGGAAGGGGTGTCTGATGCAGGGGACGGAGGTGTCTGATGCAGGGGGAAGGGGTTCTGATGCAGGGGGGGAAGGGGAGGGTGTCTGATGCAGGGGAAAGGGGTGTCTGATGCAGGGGAAGGGGTGTCTGATGCAGGGGAAGGGGTGTCTGATGCAGGGGAAGGGGTGTCTGATGCAGGGGAAGGGGGAAGGGGTGTCTGTGAGGGGAAGGGGGAAGGGGGTGTCTGATGCAGGGGAACGAGAGGGGTGTCTGATGCAGGGGGAAGGGGTGTGTCTGATGGCCAGGGGAAGGGTGTCTTGATGCAGGGGGAAGGGGTGTCTGATGCAGGGGAAGGGGTGTCTGATGCAGGGGAAGGGGGTGCTGATGCAGGGGAAAGGGGTGTCTGATGCAGGGGAGGAAGGGGTGTCTGATGCAGGGGGAAAGGGGTGTCTGATGCAGGGGAAGGGTGTCTGATGCAGGGGAAGGGGTTGTCTGATGCAGGGGAAAGGGGGTGTCTGATGCAGGGGAAGGGGTTGTCTGATGCAGGGGGAAGGGGGTGTTTCTGATGCAGGGGAAGGTGGTTTCATTTGTCTGATGCAGGGGAAGGGGTGGTCTGATGCAGGGGAAGGGGTGTCCTGATGCAGGGGAAGGGGTGTCTGATGCAGGGGGAAGGGGTGTCTGATGCAGGGGAAGGGGTGTCTGATGCAGGGGAAGGGGTGTCTGATGCAGGGGAAGGGGTGTCTGATGCAGGGGAGGAAGGGGTGTCTGATGCAGGGGAAGGGGTGTCTGATGCAGGGGGAAGGGGTGTTCTGATGCAGGGGGAGGGAAGGGGTGTCTGATGCAGGGGAGGGTGTCTGATGCAGGGGAAGGGGTGTCTGATGCAGGGGAAGGGGTGTCTGATGCAGGGGGAAGGGGTGTCTGATGCAGGGGAGGGAAGGGGTGTCTGATGCAGGGGGAAGGTCTGATCGGGAAGGGGTGTTCTGATGCAGGGGAAGGGGTGTCTGATGCAGGGGAAGGGGTGTCTGATGCAGGGGAAGGGGTGTCTGATGCAGGGGAAGGGGTGTCTGATGCAAGGGGTAGGTGGGAGGGGTTGTTCTGATGCAGGGGAAGGGGTGTCTGATGCATGAGGGAAGGGGTGTCTGATGCAGGGGAAGGGGTGTCTGTGATGCAGGGGAAGGGAAGGGGTGTCTGATGCAGGGGGAAAGGGGTGTCTGATCAGGGGAAGGGGTTTGAGGGAAGGGGTGTTCTGATGCAGGAGGGGTGTCTATGCAGGGGAAGGGGTGTCTGATGCAGGGGAAGGGGTGTCTGATGCAGGGGAAGGGGTTCTGATGCAGGGGAAGGGGTGTCTGATGCAGGGGGAAGGGGTGTCTGATGCAGGGGAAGGGGTGTCTGATGCAGGGGAAGGGGTGTCTGTGCAGGGGAAGGGGTGTCTTGATGCAGGGGAAGGGTGCGATGGGGGGAGGGGTGTTGATGGCATGGGGAAGGGGTGTCTGATGCAGGGGGAAGGGGTGTCTGATGCAGGGGAAGGGGTGTCTGATGCAGGGGGAAGGGGTGTCTGATGCAGGGCAGGGTGTCGATGCAGGGAAGGGGTGTCTGATGCAGGGGAAGGGGTGTCTGATGCAGGAGGGTGTGAAGGGGGTTGTCTGATGCAGGGGAAAGGGTGTCTGATGCAGGGGAAGGGGTGTCTGATGCAGGGGAAGGGGTGTCTGATGCAGGGGGAAGGGGGGTGTCTGATGCAGGGGAAGGGGTGTCTGATGCAGGGGAAGGGGTTCTGATTGCTGGGAAGGGTGTCGATGCAGGGGAAGGGGTGTCTGATGCAGGGGAGGGGGTTTGATGCAGGGGGGTGTCTGAGGGCGGGGGGAAGGGTGTCTGATGCAAGGGGGTTGTGCAGGGGAAGGGGTTCTGATGCAGGGGAAGGGGTTCTGATGCAGGGAAGGGGTGTTGATGCAGGGAAGGGGTGTCTGATGCAGGGGAAGGGGTGTTGTCTGATGCAGGGGAAGGGGTGTCTGATGCAGGGGAAGGGGTGTCTGATGAGGGGAAGGGGTGTTCTGATGGGGGGGGAAAGGGGGTTTGGGTCTGATGAAAGGGGAAGGGGTGTCTGAGCAGAGGGGGAGGGAAGGGGTTTTCTGATGAGGGGAAGGGTGTCTGATCAGGGAGGGGTGCTATGCGGGGGGAAGGGGGTTTGTTGATGCGGGGGG
>JACEEZ010006904.1:110000-182500 GCA_016584305.1 Chionoecetes opilio
GGGAGGGAGGGAGAGCTTACGTGCATGTGATTTGAGGTTGTTTAGTCCTCCCTGCAAAGTCATGGCTGTTGCCTCGTTATCTGTCTACCTTACATATAAAGTTAGATCAGCTATAGCCCTGCAGTGGCGTAGCTATGGGGGGCCTTCAGTCAGGTGGAAGTACTATATATAGGTAGAAATGGACGAATCTTTGTTCTCCTATAAGCCAAAACACCTTCGTGGCCGCGCGCCACTCTCCTTTAACCCCTTGAGGCCCAGAACGTAATTTCCATTGTAATAAACCTCCATTCGACGATTTTAATGAAGATAAGCAATATTATAGAGATATAACCTGTTTAATAATATCCTTGTCAACTAGCTTATTTGGTTTTAGTTATTTTTTCATAATTTTATGGCTAACAACATGGGAGTTCATATAGCAAAGGAAAGATCTGGGCGTGAAGAGGTTAAGTATGCGTATATCATCAGTAACTATCTAGGCTCGTCACCACCACCACCACCACCACCTTACTGCCTGCTTGTCTTTGTGCTCCAGGGTTTCAGGAACAAACTCGCACCACAGTACTAAGCTTTAGAGCATTTCACGTGCAGAATTACATAGTGAGAACAGATCACAGGACACTCGTCGCTATTTAAGAGAAATTTCCATGTATTAGGATATTAGCTACTACACGATATCACCAAAGTAATGCAATAACACTAATAAAAGGTTATCAGGGTATAACAAAATGATGAGCAGACATTTTTACCTCCATGATAATATGTGATCATGATAGATAGTCAAGCCTTCCTTGCTCTTCCTTTACTATCATTTACTATCGTGAAAACTGACTCCAGATTCGTGTTCAGCATGCCCGAAAACTGCTAGGAACTAATTTTCAAGCAAATATATTTTTTTACAAATAGATTTGCTTGAAAATTAGTTCCTAGCAGTTTTCGGGCATGCTGAACACGAATCTGGAGTCAGTTTTCAATTTACCATCGTTGCAAGACTCAACACTCCCGATCGGTCAGTCTTCAATTTACCATCGTTGCAAGACTCAACACTCCCGATCGGTCAGTCTTCAATTTACCATCGTTGCAAGACAACACTCCCGATCGGTCAGTCTTCAATTTACCATCGTTGCAAGACAACACTCCCGATCGGTCAGTCTTCAATTTACCATCGTTGCAAGACAACACTCCCAATCGGTCAGTCTTCAATTTACCATCGTTGCAAGACAACACTCCCGATCGGTCAGTCTTCAATTTACCATCGTTGCAAGACAACACTCCCGATCGGTCAGTCTTCAATTTACCATCGTTGCAAGACAACACTCCCGATCGGTCAGTCTTCAATTTACCATCGTTGCAAGACAACACTCCCGATCGGTCAGTCTTCAATTTACCATCGTTGCAAGACAACACTCCCAATCGGTCAGTCTTCAATTTACCATCGTTGCAAGACAACACTCCCGATCGGTCAGTCTTCAATTTACCATCGTTGCAAGACAACACTCCCGATCGGTCAGTCTTCAATTTACCATCGTTGCAAGACAACACTCCCGATCGGTCAGTCTTCAATTTACCATCGTTGCAAGACTCAACACTCCCGATCGGTCAGTCTTCACCGCAGCAGCAAGACTCCGAACCACGACGAACGTTTTTGAAAATCTGATTTATATTCTCCCACGAAACTTAATATATGTTCGTATTTGTTTGAGGCGACCAAGTAATCAAGAATGACTCTGAAAAATGTATTTGACAGGATCATTGCAAAGACTGGCACTGCACGCTGTAGGCACTGAGAAATACAAACAAAACATCCAAATTCTACTTAAGCCTAAATTTCCCGAAAAACTGAACCTCGTGTACAATTTTCTTGACCACTGATTGGACCCCTGCATGGCATTGCTTCATTCTCCTCTATTATGCTAATGCAAATCTTCTATTTCTGCAGTATTGTATTTAATTATAAAATTAGACTGTCTGCACCCCATATCTCTCTCTCTCTCTCTCTCTCTCTCTCTCTCTCTCTCTCTCTCTCTCTCTCTCTCTCTCTCTAATTAGCTATCTACCGCTCTATCTATCTATCTATCTATCTATTTACTTATATCTCTATCTATCTTCATCCTCATCTACCTATCTATCTATCTATCTATTTATCTATCTACCTATCTATATAATTTATATATATATATATATATATATTTCTAATTATTTATTCCTTGCAAAAGGGGGGGGCCATGGCCGCATGCCCCCCTCCCTCGGCACGGCACTGTATTTAGCTATCAGTAGGTTACATAGCAGTAACTAAGAACTATCTGTGTCTTCGGTATCGAGCAGGGCCCTTCAATTAGCCTCATGGATAGTGCAGTCTTGAGATGCTGGGCTAGGGTTTGCTTTCTCTAAATTTCCCTCGTTTTTTTTTTTTTTTTTTTTTTTCCCGTTTTTTTTTCTGCTAGATTTTGCTCATTTTTAACAATCTGATATTTGTGTTTCTTTTTTTTCAATTGGGAATTTTATGACGCGATTATTTATTTCTGATAGATTTTGATGTTCACTTTTTAACACTGATATTTGTTTTTCAAATATTTTCAAGTCGAGATTTTTTAGATAACATTTTATTTCTGATAACAGTATTTTGATATGCATTTTCACTTTTTTTTTTTTTTTTTTTTTCTTCTTTTTTTTACGGGGAGGGAGGGGGAGCTACTCTATTCACTGGCTTAGGATCTTACACGTGAGGTTTGCTATAGGTTAAAATACAGTATACTTCATTATTTTATTTTTTTATTTATAATGCTCACATCACACTATATGGTGCCTACGATTATTAAAGCATGTAGATATTGTAAAGCAGTTGGGAACCTTTTAATTATGCTTGAGCGTCATGACATTTTTTACAGTTCTTACAAATCTTTGATGCCCTAACATTAAAAGTCTTATAGTCAGTCACATAATATGCACATTGTCATCATAAAAAATAAATAACATTGGCGAATCCTGCAAATACATACATTCCTATTTAAGAAGAAAAAAATCTATTAAAATACATACCTAACAGCAAGTAATAAGTCCTATAAATGCTTACGTTCTTATTAAAAAATAGAATGGTTAACAAATATTTCTCGCAGTTGGATTTAACAGAGATATCAATACTTTCTTATAAAAAAATAGAATGGTTAGCAAATATTTTTCGAAGTTGGATTTAACAGAGATATCAATACATTCTTATAAAAATATAGAATGCTTAACAAATATTTTTCGAAGTTGGATTTAACAGAGATATCAATACATTCTTATAAAAAAATAGAATGGTTAACAAGTATTTCTCGAAGTTGGATTTAACATAAAAAAAATAGAATGCTTAACAAATATTTCTCGAAGTTGGATTTAACAGAGATATCAATACATTCTTATAAAAAAATAGAATGGTTAAAAAGTATTTCTCTAAGTTGGATTTAACAGAGATATCAATACATTCTTATTAAAAAATTGAATGGTTGACAAGTATTTCTCGAAGTTGGATTTAACAGAGATATCAATACATTCTTATAAAAAAATAGAATGGTCAGCAAATATTTCTCGAAGTTGGATTTAAGAGATATCAATCATAACATACTGTAAATAACTACTGAATGAAGCAGTCCACATATCATCATAGGGCTAATCCCACTATGGTGTTTATAGTGGTAGTGGAAAGTCTATGTTTACAGAGACAAGTGGGAACAGTGTCAAGAAACTCCAAAAAAAGTGTGCTTACTGCGGCCTACTACATGAAGTGCAAGCAAGCTAAAAATGTATATGGAATCTGTAAATATATTCCACATGAAACACTGTTGTTCTCAAGCTAGAGAAAAGCTGCTTAGGAATTCTTTGGCCTGGGTGATCTGCAGATTCACGCTGCTAAGTGCTGTTCCTCCGACGGCCGAGTACTGTTCAACGCTGTGTTCAAAGTTCCAGAGAGATGCGATGTCCTCGGAAAACAAGGGGCTGAAAACAGGAAAAAGAACTACATTTAAAACCAGAACAGAACACAACTATGCCATTAGAACACAACTCATGCCATTAGAACACAACGCTATGCCATTAGAACACAACTCATGCCATTAGAACACAACGCTATGCCATTAGAACACAACTCTATGCCATTAGAACACAACTCTATGCCATTAGGACACAACTCTATGCCATTAGGACACAACTCTACGCCATTAGAACACAACTCTATGCCATTAGAACACTACTCTACGCCATTAGAACACAACTATGCCATTAGAACACAACTATGCCATTAGAACACAACTCTATGCCATTAGAACACAACTCTATGCCATTAGAACACAACTATGCCATTAGAACACAACTCTATGCCATTAGAACACAACTCTATGCCATTAGAACACAACTCTATGCCATTAGAACACTACTCTACGCCATTAGAACACAACTCTATGCCATTAGGACACAACAATACCATTAGAACACAACTCTATGGCATTAGAACACAACTCTACGCCATTAGAACACAACTATGCCATTATAACACAACTCTACGCCATTAGAACACAACTCTATGCCATTAGGACACAACAATGCCATTAGAACACAACTCTATGGCATTAGAACACAACTCTACGCCATTAGAACACAACTATGCCATTATAACACAACTCTACGCCATTAGAACACAACTCTATGCCATTAGGACACAACAATGCCATTAGAACACAACTCTATGGCATTAGAACACAACTCTACGCCATTAGAACACAAACATGCCATTATAACACAACTCTACGCCATTAGAACACAACTCTATGCCATTAGAACACAACAATGCCATTAGAACACAACTCTATGGCATTAGAACACAACTCTATGCCATTAGAACACAACTATGCCATTAGAACACAACTATGCCATTAGAACACAACTCTATGCCATTAGAACACAACTCTATGCCATTAGAACACAACTCTACGCCATTAGAACACAACTCTATGCCATTAGAACACAACTCTACGCCATTAGAACACAACTCTACGCCATTGAGAACACAACTCTATGCCATTAGAACACAACTCTATGCCATTAGAAACACAACTCTATGCCATTAGAAAACAAACTCTATGCCATTAGAACACAACTCTATGCCATTAGAACACAACTCTATGCCATTAGAACACAACTCTATGCCATTAAAACACAACTCTACGCCATTAGAACACAACTCTATGCCATTAGAACACAACTCTATGCCATTAGAACACAACTCTATGCCATTAGAACACAACTCTATGCCATTAGAACACAACTCTATGCTATTAGAACACAACTCTATGCCATTAGAACACAACTCTATGCCATTAGAACACAACTCTATGCCATTAGAACACAACTCTATGCCATTAGAACACAACTCTACGCCATTAGAACACAACTCTATGCCATTAGAACACAACTCTATGCCATTAGAACACAACTCTATGCCATTAGAACACAACTCTACGCCATTAGAACACAACTCTATGCCATTAGAACACAAACTCTATGCCATTAGAACACAACTCTATGCCATTAGAACACAACTCTATGCCATTAGAACACAACTCTATGCCATTAGAACACAACTCTACGCCATTAGAACACAACTCTACGCCATTAGAACACAACTATGCCATTATAACACAACTCTACGCCATTAGAACACAACTCTACGCCATTAGAACACAACTCTACGCCATTAGAACACAACTCTATGGCATTAGAACACAACTCTGCCATTAGAACACAACAATGCCATTAGAACACAACTCTATGCCATTAGAACACAACTCTATGCCATTAGAACACAACTCTATGCCATTAGAACACAACTCTATGCCATTAGAACACAACTCTATGCCATTAGAACACAACTCTATGCCATTAGAACAACTCTATGCCATTAGAACACAACTCTGCCCTTAGAACACAACTATGCCATTAGAACACAACTCTACGCCATTAGAACACAACTCTACGCCATTAGAACACAACTCTATGCCATTAGAACACAACTCTATGCCATTAGAACACAACTCTATGCCATTAGAACACAACTCTATGCCATTAGAACAAACTATGCCATTAGAACACAACTCTATGCCCTTAGAACACAACTCTATGCCATTAGAACACAACTCTACGCCATTAGAACACAACTCTATGCCATTAGAACACAACTCTACGCCATTAGAACACAAACTCTACGCCATTAGAACACAACTCTACGCCATTAGAACACAACTATGCCATTATAACACAACTCTACGCCATTAGAACACAACTCTACGCCATTAGAACACAACTCTACGCCATTAGAACACAACTCTATGGCATTAGAACACAACTCTATGCCATTAGAACACAACAATGCCATTAGAACACAACTCTATGCCATTAGAACACAACTCTATGCCATTAGAACACAACTCTATGCCATTAGAACACAGCTCTATGCCATTAGAACACAACTCTATGCCATTAGAAACAACTCTATGCCATTAGAACAACTCTATGCCATTAGAACACAACTCTGCCCTTAGAACACAACTCTATGCCATTAGAACACAACTCTACGCCATTAGAACACAACTCTACGCCATTAGAACACAACTCTATGCCATTAGAACACAACTCTATGCCATTAGAACACAACTCTATGCCATTAGAACACAACTCTATGCCATTAGAACAACTATGCCATTAGAACACAACTCTATGCCCTTAGAACACAACTCTATGCCATTAGAACACAACTCTATGCCATTAGAACACAGCTCTACGCCATTAGAACACAACTCTATGCCATTAGAACACAACTCTATGCCATTAGAACACAGCTCTACGCCATTAGAACACAACTCTATGCCATTAGAACACAACTCTATGCCATTAGAACACAACTCTATGCCATTAGAACACAACTCTATGCCATTAGAACACAACTCTATGCCATTAGAACACAACTCTATGCCATTAGAACACAACTCTATGCCATTAGAACACAACTCTATGCCATTAGAACACAACTCTATGCCATTAGAACACAACTCTATGCCATTAGAACACAACTCTATGCCATTAGAACACAGCTCTATGCCATTAGAACACAACTCTATGCCATTAGAACACAGCTCTACGCCATTAGAACACAACTCTAAGCCATTAGAACACAACTCTATGCCATTAGAACACAGCTCTACGCCATTAGAACACAACTCTACGCCATTAGAACACAACTCTATGCCATTAGAACACAACTCTATGCCCTTAGAACACAACTCTATGCCATTAGAACACAACTCTATGCCATTAGAACACAGCTCTACGCCATTAGAACACAACTCTATGCCATTAGAACACAACTCTATGCCATTAGAACACAACTCTATGCCATTAGAACACAACTCTATGCCATTAGAACACAACTCTATGCCATTAGAACACAACTCTACGCCATTAGAACACAACTCTATGCCATTAGAACACAACTCTACGCCATTAGAACAACTCTATGCCATTAGAACACAACTCTACGCCATTAGAACACAACTCTATGCCATTAGAACACAACTCTCTGCCATTAGAACACAACGCTATGCCATTAGAACACAACTCTATGCCATTAGAACAACTATGCCATTAGAACACAACTCTATGCCATTAGAACACAACTATGCCATTAGAACACAACTCTATGCCATTAGAACACAGCTCTACGCCATTAGAACACAACTCTATGCCATTAGAACAACTCTATGCCATTAGAACACAACTCTGCCATTAGAACACAACTCTATGCCATTAGAACACAACTCTATGCCATTAGAAGAAAAAAAAGGACTGTCTTCTTTATTCAAGCATGTTCACATTCCACGAATTAGAAATAGCACAGATCATCCTTGACAATGAATATTCTCAAGATACGAGAATACAGAGAGTTGAGTATAATTTATGGCAGTGTTTCGGCGCGCTGTCTGTCTGTGGTACTCAAATGTTGTCATCACATCAATTTGCAAATCTAAGATATTCTATTAGCCCAAGTATGATTATTGACATACGCACCTGAGATAGAGATAGAGATAGAAGCAACGTATAGAGATAGTTGGAAGCGCATCATCGGCCATCTAACCTTATAAAAATTATGGGGAAAAATGACAGTTAAATGACGTTAAACTGAAAGAAGAGTGTAGAAAAGAGAGAAAGTGCAGCTCAGGCCCTGTAAAAAATATATATAATAATAATATACAACAACTAGATGAATACGTACCTGATTTTTGTGAGCTGATCAAGGGGGAGCTCTGAGAAGGAACACCCACGCTCCTCCGACAGCTTCACAACCTCCCCAGCCTTGCCGTGAGCATTCCGGAAAGCCATCTGCAGAAAGTTATCCGTAATCAGTAGAACAAGAATGCATCTCGACAAGAATGTGTTCTCACAATATTAGTTTTGGTGAGAGGAAATAAAATTGGCGATTGAGGTGGTTTGGGCACGTGAAGAAGAGAGAAGGTGGTGAGGCATTGGGGAGAGCTGTTAGAGTGGATGTGCCAGGTCGCTGTCCACTGGGCAGGCCAAGGAAGACATGGAGGCAGTGTGTTGAAGAGGATCTGGCAGCATTGGGCATTGAAGAAGTTGAGGCAATGGCTAGAGATAGTTGGAAGCGTATCATCAGCCGTCTAACCTCATGAATTATGGGAAAAACTGACGTTAAACAGAAAGAAGAAGAAGAGGAAATAAAATGGAAGCTCAATACTATACTGTTGGTGGATAGCACGGAACAACTGGCAATGTAAGGTTATTAGTAGCAGTTTGTGTGTAGGCGCTACTGCTAATTCAAACTGGAAAAGCGTAGATTTAACAAAGAAATAGGGAAAAACTGGTTCACAAATAGGGTGGTAAATTATTGGAATGGACTCAGTCGTGTGGTAGTTAGTGCAGAGTCATTAGGGAGCTTTAAAAGGAGGCTGGATAATGTCATGGATGGGGATGAAAGGTGGATGTAGGTAGTGTTAAGTAACAGGAACTACCAAGTGTAGGTCTCGCGGCCTCTTGTAGCTTCCTTATGTTCTTATGTTCTTATGCTACATCAACTGAAATACTATAGGCAGAACACTTTACAGCAGGCTATAGTACATGAACAATGTTGCCTTGACTTACCCCTTTCTTCACCAGATAATAGGCAATATCGGTGGACAGCATTTCTTCAGACAAAGCCTTGGAGCAGGCCTCACTGTCTACCTGTACAAAATATAGGAATTCATAATTAATGCCAGATTTCAGTAAAATATTGGAATTAATCAATATTAAAATTCTAACCCCTTGAGGCCCAGAACGTAATTTTCATTGTAATTTGGACTACCACAAGACGATTTTTAGTGACTATAAGCAATATTTTAAAGATATGACCTGTTTAGTATCCTTGTCCACTAACTAATTTGGTATATTCAGTTACTTTTCGTTATTTTATGGCTCGACAACATACATTTTTTATAATAGTATTTCTGTCCACTAACTAATTTGGTATATTCAGTTACTTTTCGTTATTTTATGGCTCGACAACATACAATTTTTTATAACAAAGGAAAGATCTGGGTGTGAAGGGGTTTATACTGTTTTCTTTTTTTCAAATTACTTTAGTCTTAAACCAGGGAACAGCATCTGATTATAAGGAGACAATCTGGGTATGGGATGGCTGGATTACTTCATTGGGAAAAGGTGGATAAGCTTAGGATTACTAGAGGCAACAGTAATCCCAGCTGACAGGGTAGCTTTATGCCAAGGAAGAATCACATCCAAATTTCATGAAAATAAAACATTATCTCAAAAAGTTACAAAAAACTGTCTTGAAAAAAAGTATCGTGGCACATCTGCTTTTTTTATTTTTGTCAGAGATGCACATAAAAAGTTTTGATGTGAGTTTTAAGGTAGTGATTCTTACTTATTATATGAAAACACGACAAATTTTTCCCACAATCAATCAAACACTTCTCTCTCTCTCTCTCTCTCTCTCTCTCTCTCTCTCTCTCTCTCTCTCTCTCTCTCTATCTCTCTCTCTTTTTCCTCCTCTTTCCTCCAAATTATTATAATATGCTATTTTTTGCAGGAGTTGGGCCAAGAATGCTTCCGTGACAATGCCAAGAGGATCCCTTCAACAAAAGGTGTGCCTGGATTACCTCAAGAAGAGAGAAGTGGACTTTCCAGCGTCAATACCCCAGGTACTAGTTATGTGCTTAACCCCTTCACGCCCAGATCTTAACCTTTGCTATATAAAATCGTCTGTTATTAGCCATAAAATTCCGAAAAGTGACTAAATAAACCAAATTAACTAGTGGACAAGGATACTAAACATGTCATATCTATAAAATATTGCTTATAGTGCTGTGAAGTGTGGGGCAGGTGTATCCAGCTTCTTTCCTGTGAATACAGGAGTGAGGCAAGGGTGCGTCCTTGCCCCATCACTTTTCAACGCTTGTATGGACTGGGTATTGGACAAGGTTGTAGATCAAAGTGATTGTGGAGCATCCGTCGGCAACACCAAGATCACTGATCTTGTTTTTGCCGATGATGCAGTAATCTTTGCTGAGTCGCTGGAGGTCCTGGTGATGGCTCTCGAGGCGCTGTACGAGGAGGCAAAGCCTTTGGGACTTGAGGTCTCCTGGCTCAAGACCAAGGTCCAGGTATTTGGAGACTTACTAGATGAAGCAGTACAGTCTGTTCATGCGTGTGGCGAGGACATTGAGATCTTGGAAAGTTTTACATACCTTGGTAGCGCAGTCCATAATGACGGCGGGTCATGTCAAGAAGTCTTACGACGGATTGGCATAGCCCACGGTGTTATGGACTCGCTCAGCGGGAGTATTTGGCGTTGTCGGTACCTGTGCAGGAGGACAAAGATCAGGATCTTCAAGTCGCTTGTGATCCCTGTCTTACTCTATGGTTGTGAGACATGGACACTAAATAGTGACTTGAAGAGACGAATCAATGCCTTTGGTAATAAGTGTCTTCGCAGAATCATGGGGTATCGCTGGGATGATTACGTGTCAAATCAGCGATTGCACCGTGAGACTGAAGCGAGGCCTATTACCTGCATAGTCCATCAGCGCCAACTTCGGCTATATGGGCATGTGGCACGCTACCCTGAAACCGATCCTTCCCATCGGGTTGTATCTGTAAGAGACAATCCAGCGTGGAGGAGGCCAAGGGGGCGCCCACAAGGCTCGTGGCTGGGGCAAGTTGATGTTTCTTGTCGAGAGCTGCTTGGTATGGGAAAGGAGCCTGCATGGGAACTCGCGTGTGGTGACCCCCGGGAGTGGCGTCGTAGGGTGGGCGAGGCGACGCGCCCCCTGGCGTATGCCTCCAATGATTGATTGATTATAGTCACTAAAAATCGTGTAATGGTACCCAAATTACAATGGAAATTACGTTCTGGGCCTCAAGGGGTTAAGTAGCAGAGTGACTCTTTGTGCATATATACACCTAGGTAGGTTCCATTTAATGCACGAGTTACGTTCCTTGAAAATCGTAAAGTGCGTAAAGTGAATCCTGTTTCCCGATTGACTCCGATATAAGGGAAGATACATACTTCAGACCAAAATTCCTATCCCATATGGCCAACCTATGCCATAAAATGTAATTATGAATATATTTGTGGGCACATACATATGACATTCAAGTGCATAATTATTGAAGTTGAATGATGGTTTCACAAAATAGAAAAGGAATTGAAATATCTGTATTCAAGAGAGATGCCGATCCACTCATGCAGCCCAAACGTCACTCAATATAGCATTGAGCGAGTCATATAGAGTATAGCAATGAGCAATACAGTATAGCAATAATTGTCAGAGAGTATAGCATTAAAGTAACCCTGCCTGCCTCCACCCACCTTCAGTGTGTCTATGGCCCCAGCAGCCACTATATAATATGTAGTCAGTCAGTCAGTTAGTAATAGTATAATATGTATAGTCAGTCTGTCAGTCAGTTAGTAACAGTATAATATATATAGTCAGTCAGTAAAGTAACCCTGCCTGCCTGCCACCCACCTTCAGTGTGTCTATGGCCCCAGCAGCCACTATATAATATGTAGAGTCAGTCAGTCAGTCAGTCAGTTAGTAATAGTATAATATGTATAGTCAGTCTGTCAGTCAGTTAGTAACAGTATAATATATATAGTCAGTCAGTAAAGTAACCCTGCCTGCCTGCCACCCACCTTCAGTGTGTCCATGGCCCCAGCAGCCACTATATAATATGTAGAGTCAGTCAGTCAGTTAGTAATAGTATAATATGTAAAGTCAGTCAGTAAAGTAACCCTGCCTGCCTGCCACCCACCTTCAGTGTGTCCATGGCCCCGGCAGCCACTTGCACTATGCCCAGCAGTGTTGAAGCCGTCTCAAACATTTTAACTTTATCTTCTTGCAAATCCTTGTTGTAAGTGGATGGCAGGCCTTTGATGACCATAAGAAAACCACACAGCTGAAAGTAAGATGAATATATAAGTATTTCATTTTCATGGTAGGGTAAGATTATTAATTCACAGTGGGTCATAATGGCAGTCCTTTGATGACCATAAGTAAACCAGAAAGCTGAAAGTAAGGTCAATATATGTATAAGTATTTTATTTTTAGGGTAGAATAAGATTATTTTATTCATTCGCAATGGATCGTATTACTAAGCGCTCGGCTCTCGGATGCCTGTTTTGCGGACATGACTGGGTTCTAGCGACCAATATTTAATGTTATTCTAGCTAAGACAAGATAATTCTGAGTGTTTTCATGTTTAATATCAGGTTTTCACTAACAAAACTATGAATTTTTATATACTCACGGCCTTGTTAGGAAGACGGGTTCGAATTTTTTTTTATATTTAATTGTATATTCCACTCCTTTTCTATCAGGTAATTTTTAATGAAGCATTTTGATTAATAAAAACTAAAATATCTATAAAAAAAAACTAAATATGTACCGTACTTACATTGCCCACCAGGTACTTTTTTATTAAGCATTTAATTAAAGAATATTTAATACGTATCTATAAAAGAAGCTAAATACTATACTTACATTGCCCGCCATAGTTCCAGCCTTTCCTCGTATCAGCTCAAAGCTATCTGGATTTTTCTTCTGCGGCATGAGAGAGCTTCCCGTGGCGTAGGCGTCGGACAGCTGAATGAACCCGAACTCTCTGCTGGAGTATAGGATGATGTCCTCCGCCAGGCGACTCAAGTGGGAGCCCACCAGGCATGCCCAAAACATGTACTCCACTGCAAGGATAAAACAGAGCCATAACTTCAGAAAAAATTCAGTTAGTTGGAAAACATGATTAGTTTAATGCATTTTTGCTTAACCACTTTACACCCAGATCTTTCCTTTGCTATAAAAAATTGAATATTGTTAGCCATAAAATTATGAAAAGTAACTTAATATACCAGATTAGTTAGTGGACAAGGATACTAAACGGGTCATATCTAAAATTATTGCTTATGTTCGTTAAAAATTGTCTAATGGTAGCCAAATTTCAATGAAAATTACGTTCTGGGTCTCAAGGGGTTAATATACGATTTTCCAAGAACATAAATCATGCGTTAAATGGGGCCAAGGTGTAATAGTTTTCCTGTCATGTTGTCTTAATGCCTCTGTTGTGGAAGTATAAATGCTCTTCCTCTTACTTCTCTCCATATATATTCACACATATACTCATCATTCTTGTCTCATTCTATACAGCCCGTCAGGATGGCAAGGTTGGTAGAGACGTGAGTTCGCAATGTGCAGCGTCCCTGTGCATTCGGTCAGCGGTTCGAGTCCGCCTAGTTCGTGCTGACGTGGCGGCGCTTTGTATAGTCAATAACCTTGTAGTTGGTACTTGCAAAGTGTCTAGATAGGATGAAAATCTTATCTTATCATTCTATACATTCATTTTACTGTTTTATCTGCAATTTCTTTAGTCCTCAACTTATTTCTTATTACAAACACAGTAAGGTTATGCATTTGGTGTGTCTGCATTTAGCACATTCGCATTTAGACTCCAATGAATTACCCCATTTAGCAATTATTTCCCTCTCCTAGAAAACACTAAATCATATTTGACCACCATATTTCTTGCTTTTGAATAATATTTAATGCCGGAGGAATTTCTCAACTGGTCACGAGTGTATTTCCCCAAAAAAGGTTAATTTTCATCTGCTAATCTTTATTTTCTCTCTTGGTTATGATAATGAGATACAAAAATGAAAAATGGGCCAACAAATAAGTCAAATGGGCCAACAAATAAGTCAAATGGGCCAACAAATAAGTCAAATGGGCCAACAAATAAGTCAAATGGGCCAACAAATAAGTCAAATGGGCCAACAAATAAGTCAAATGGGCCAACAAATAAGTCAAATGGGCCAACAAATAAGTCAAATGGGCCAACAAATAAGTCAAATGGGCCAACAAATAAGTCAAATGGGCCAACAAATAAGTCAAATGGGCCAACAAATAAGTCAAATGGGCCAACAAATAAGTCAAATGGGCCAACAAATAAGTCAAATGGATTAAATGTGTAGCAGTGTTGGTTCCAATTTACATTTTTTCTTTAGCTTTAGTAATTAGTATTTGGCGAGCTTTCTCTGGCACCAGTTAAGTGTCCAAATGAACCTGAACCTTACTTTATGTACTTCACAATTTCTTGTTAAACACACTTGAATTTAAGCCCCTCTGTGGTGTAGTGGCTAGCGCGCCTTGCTATAAATCTGCGGGCCCGGGTTCAAATCCCGCCCAGGGCAGTCTGTGTGCAGCCCATCCAGCTGTTCATCCTTCCTTTCGGGGTTGGTCGGTAAATGGGTACTTGGGGAAGGTAACTGTGGTAACCTGGGTGGCAGATTGTCACCCACCACAGGCTCAAGGGCTAATGCGATGGAGATGAGCACTGAGGCCACGCGCAGCTTAGCGAAGGCCCCCATCATCTTCTTTTTTCATATCTTTAATATGAAACTTTTTACACCACTTGACCCACCTTGTTTGTACCCATATTACATATACATATACAGTGTATAGAATAGTCTCCCATAGCTATATTTCATAATTTCACATTATTAATACAGGAGTTACTTTACTTTTAGATACTGGGGTTTGTGCTTAATTCTCTTCTCTTCAGGGAGGCGGTAGCAGAGTGGTTAGCGTCTCCGAGTGGCGTTCTCGGTGACCAGAGTTCGATCCCCGATGAAAACCAAAATCTTTCTGCACCGTCGAGTGGCCTAAGAACACCCACATGCTGCCCATTAACTCTACCTTCGATTGCATCAGAGGACACAGGGGGGCGGCATGAGTCTCTAATCACAGGGGTCACTATAAAAATCCTGCCTGCGCCACGGCCAACCATCACAGCCCTCCGTGCCCTGGGTCACCTTTGCCTACAGTAATAAGTTTAAGGAACAATTTGCACATAGATTCAGCGTCTCCAAGTTTTAAAGTTTTTTTTCCAATACACAATCTATGTGCAAATTAAATTGTTTCCTTAAACTTAGTATATTTTTGGCCTTTTATGGGCTTTCCCAATTTTTTTTTTTTTAATTCTGTGTAAAGTATTCAGCATTGACAAGAGTATTTACTCCAAACATTTTCATTTTTTGGGGGGGCATTTGGAATAAATAAAATACTTTGAATTTTATCACGTTAATTTTACATACTTTATTGAGAAAATCGTAGTTTTCTCAATCATCTCTTTAAACAGAAATTCTTCCTGTCATTGCTGCTCAAATCTTCTTTTCCTTGATGCTATATCTTGAAGCAGTCTTCTTGTCTTCTCCGAGCAGATCCTCTCCAGTCTGTCACGGCAGCCCATGTTGTGTACAGCCACGCTGTAATCCCTTGTTGGCCGCCTTAGCCTTGTCTCACTCAGTCCGTCACACTGGCCAGGAGAAAATAAACACTGAATTACAAAAAAGAATAAATCCATCTTTAATTTTGTTTGTGTGCGAGTCTAAATTAGCCAGATTTAATTCAACCCTTTTCCTTCTTAAAAACAAATTCTTATTTATCAAAGCCTGTCATATCACTACAGTAAAAGCCTTATAACTCGGCATGGCAAAGACGACAACACCTATGCCTATAGCGCGTGTAGGCAGTGAGCTACAGGGGTGGGATGGTAGGCCCTGGAGGCTCACTAGAGGGCTGTGATGGTTGGCCCTCGCCCGTGGTGGCGCAGGCAGGATTCTTATAGTGACACCTGTGATTAGAGGCTCATGCCGCCCCCCTGTGTCCTCCCATGCACTCGCAGTCGAAGGTAGAGTTAATGGACAGGGCATAGTGTTGCAGTAATTAAGTGCTCAAGTGATGTAAAATTAAGTTGTACAGGTACAGTACTGTATACAATACAGTACAGAGTTGTATTATAAAGTGATGCCAGTGTTAAAATGCAACTGAGTCCCCCTAACATCTTCTACACGTTACAACAAGGCTCCCCTCTCCTTGGATTACATGCCTGCTGCTACCCGTTCACTGGTAAATTAGTTTTTATGCTTTTACAGTACTGTATTTTTTTTATTTTTTTTACCCATATCAGAGGAGGACATTGCATAACTCGGCACATTGAATAACTCGGCAAGGGCCAGAGCCCCTATCGTGCCCAGTTATAAGGCTTTTACTGTACATCATTGTGACTCACTAGGATCCCATGACCTTAAAGATTACTAAGACATATACAAATACACAAACTTAATGCTGCATAACATATACTGCTCACCTCGACTAAAGATGTGGCACGGGTCACTCCCAACTGGTGGTGGTCTTCCCCTTTCCCCTCCTCTGTGCGGAGCGAGACTTGACAGCGGCGGATGATGCCGTCATTCATGACTTGTACATGGACATGAAGAGTGATTCTAGTATTTGCTTTACACAGTCATGTGCGACATGACTAAGGTACTCGAGGATGTACCCTCACATTAAAATTGTAGAATCATCAGCAATTGCGCATATAGATAGGTAGGGATCACGTGAGTGAAAATCCCCCCAAAAAAACTTCAAAATCTGGGGGAAATAAGTAATTATTCCAAGATTAGGTACGTACGAAATTCAAAGATTTTAAGGGGGAAAAATAGCACTTAAGACGAGGGTGCAGTGTTGCATTGAAAAGTGTTAAGATTGAGTTTAGAGACATTCGAAAAGTCCTCCTTACGAAACCGGTTAATTTGTAACCTCCTAACAACTGCTGAATAATGTTTACTGGGCTTGAAGTCGTTGCTTACAATTATACCCAAGTCTTTGTCTAAGATAACACTGGAAAGTTAAAAGTAATAAACCAAATATCATGAAATCAGTGCAGGCATAATATATCTGTGGACACCTAGATTCCCTGCACACTCCCCTGATTTGTACTTCAGCAATCTCGTATAAACTGCGAATCACTTTCTTGATGTCCATACAAGACTAACTAACACTGGCCGACTACTAAATAAGTGATGTGCTGATAGTCTTGATAGCAATGACAACAATGGAAAGAACTGTCAAAGAAGACAAAAAAAATTACTGTTTTCTGAATTTTAAGAAATACTACAAATGTATTGGTGTGGAATGACCTGGGCAATAAATACCAAGAGTACTCACGAGTTTAAAGTTAAGTTTGACCAAATAAGACTTAAAGATCTCAAAAGTATAAATAATTTCCTGTATATCATAACTAGGTTATGATATAACGCCAACGTGAGTTTCGACAGGGGATGCTTGCAGCCTATGTTGATCTCAAGAAGGCGTTTGACTCAGTGCATCGTGAGTCACTCTGGGATCTTCTGCGACCGAGGGATTCCTGCAAGGACTATTGGTTTGATAACTGGTCTGTATTCTGGGACTGAGAGTGCTGTGAAGTGTGGGGCAGGTGTATCCGGCTTCTTTCCTGTGAATACAGGAACAGGAGTGAGGCAAGGGTGCATCCTTGCCCCATCACTTTTCAACGCTTGTATGGACTGGGTATTGGACAAGGTTGTAGATCAAAGTGATTGTGGAGCATCCGTTGGCAACACCAAGATCACTGACCTTGTTTTTGCCGATGATGCAGTAATCTTTGCCGAGTCACTGGAGGTCCTGGTGATGGCTCTCGAGGCGCTGCACGAGGAGGCAAAGCCTTTGGGACTTGAGGTCTCCTGGCTCAAGACCAAGGTCCAGGTGTTTGGAGACTTACTAGATGAAGCAGTACAGTCTGTTCATGCATGTGGCGAGGACATTGAGAGATCTTGGAAAGTTTTACATACCTTGGTAGTGCAGTCCATAATGACGGCGGGTCACGTCAAGAAGTCTTACGGCGGATTGGCATAGCCCACGGTGTTATGGACTCGCTCAGCGGGAGTATTTGGCATTGTCGGTACCTGTGCAGGAGGACAAAGATCCGGATCTTCAAATCGCTTGTGATCCCTGTCTATGGTTGTGAGACATGGACACGAATCAATGCCTTTGGTAATAAGTGTCTTCGCAGAATCATGGGGTATCGCTGGGATGATTAAGTGTCAAATCAGCGATTGCACCGTGAGACTGAATCGAGGCCTATTACCTGCACAGTCCATCAGCGCCAACTTCGGCTATATGGGCATGTGGCATTCTACCCTGAAACCGATCCTTCCCATAGGGTTGTATCTGTAAGAGACAATCCGGCATGGAGGAGGCCAAGGGGGCGCCCACAAGGCTCGTGGCTGGGGCAAGTTGATGTTTCTTGTCGAGAGCTGCTTGGTATGGGAAAGGAGCCTGCATGGGAACTCGCGCGTGGTGACCCCCGGGAGTGGAGTCGTAGGGTGGGCGAGGCGACGCGCCCCCCGGCGTATGCCCCCAATGATTGATTGATTGATAACTAGGTAGATACACACCAATGAAGTCTCTGTCTCCTACTGCATTGAGGCTGTTTTTGGTAGCCGCCCGAAAGCCGAGGTCCCGCGCCAGGTCCTCCCGGTCCACGGCAAAGGGATTCCCGGCCAAGGCGCCGGAGCCCAGGGGACAAGTGTTCATCCGGGTGAACAGGGCACCCAGGCGCTCCAAGTCAACCACGATGGGCCAGGCGTGACTGAGGGAAGACACAAATATTAGCTGGCTTATAAACCTACATATAAATATAAAAAGAATAAGGAAGCTACAAGAGGCGATGTAGGAAAAGTTCTTACGGCTAGGCATGACACAAATATTAGCTGGCTTTATAAACCTACATAAGAAAATAAGGAAGCTACAAAAGGCTGTGAGACCTACACGTGGTAGTTCCTGTTACTTAACACTACCTACATCAACCTCTCTTCCCCATCCATGAATTTATCCAGACTCCTTTTAAAGCTCCCTATTGACTCTGCACTGACCACCTGTCGCCCATGTTCATATACATGTTCATATATCTTCATGCATTCTTATTACGAGAGAGACTGAATGGTCAAGACAACTTCACACTACTTGTGAAATCTAAAGCTCATGCCAAAAATTTAACAGGGATTGTTGGGCTATCTACTAAATTTTTGGTCTAAAAATAGTTCTTACACATAAGAACATCAGAAAATAAGGAAGCTACAAGAGGCCGTGAGACCTACACGTGGTAGTTCCTGTAGGTAAAGCATGAGCCAGAAGGCTTGTCCCCCAATGATAATACCCGCAGCTATTTTCATAAGATTCCAGATTCTCCATATTTATTTATTTCTTCCTTTTCCCAGCCTTCCTCCTCCTCCTACCCACCTCCTTTTCCTCACTACTCTGTAATGTAATAAGTCTAAAACAAGTGTTCGCTTTCAGGGAACCAGGCTTGATGTGAACCCAGCCACGGGCCACTGAGGCTGCGGCATATTCCCGGCTGGCGTCACCCCGCTGTGTGAAGCCCCTCAGTGCCCCGGAATACTAAGTGTCCCAGTTTTGGAGTTCAGTGGCCTCATGATTTAGCAGTTTGAGTCTGTGGCAGGAGAGAACTTTTATTCCCTCACGACCATGTGTCCCTCGCCACAGTTTCTCAGCAAGGAGAGGGCCGACAGTCAAATGAGATGTGTTTACTACAACCCTGACAACTAAGTGGTCTCTCTTCTTTTTGTCTCTAACGAAAGTCTAACAACGCTTTGAAAAGAACCTTAATGAGCTAAATAGTCAGCCACGCAAAAATACTAAGACCTAGGATGCCTTAACCTCACTTTAACCCCTTCACGCCCAGATCTTTCCTTTGCTATTATATTATTGTCTGTTGTTAGTAGGGAGGGAAGAGGACAACATGAGCTGTGAGACTATGAAGAGATACTACTTTTTACATGTCAACTACATTTACCACCACAAACTACCATCAATGAATCTACAAAGAATTCTTCTACTGTGGGAGTCCTCTTAAGCTTTTGGGTAATACACTAAAATCCATAAAATATGTAAATTAACAACAAATTCATAATCAATGTAACATTATCTACTGTAATTTCCTCAATATATGAATGTGATATACCAAATAAATCTCCCAAAACAAATTATACGAGTCTTTACCACACCTCAAACCCTCTACAATGAGCGCTAAGGAAGAAAGTCCATGCAAATTATTAAACATTAAGATTATTTATTACCTGATACAGCAACACATGGAATAGCTCTGAAAAAAATTTATGATATATGTTAATAATCTTAGTCATCTTGTCACCTTTAAGCATAAAACTGATAAATACTTAGTCTATTTGTTTTACTGAGGCGAAAATTCAATTCAATCTTAAGGTCTCATGCTTAAAGTTAGGCCTGATAATATGGTTAGCTATGATCAAATACAACTGAAATTTAGAAGAACCGTGGATTCCCTTCTGGCATCAAATATCAGTCAGTAAGCAGTAAAGGGGTCAGGATTTTTCATCTCTTTAAAAAAAATAGTATAATGAAATGTTAAATTCTGAGCTTGAAAGTTTTAAAAAATCACCAAAGCATTGATATAATAAATAACAAGAGATACGTTAATGCAAGTGTTAAGTTTTTGAAGCCATAGCAAACTTTCCCTTGATAATAACCACTATAGCAAGAAGTTATTTTCTAGTACTAATATTCTTGAAAATTTGATTCAGAAAAGCAGAACTAAAAACCTTCAGTACAAAGAAATTGGTCTGGTGCTTTTAACATTTTTCTGAAATTTAAACTGAAACCTAAATTCACATATGGTGATTGATAACTTCTGACGTTACAATTGCTGACCTGAAAACTAACTGACATCCCAATTCCTGTCCTGAAAAACTTTCTGACATGACAATTCCTGCCCTGAAAAACTTCCTGACATTACAATTCCTGCCCTGAAAAACTTCCTGACATTACAATTCCTGCCCTGAAAAACTTCCTGACATCCCAATTCCTGTCCTGAAAAACTTCCTGACATCCCAATTCCTGTCCTGAAAAACTTCTTGACATCCCAATTCCTGTCCTGAAAAACTTCCTGACATCCCAATTCCTGTCCTGAAAAACTTCCTGACATCCCAATTCCTGTCCTGAAAAACTTCTTGACATCCCAATTCCTGTCCTGAAAAACTTCCGAAATCCAATTCCTGTCCTGAAAAACTTCCTACATCCCAATTCCTGTCTGAAAACTCGACATCCCAATTCCTGTCCTGAAAAATTCTGACATCCCAATTCCTGTCCTGAAACTCGACATTACAATTCCTGTCCTGAAAAATTCTGACATCCCAATTCTGTCCTGAAACTTCTTGACATCCAATTCCTGTCCTGAAAAACTTCTGACATCCAATTCGTCCTGAAAAACTCCTGACATCCCAATTCTGTCTGAAAAACTTCTGACATCCAATCCTGCCCTGAAAATTTCTGACATCCAATTCCTGTCCTGAAAAACTTCCGACATCCCAATTCCTGTCTGAAAACTTCCTGACATCCCAATTCCTGTCCTGAAACTTCCTGCATTACAATTCCTGTCTGAAAACTTCCTGACATCCCAATTCCTGCCTGAAAAACTTCCTGACATCCAATCCTGTCCTGAAAACTTCTGACATCCAATCCTGTCCTGAAAAACTTCTTGACATCCAATTCCTGCCCTGAAAACTTCCTGACATCCCAATTCCTGTCCTGAAACTTCCTGACATCCAATTCCTGCCCTGAAAACTTCTTGACATGCCAATTCCTGTCCTGAAAAACTCCTGACATTACAATTCCTGCCCTGAAAAACTTCCTGACATCCCAATCCTGTCCTGAAAAACTTCTTGACATACAATTCTGCCTGAAAAACTTCCTGACATGCCAATTCCTGTCCTGAAACTTCCTGACATACAATTCCTGCCTGAAAAACTCCTGACATCCCAATTCCTGTCCTGAAACTCCTGACATCCAATCCTGTCCAGAAAAACTTCCTGAATCCAATTCCTGTCCTGAAAACTTCCTGACATCCAATCCTGCCCTGAAAAACTTCCTGACATCCAATTCTGTCCTGAAAAACTTCCTGACATCCAATTCCTGTCTGAAAAACTTCCGACATCCAATTCCTATCCTGAAAAACTTCCTGACATCCCAATCTGTCCTGAAAAACTTCCTGACATCCAATTCCTGCCCTGAAAACTTCCTGACATCCAATTCTGTCCTGAAAAACTTCTGACATCCCAATTCCTGCCCTGAAAAACTTCTGACATCCAATTCCTGTCCTGAAAAACTCCTGACATCCCATTCCTGTCCTGAAAAACTTCCTGACATCCAATTCCTGCCCTGAAAACTTCCTGACATCCAATTCCTGCCCTGAAAAACTTCCTGACATGCCAATTCCTGTCTGAAAAACTTCCTGACATCCAATTCCTGCCTGAAAACTTCTTGACATCCATTCTGTCCTGAAAAACTCCTGACATCCAATTCCTGCCCTGAAAAACTCTGACATCCCATTCTGACCTGAAAAACTTCTGACATTACAATTCCTGTCCTGAAAAACTTCTGACATCCCAATTCGCCTGAAAAACTTCCTGACATAACAATTCCTGCCTGAAAAACTTCCTGACATCCCAATCCTGACCTGAAAAACTTCTGACATTAACAATTCTGTCCTGAAAAACTTCCTGAATCCCAATTTCCTGCCCTGAAATAACTTCTGACATAACAATCTGCCCTGAAAAACTTCCTGACATCCAATCCTGACCTGAAAAACTTCCTGACATTACAATTCCTGTCCTGAAAAACTTCCTGACATCCCAATTCCTGCCCTGAAAAACTTCCTGACATCCCAATTCCTGCCCTGAAAAACTTCCTGACATCCCAATTCCTGACCTGAAAAACTTCCTGACATTCCAATTCCTGTCCTGAAAAACTTCCTGACATCCCAATTCCTGCCCTGAAAAACTTCCTGACATCCCAATTCCTGCCCTGAAAAACTTCCTGACATCCCAATTCCTGACCTGAAAAACTTCCTGACATCCCAATTCCTGTCCTGAAAAACTTCCTGACATCCCAATTCCTGTCCTGAAAAACTTCTTGACATCCCAATTCCTGTCCTGAAAAACTTCCTGAAATCCCAATTCCTGTCCTGAAAAACTTCCTGACATCCCAATTCCTGTCCTGAAAAACTTCCTGACATCCCAATTCCTGTCCTGAAAAACTTCTTGACATCCCAATTCCTGTCCTGAAAAACTTCCTGACATTACAATTCCTGTCCTGAAAAACTTCCTGACATCCCAATTCCTGTCCTGAAAAACTTCTTGACATCCCAATTCCTGTCCTGAAAAACTTCCTGACATCCCAATTCCTGTCCTGAAAAACTTCCTGACATGCCCAATTCCTGTCCTGAAAAACTTCCTGACATCCCAATTCCTGCCCTGAAAAATTTCTTGACATCCCAATTCCTGTCCTGAAAAACTTCCTGACATCCCAATTCCTGTCCTGAAAAACTTCCTGACATCCCAATTCCTGTCCTGAAAAACTTCCTGACATTACAATTCCTGTCCTGAAAAACTTCCTGACATCCCAATTCCTGTCCTGAAAAACTTCCTGACATCCCAATTCCTGTCCTGAAAAACTTCCTGACATCCCAATTCCTGTCCTGAAAAACTTCTTGACATCCCAATTCCTGCCCTGAAAAACTTCCTGACATCCCAATTCCTGTCCTGAAAAACTTCCTGACATCCCAATTCCTGCCCTGAAAAACTTCTTGACATGCCAATTCCTGTCCTGAAAAACTTCCTGACATTACAATTCCTGCCCTGAAAAACTTCCTGACATCCCAATTCCTGTCCTGAAAAACTTCTTGACATTACAATTCCTGCCCTGAAAAACTTCCTGACATGCCAATTCCTGTCCTGAAAAACTTCCTGACATTACAATTCCTGCCCTGAAAAACTTCCTGACATCCCAATTCCTGTCCTGAAAAACTTCCTGACATCCCAATTCCTGTCCAGAAAAACTTCCTGACATCCCAATTCCTGTCCTGAAAAACTTCCTGACATCCCAATTCCTGCCCTGAAAAACTTCCTGACATCCCAATTTCTGTCCTGAAAAACTTCCTGACATCCCAATTCCTGTCCTGAAAAACTTCCTGACATCCCAATTCCTATCCTGAAAAACTTCCTGACATCCCAATTCCTGTCCTGAAAAACTTCCTGACATCCCAATTCCTGCCCTGAAAAACTTCCTGACATCCCAATTCCTGTCCTGAAAAACTTCCTGACATCCCAATTCCTGCCCTGAAAAACTTCCTGACATCCCAATTCCTGTCCTGAAAAACTTCCTGACATCCCAATTCCTGTCCTGAAAAACTTCCTGACATCCCAATTCCTGCCCTGAAAAACTTCCTGACATCCCAATTCCTGCCCTGAAAAACTTCCTGACATGCCAATTCCTGTCCTGAAAAACTTCCTGACATCCCAATTCCTGCCCTGAAAAACTTCTTGACATCCCAATTCCTGTCCTGAAAAACTTCCTGACATCCCAATTCCTGCCCTGAAAAACTTCTTGACATCCCAATTCCTGACCTGAAAAACTTCCTGACATTACAATTCCTGTCCTGAAAAACTTCCTGACATCCCAATTCCTGCCCTGAAAAACTTCCTGACATAACAATTCCTGCCCTGAAAAACTTCCTGACATCCCAATTCCTGACCTGAAAAACTTCCTGACATTACAATTCCTGTCCTGAAAAACTTCCTGACATCCCAATTCCTGCCCTGAAAAACTTCCTGACATAACAATTCCTGCCCTGAAAAACTTCCTGACATCCCAATTCCTGACCTGAAAAACTTCCTGACATTACAATTCCTGTCCTGAAAAACTTCCTGACATCCCAATTCCTGCCCTGAAAAACTTCCTGACATCCCAATTCCTGCCCTGAAAAACTTCCTGACATCCCAATTCCTGACCTGAAAAACTTCCTGACATTACAATTCCTGTCCTGAAAAACTTCCTGACATCCCAATTCCTGCCCTGAAAAACTTCCTGACATCCCAATTCCTGCCCTGAAAAACTTCCTGACATCCCAATTCCTGACCTGAAAAACTTCCTGACATTACAATTCCTGTCCTGAAAAACTTCCTGACATCCCAATTCCTGCCCTGAAAAACTTCCTGACATCCCAATTCCTGTCCTGAAAAACTTCCTGACATGCCAATTCATGTCCTGAAAAACTTCCTGACATCCCAATTCCTGTCCTGAAAAACTTCCTGACATTACAATTCCTGATCTGAAAAACTTCCTGACATCGCAATTCTTGTCCTGAAAAACTTCCTGACGTAACAATTGCTGACCTGAAAAACTTCCTGACATCCCAATTCTTGTCCTGAAAAACTTCCTGACATAACAATTGCTGACCTGAAAAACTTCCTGACATCCCAATTCCTGTCCTGAAAAACTTCCTGACATTACAATTCCTGATCTGAAAAACTTCCTGACATCCCAATTCTTGTCCTGAAAAACTTCCTGACATCCCAATTCCTGTCCTGAAAAACTTCCTGACATTACAATTCCTGATCTGAAAAACTTCCTGACATCCCAATTCTTGTCCTGAAAAGGATTAATCATGCAAAAAAAACTAAATGCACTAATAAATAAAATAATAAAATAATAAAATTAATTAAAATGCACTAAGGCCTTAAACCCTTCCTGATACTAACCTGAGCAGCCAGTGGGCCCAGCGGATGGGTTGAGCCCGTTGAAGGTGAGTATAGCCCGGCATCAAAATATCCTTCTCTCTCTCAGCACGACTAACCAAAACCTGAAACATTATTAAGAACATAAGAACAAATGAAAATAAGGAAGCTACAATCTAAGCATATCAGGACAGGGTGATTAAATTGTCATCACTGGTCAGGAATCATGTACACTTATCTGCTAAAGGCATACCACCATAACTAAATAGTACTACAAGGAGCAATATCCTAATACCTTTTATATGCCTGCCACCTTAACCCCTTGAGACCCAGAACGTAATTTCCATAGTAATTTGGGAACCATTAGATGATTTTTAGAGAATATAAGCAATATTTTCTAGATATGACCTGTTTAGTATCCTTGTCGAGTAACTAATTTGGCACATTAAGTTACTTTTCGCTATTTTAAGGCTCGACAACAGACGATTTATTTATAGCAAAGGAAAGATCTGGGTGTGAAGGGGTTAAGGCTTGACAACACACTCCTTTCCCACACACCTGGATAAGCGTGGTGAGGTGAGGAGCGAGCTGCTGTAGGTGTTCCCTCAACCACAGCTTCATGTCTACTGCCACCTGGTCGTTCCGGCTCCTTCCAGTGTGAACTTTGCCTCCTACGTCTCCTACCAGTTCCTGAAGAAATTTGATTCAGTTTTAATATAATCCCGACTTACAGCAAACACAGGGTAACATTTATACGGAAGTTTAAGAGACAGGAATAAAAGCTGAAAAATATAGTGATTACACCCACGTCTCCTACCAGTTCCTGAAACAATCTTAGAGCATGCAATGAGAGAATGCAAACACGAGGGGAATCTTCTACACAGGGAGCTCTTAAGAACGGGAATTCATGATGAATAGATATAATAAAAACAAGACTTCCAGAGCTGTTTTGGAAGAATCAGCAGACTCTCCTTGTAACCCTACACACATAACTAAACAACACAAGGGAGTAAAACCCTACAAACTGTTTTCTAACCATACTAAGAGCCACATATTTTCTTATATACTATTTCATATTCTGGAGTAATCTTAGTACTGTGTCATATGAACCTTTTTGAGGAAAGTGTCACAATTTGGCAGGAAATAAGGTATGTTACAATTTTCTACATTTCCACTAGCTTATAATACTGTCAACAAAGTAACTATCAAAACTACATATCCATTCCAATTTACTAACAAAGTGACAAAAGTAACAAACACTTCTTCCACATGAAATATATGCATGTCTTAAATAGCAATGAAAAAGGTATATAACACAGCCTTTACCTATTATGTATGCTAAAAATAATAACAGATATAAAAACATCAGAAAATAAGGAAGCTGCAAGAGGCTGGGAGACCTAAACAAGATAGTTCCTGTTACTTAACACTACCTACATCACCTTTTCATCCCCATCCATGAAATTATCTAGCCTCCTTTTAAAACTCCCTAATGACTCCACACTAACTACCTGTCGACTGAGTCCATTCCAATCATTTACCACCCTATTTTTGAACCAGTTTTTCCCTATTTCCTTTTTCAAGTCTCAAGGTTCTATGCTTTTAAGGCTCACAATTATAGTACCCGAGCCTGTGTTACTTGCCCTGTGTCTACCCTATGCATGGCCTGTGCTACTTGCCCTGTGTCTACCCTATGCATGGCCTGTGTTACTTGCCCTGTGTCTACCCTATGCATGGCCTGTGTTACTTGCCCTGTGTCTACCCTATGCATGGCCTGTGTTACTTGCCCTGTGTCTACCCTATGCATGGCCTGTGTTACTTGCCCTGTGTCTACCCTATGCATGGCCTGTGTTACTTGCCCCGTGTCTACCCTATGCATGGCCTGTGTTACTTGCCCTGTGTCTACCCTATGCATGGCCTGTGTTACTTGCCCTGTGTCTACCCTATGCATGGCCTGTGTTACTTGCCCTGTGTCTACCCTATGCATGGCCTGTGTTACTTGCCCTGTGTCTACCCTATGCATGGCCTGTGTTACTTGCCCTGTGTCTACCCTATGCATGGCCTGTGTTACTTGCCCCGTGTCTACCCTATGCATGGCCTGTGTTACTTGCCCTGTGTCTACCCTATGCATGGCCTGTGTTACTTGCCCTGTGTCTACCCTATGCATGGCCTGTGTTACTTGCCCTGTGTCTACCCTATGCATGGCCTGTGTTACTTGCCCTGTGTCTACCCTATGCATGGCCTGTGTTACTTGCCCTGTGTCTACCCTATGCATGGCCTGTGTTACTTGCCCTGTGTCTACCCTATGCATGGCCTGTGTTACTTGCCCCGTGTCTACCCTATGCATGGCCTGTGTTACTTGCCCTGTGTCTACCCTATGCATGGCCTGTGCTACTTGCCCTGTGTCTACCCTATGCATGGCCTGTGTTACTTGCCCTGTGTCTACCCTATGCATGGCCTGTGTTACTTGCCCTGTGTCTACCCTATGCATGGCCTGTGTTACTTGCCCTGTGTCTACCCTATGCATGGCCTGTGTTACTTGCCCTGTGTCTACCCTATGCATGGCCTGTGTTACTTGCCCTGTGTCTACCCTATGCATGGCCTGTAATGTACGTAATAAAGGGCAGCCGTCCCACCTTGAGTCTCCGTTCATTAGCAGTGTGGATATCCTCGTCGCTGGGCTGGATGACAAAGGTATCCGTCGCCCATTCCTGCCTCACCGTCTCCAAGCCTTTGATGATGATCCCGGATTCTTCTTCAGTCAGCAGCCGGGCTTTCTCGAGGGCCTTGGCGTACGCAATGCTGCCCTGAAAATATAGCACTGCATATTACTACAGCCCATTCCTTTATATTTTGAGGTTATTTTTATTATTAAACCCTTCACCAGATCTTTCCTTTGCTATAAAAAATCGTCTGTTAGTCATAAAATTACGAAAAGTAGCTTAATATACCAAATTAGTTAGTGGACAAGGATACTAAACAGGTCATAGCTATAAAACGTTGCTTATATTCACTAAAAATCGTCTAATGGTACCAAAATACAATGGAAATTACGTTCTGGGTCTTAAGGGCTTAATTATAATGGACGTCTGACCTGAATGTCTTGTTTCCACATGGCCTTATCATAGGAAATAGAGGCATTGAACTTCTCCATCACGGGATCCACGGCACCCTCGAACCGGCCGCCCCACAGCTTGCTGCCCTCAGAGCCCACTGCACTTTCTGAAGCCATGTTGGGTGGTCACCTGAAATAATTATAATAATAATAATCAGTAGTATATTTTCACCCGAAGGCATACAGGGAAGAAACAAAGACTTAACATACAGGGTAAAACTGCACAACGACTCTAACACTTATTATTTAAAATCTTCCCCTCCACCCAACAAACTTTTGGACCTGTCGGGAACCGGGATTTTGGGGGGCGGAGAGAAAGAAAGAGAGGGAAAAAAAAAAAAAAAAAAAAAAAAAAAAAAAAAAAAATCACGTAAAATAAGCGGACAATTTTTTTTTTTATATAAAAAAAAAAAAAAAAAAACGTAAAAAAAAAAGTGGCTTCATCTAGGGAAAATTCTAAACTAAACTAAACCTAACCCCTAACCTAACCTAACCTAACCTGGTGTATTAACCTCCTAGCCTTTGCCTTATTTTTTTTATTAATTTTTGACATAATTTTTCAGGCCCCTCAGACTTCGTCGAGGCAGTGTGGTATAAAAAGCCCTGACCGCCCTGAAACCTTGGCAGATCTGAAGTACAGTAAGTGTACTATATGCTGCTGTAATGTCATTCAGAGTACCTTGGAGCAGTGCTGATGCAGTTTAACCCCCGCCGTCAATGTCAAGGTGACCTAACTGACCTTGCCATATCGTGTGTGTGTGTGTGTGTGTGTGCGTGTGTGTGTTATAATTCGGTAACCCCAAATACACTCGTGAACATTGCTTGAATACAGGAAATAGTTGAGTCAATAAATCTGTAACTCTGTGCTACCGCTAGACTGTACGTAATTAGATACTAGACGATGACTCAGTGACTCAGTGAACAGTTAAGCATTTACAGTAATTATCCCTACTGTACTATTCCAAAACGAGTAATCCTATCTGAAATGCCTGAAATGTACAATACTCACCTGTTGTAATCTTTCCTAGTCTTATATCCTTCACTACACAACAACAGACTAAATGCCACTGGATGCGCTAAGGTTGGCAACTAGGCAGAGACACAGAGTGTTGGCTTCTTGGCTTCCCGCACCACACAGCTAGTATGGTTGCCAGGCTAAACGCGGCCACGCCCACTTTTTTGACACGTACACAACCACCCGCCTCACCTCTGCCAACTCTTATATTAAACACCCTTTTACACAATGACAGCTGGCTTCCCTCACCTAGCTTTCTTATTCTCTTATTTCCTTTCCCTCCACCTATCTTCTTTCCTTCCGTCATTCTTTCCTTTCTTCCTTCAATTCCTATCGTGTTTCATTTCCTATCGCGTTTCATTTCCTATCTTCCTTCATTTCCTTTCTTTCTTCATTACCTCTCTTCCCTTCCTTTCCCTCTCTCCCTCTCTTGCTAAACGGAGCCAAGCAGCCACGCCCACCCTTTGACAAGCAACCACCCGCCTCACCACCGCTAACCCTTGCGTTAACTCCTTCACGCCCACATCTTCCCTTTGCTAAATAAAATCGTCTGTTGTTAGCTATAAAATTTCGAAAACTAACTGAATATACCAAATTAACTAGTGGACAACGATACTAAACAGGTCATATCTATTAAAATATTGCTTATAGTCATTGAAATTGTCTACTGGTACCCAAATTACAATGGAAATTACGATGGGGGTTTCAAGGGGTTAAAAAACATTTGACACTGATTTTACACAGATAGATGGAGACGGAATATACTACTTGTAAATATTGATAAAAAAAATAAGACTACCCATACAAGGCGCTTAGATAAAGAATGAATGAGTTGTAGTAGTGAGTGTTTAACTATCAAGTATGACTACTAACCACTTACCTACACTTAATGAAATAAAATAAACAGAGCTTAGTGTTATTTCTTACCCCTTGATATATCTCTGACCCCTATAGCCAAGTTTCCTCCCCACTACCTAGAAATAGAAAGAAATAGGTAGAAATATAGCTAGAAAGATATAGAAATAGGTAGCTAGCAATATCACTTACTTAGCTGGCTTAAAGCAGAGGAACGTGGGTTGCTGAGGTTGACCGAGACTGAGGTTGAACCATATGTTGGGTTGAATCTTGGGGCTGGGCGTGTGGGTTACAGTGGGTCTGAGGTATTTCCAAGGAAGCTAGAGAGACATAGCTTCCTTGGGTATTTCTGCTCTTGGTCTGACTTTATGCAGCTATTTCCTATCTATGACGAAGATATAGGTCGACAGTGGATGGCGAATGTAGTGTAGGGGAGAGCGGGGCAGGTTGCATCGAGGGTAGGCTGCATCATATTGCCTCTAACTCGCATTAACTTTTTTTATTATTATTATTGTTGTAGTTGTAGTAGTAGTAATTTATTGTAGTAGTAGTAGTATTAAGACGATATACGTGATAACATGGGAGTTAAGAGGCAATGATGCAACCTACCCTCGATGCAACCTGCCCCGCTCTCCCCTACTTGGTGACGGTGACCGGGTAAATGACAGAAGCAAACTGAGACATGGCACACACCATAGACCACTGTATACCTGGACTGCGCACGGAATATCGGCCTGTCGCACAAGGGCCTGTAATCGGAGGGCCGCTTGGATTCATATATATATATACGGATCATATAGACTGGTTTATCAGTATATATGATATACTGTAATCTTCGTAAATGTTTGTTCTATAATATTATCAAATAAAAAAACAGTAAAACACAGTAAAGAAATGCCATTACGAGACTATGAAGAAATATGCATGAACTTAATATTCACTTCAACTCTTCGCCATTTAAAACTTTGCGAGTCAACTTTTATCATGAAGGGTATCAATAGAAGCGCTATTTTATTAGCTTTCCATTGATATATTTTGTTATCTGATAAATGAATTAGAACCATGCATAAATTAGCTTTAACTAAATAAATAAAATCATCAATCGGGTAATTTTCCCGATTGATGGTTATTTATTTAGTCAACGCTAATTTATACATGGTACTAATTCATTTATCAGAAAATGAAATATATAAGTAAATAAACAACCTCATCAATCGGGAAAATTATCCGATTGATGATTTTATTTATTTAGTTAACGCTAATTTATGCATGGTTCTAATTCATTTATCAGATAACGAAATATAGCAATGGAAAGCTAATAAAATTGCGCTTCTATTGATACCCTTCATGATAAAAGTTGACTCGCAAAGTTTTAAATGGCGAAGAGTTGAAGTGAATGCATATTTCTTCATAGTCTCGTAATGGCATTTCTTTAGCGTGTTTTACTGTTTTTTATTTGATAATATTATAGAACAAACATTTACGAAGATTACAGTATATCATATATACTGATAAACCAGTCTATATGATAGTCCATAGACTACTATATCTCTTTGTCGGGCGCTCCGCAGGCCCCTATGCAGCCCCGCAATTCAAAACATTGTCGCATGCGCAGTCCAGGTATACAGTGGTCTATGCACACACCTATTCCTCTCCTCGCCCCCTTGCGGCTTGTTAACCTCTTGTGGCGCCCGTTACAATTGCAGTTTTGTGTGGAAACGAAATGTATTACCACTTAATCTATTTAGGACCATAATATTAACAAGGATTTGATATTCTACCCTTCACCACATGATAGTTTTTCACATAAACGATGGAAATAATCTCTTAACAGGATAAGTCAGTGTTCATGTATGGCAACGTAGTACACTGCTTAATTAAATCCAGCGAACTACCTGGCTACTTAACTACCTGATGATGCTCGCGTGTATTACAAAGGCATAAAGATAGCTAGAGGTGATATGTACAGCCAACAGCTCGCTTCCCTACAGACCATATCGCAGCTTAACCCCTTCACGCCCAGATCTTTCCTTTGCTATATAAAATCGTCTATTGTTAGCCATAAAATTACGAAAGGTAATTAAATATACCAAATAAACTAGTGGCTATGGATTCTAAACAAGTTGTATCTATAAATGATTGCTTATATTACCTAAAAATTGTCTAATGGTACCCAAATTACAATGGAAATTACGTTCTGGGCCTCAAGGGGTTAACAATACCAGACATAATATCAAAGTGTACCGAGTCTTGTAAGAAATGCTTAGAAATAGTGACTCATTATGTGACTTAACCAGAACAGTACCTCATTAATGCGGGTGTATTAATAAGAACATAAGGAAGCTACAAGAGGCCGCGAGACCTACACATGGTAGTTCCTGTTTTTTAACACTACCTACATCCACTTTTCATACCCATCCATGAAATTGTCTAGCCTCTTTTTAAAGCTCCCCACTAACTACCTGACGACTGAGTCCATTCCAATCATTTACCACCCTATAATAACCTTGGATATTTTTTTTTTATTTAGACTGGAAGACTGTCTATATATATAACGTTAGATGTCACATAGAATGACTGAATTTCCTGGTCAATCAGTAATACAGTGAAAATTACATCCTCGAACTAGTTAGGGTTCTCATTCATTACCGCGATGGCATTTAAATACATGCCTACATATGCAGCTGACGATCGCAGGGGGGAGATTTAGATCTGGGTTTTTTTGTGTGTGCATTTTTACGAAACTTTATGCAATATTCTTAGAAGCAAACCGAGTATCTGGAATATCTCCGTGGCACCAGGTCTGTAGACGAGACTAACCTCACACAAGTCTTCCTTTTAACCTACACGAGCGAGGTGTGACGGGGTACTTCTCGATGTTGAGCTTGTCTTACACGCTTGAGATTGATTGATTTAATGCCAAAAAGGGGGAAATATGCCAGCCATCAGAGGTCATATGGCACCATGGCAAGGCATTATAAAGGGTCAGGGTTATAGAGAAAGAGTGAAACGGTGAGGGAAGGGGAAAGGAATGGATTGTTACAGCAGGATGGTTAGCTCAGATGAAGGATGTGTATTTGTTGGAGGAAGGAGGTTAAATTACTTAAGGAGAAGTAGGGGGATTCCGGGAGAATGTCCGCAAGACAGGGAGGTCGGGCAAGGGAGGACAAATGAGGAAATTAATTGGAACGGGCAGTAATATTCAGAGATAAATTGATGTTTTTAATTGACAATGAATAATCTTACAAAAAAAAAGTGTGAACTGATCTTTTAAGTTTCAAAATCAAAAGACCCAGGCAGGTGAAGCTAAAATCAAGGTACTTTCCGTGGTAAAACTTCATCAATGGTGATATGCAACAGGTACACATTTCTCTCCTACAAAATCATATGCATACACACATGAACAATGAGTGAACAAATGAACAGAGGAACAAATTCAAGCACACACAGACACACTGACTCACTCACTAACACACACACACTGACACACATACACACACTCCCTCCCTCACACTCACACACACACACACACACACACACCCTCCCTCCCTCACACACACACACACTCCCTCCCTCACACACACACACACTCCCTCCCTCACACACACACACACTCCCTTCCTCCCTGCCACACACAAACACACTCCCTCCCACGCACCCACACTTCCCCCCCCCTCCCTCACACTACACACATCCTTAAACCAGTAGTTTACCCACCCACCCACCCACACACACACCCACCCCCACCCACACCCTCCCTCCCTTACACACACCCAACCACCCACACATACTCACCCTCCCACACACCCCCACACACTACACACATTCTTAAACCAGTAGCTTCTCAATTTCCTGATGCATAAGAGTGATCTGAGGCTTGAGCTGGGACCCCTCATTAGACAGGATTGCACAGGCCATGACGGCGCGAGACACCCCGCAGGCACGTCCCAGGGCGGTGCGGGAGCGGACGAAGACGTAGGGCACGTTCTTGTCCTCACACAGCAGGGGCAGGTGAAGCAGGATCTCCAGGGGCTCCGTGTCGGCTGCCATGATGATCATCTCGGCCATGCCTCTGTTCAGGGCCTGGGGGGAAAAATGAACATAAGAATAGAAGGAAATAAGGAAGCTACAAGAGGCTGTGAGACCTACACGAGGTAGTTCCTGTAAGAAGGGAGGGGGAGGGAATCTGTTCAGGGCCTGTGGGGAAAGCATGTATATATTTAAACAGCAACCAAATCAACATGTCAACAAGTATATCCCTGCCTCTCCTGTCCTAACCCTGTGAATAAAATCAGGAGCCTTGGTTTTATAAATACACGTGAGAAACCTTCATAAACTTGACCTCTTTTTAACTTCTTATGACATACTGAGTCACGGATAATAACAAGTAAAAAAAACAGTAAAAACATAAGAACATAAGGAAGTCACAAGAGGCCAATGTATTATAAATATCTGAGTTTTACTAGATTTCTCTCCATTCATTTACATTAATGAGCAAAGCATGGTACGGTAAGGTGGCTGGGTCATAAGAACATAAGAAAATAAGGAAGCTACAAGAGGCTGTGAGACCTACACGTGGTAGTTCCTGTTACTTAACACTACCTACATCCACCATTCATCCTCATCCATGACATTATCTAGCCTCCTTTTAAAGCTCCCTATTGACTCCGCACTAACTACCTGTCTACTGAGTCCATTCCAATAATTTACCACCCTATTTGTGAACCAGTTTCTCCCTATTTCTTTTTTAAAATCTACACTTTTCCAGCTTGAATTCGTTACTTCTTGTTTTACCCTGGTTACATATAGCCATAATAATTTTAATAATAGCCATAAGAACTTTTCCTACCGCTCCTTTATTGGATATTATATTATTACTATAACGGAACACTATCATCAGGTAAATATAGGCATAATTTTAAGCATAAGACCTTACGATAGAACAGAATTTTTGCCTCTGTAAAAATAACTGACTATAAGCGACAGTAAAAAAAAAGACTATAAGCGACAGAGTAAAAAAAAAAGACTATAAGCGACAGAGTAAAAAAAAAACTATAAGCGACAGAGTAAAAAAAAGACTATAAGCGACAGGGTCTCACCTTGGTGGCCTCGTTGGCGCCCTTCTTGATCTGCTGGTAGTTGGAGCCTTGCTGCACCAGGTTGAGCAGCTTCTGGGTCAAGGCCGCATCCGCCAGGGGGAAGGCCTTGGGGTTCACTTCTCCCTCACCCTGCAAGTGAAAGGATAAGTCAAGGGTGTGTCTACTATGAGAAAAAACTAGATATTTTACTTAACCCCTTGAGGCCCAGAACGTAATTTCCATTGTAATTTGGGTACCATTAGACGATTTTTAGTGACTATAAGCAATATTTTATAGATATGACCTGTTTAGTACCCTTGTCCACTAACTAATTTGGGTATATTCAGTTACTTTTTGTAATTTTATGGCTAACAAGGCAATTTTTTTATATAGCAAAGGAAAGATTTGGGCGAGAAAGGGTAAAGAATATACATATATAGTACACAGATATCAAAGACCACAGCAATCAAATGAATGACTGATGAGAAAATACCTACCACGTCCACATCACTACAGGGAGATAAGTAAGGCATCAATAGGAGTTACGGCAGCAACAGTAGTACAGGCTTGAGGCCCCACCGTGCTAGAAGGTCGTAAATGTGTCCATTGTCCACTTACGACCTTCTAGCACGGAGAAGCCACAAAGCACGCCACAGGAACACAGATGGCAGCAGCATGGAGCGTCTCTCTCTCCCTCTCTCTCTCTCTCTCTCTCTTTTTTTTTTTTTTTTTTTTTTTTTTTTTTATTTAAACAACTTACATCATGGTTGACGTGGGGCTACAATTGGTAAGGAGGTTGATGAAGGCATTAAGTGGCATAAGTAGTAAGTAAGTACACAGTGTTACAGGCTGAGGGTCACTTTCCGTCACAGGCACTTGTCAGGCGCACTATTGATACGTACACTGTATGTCACTGTGTCTACTAAGTGTCAACGTGTGTCACTATGTGTGTGTCACTGTGTGTCACTAATGACACGGTACTGTATCACGCCTTACGATCACTAAGGCGCATGTAAGCGGCACCATCTGTGGGCCGCCACCTTCCCCTGCTGGGTGTTCATGGCCACGATCTCTCTCTCTCTCTCTCTCTCTCGTCATACTGTCTCTCTTGTTGTATTCTCTCTCTCTCTCTCTAGTCATACTGTCTCTGTTGTTGTATTCTCTCTCTCTCTCGTCATACTGTCTCTCTTGTTGTATTCTCTCTCTCGTCATACTGTCTCTCTTGTTGTATTCTCTCTCTCTCGTCATACTGTCTCTCTTGTATTCTCTCTCTCTCTCTCTCTCGTCATACTGTCTCTCTTGTTGTATTCTCTCTCTCTCGTCATACTGTCTCTCTTGTTGTATTCTCTCTCTCTCGTCATACTGTCTCTCTTGTTGTATTCTCTCTCTCTCTCTCTCTCTCTCTATTGACTTTTAAGGGAGGATTAAGATTGGAACTGATTAAATAAGGTATCATGAACATTGCATCCTCTAATTGTCTAGCCTCCTATTAAAACTCCCTATTGACTATTGACCTATTAATTTGACCCTCCCCCTTCGGCGACAGTTCCATAGGGGTGCAGTCAGTTCGTACACAAGTTGTTTCGTACACCAAAAAGTTATTTTGTAGTTTATATGAAACCATAGTCGTTTCGTACACTCAGCTCAGTCTGAACTTGACTACTAGAGTTACGAAACGACACCAGGTATGTACGAAAAAACTCAAAATCAGTGTACGAAACAACTAACAAAACCTAGGTACATAACAACTTGTGTACGAAACTTCCTGTAACCGTTCCATAAACCACTATCTGTAAACCTTACTCCACATTTGACCTACTGGCCCAGTTCTTCTTAACAATATGCGTAAGGGGAAAATTCAAGTTCTTCATATCCGAATGTTGCTTTAGTGGAAATTGAAAAACATCTACTTTTATGGCCTATGGGGAAGATGTTACGTGGCAGATGTGGCTAAGCATGGGTTATAGATATCTAAATACTAAACTAGGTAGCTGTTTACACTAGGACCGAAATTCCCTACACAATTTGGAGTATGGTTCCTGTTCACCTTAATAGATTTTAAGAAACATTCTCTCTATGAACTTCCGTCGCAAATCACTACTTTCGGAGATATGAGACGTTTTTAATGGGAAGGAGTGTATATGAGATATGAAAATTAAACTAACCTAACCCCACCTTCAGACCCCCAGAGATAAGTAACACACACACACCCCAGCCATCACACCCACCATTAGCCCGCCCCATACACACACACACCCACCCACCATTAGCCCGCCCCATACACACATACACCCCAGCCATCACACCCACCATTAGCCCGCCCCATACACACACATACACCATTAGCCCGCCCCATACACACACACCCACCATTAGCCCGCCCCATACACACACACACCCCAGCCATCACACCCACCATTAGCCCGCCCCATACACACACACCCACCCACCATTAGCCCGCCCCATACACACACACCCACCCACCATTAGCCCGCCCCATACACACACACCCATCCACCATTAGCCCGCCCCATACACACACACCCATCCACCATTAGCCCGCCCCATACACACACACCCACCCACCATTAGCCCGCCCCATACACACACACCCACCCACCATTAGCCCGCCCCATACACACACACCCACCCACCATTAGCCCGCCCCATACACACACACCCACCCACCATTAGCCCGCCCCATACACACACACCCACCCACCATTAGCCCGCCCCATACACACACACCCACCCACCATTAGCCCGCCCCATACACACACACCCACCATTAGCCCGCCCCATACACACACACCCACCCACCATTAGCCCGCCCCATACACACACACCCACCCACCATTAGCCCGCCCCATACACACACACACACCCACCATTAGCCCGCCCCATACACACATACACCCAGCCATCACACCCACCATTAGCCCGCCCCATACACACACACCCACCCACCATTAGCCCGCCCCATACACACACACACACCCACCATTAGCCCGCCCCATACACACATACACCCAGCCATCACACCCACCATTAGCCCGCCCCATACACACACACACACCATTAGCCCGCCCCATACACACACACCCACCCACCATTAGCCCGCCCCATACACACACACCCACCCACCATTAGCCCGCCCCATACACACACACACACCATTAGCCCGCCCCATACACACACACCCACCCACCATTAGCCCGCCCCATACACACATACACCCCAGCCATCACACCCACCATTAGCCCGCCCCATACACACACACCCATCCACCATTAGCCCGCCCCATACACACATACACCCCAGCCATCACACCCACCATTAGCCCGCCCCATACACACACACCCACCATTAGCCCGCCCCATACACACACACACCCCAGCCATCACACCCACCATTAGCCCGCCCCATACACACACACACACCATTAGCCCGCCCCATACACACACACACACCATTAGCCCGCCCCATACACACAAACACACCATTAGCCCGCCCCATACACACACACACACACACCATTAGCCCGCCCCATACACACACACACACACCATTAACCCGCCCCATACACACACACACACACACCATTAGCCCGCCCCATACACACACACCCACCATTAGCCCGCCCCATACACACACACACACCCCAGCCATCACACCCACCATTAGCCCGCCCCATACACACACACACACACACCATTAGCCCGCCCCATACACACACACACACCATTAACCCGCCCCATACACACACACACACACACACCATTAGCCCGCCCCATACACACACACCCACCATTAGCCCGCCCCATACACACACACACCCCAGCCATCACACCCACCATTAGCCCCTTCACCCCTTTCACCAAGAAGTCCTTCACCCCTATCTTTAATTTCTTCCCCCTATAGCCAACAAGCCTGGGGAACTGGCGGGAATACGGGGTTTTTGAGTGGGGGAAGCAAATATAAGTGATTTATGGCTCCCAAAAAAATCATCAAAGTCACTATATGTAAAAATCTAACCTAACCTAACCTTAACCAGAAAGTATACCTAACGGAACCTTAACCACAAAGTATACCTAACCTAACCTTAACCACAAAGTATACCTAACCTAACCTTAACCACAAAGTATACCTAACCTAACCGAACCTTAACCACAAAGTATACCTAACCGAACCTTAACCACAAAGTATACCTAACCTAACCTTAACCACAAAGTATACCTAACCTTAACCACAAAGTATACCTAACCTAATCTAACCTTAACCACAAAGTATACCTAACCTAACCTAACCTAACCTAACTGGACTTAAGAATTTTTTGAGGCACCTCATATTTCATAGCGGCCGTGTGGGTTAACCAAGGCTGAGCGCACGCTGGAACCTTTACAGATGTGAAGTACAATAAGCATACAATACAGTGCGGTAGTTCATTTCAGTCAAAGCCGGAAGGATGAGTTCCAAAGTATTTCCGGGAATTTCTGTCCTAGTGTAAAATAATACACTTCTATGACCTGTGGGAAAGATATTACGTGGCAGATGTGGTTGTTATAAATTCTAAATACTTAACTATACTCACTCTATAGTATACTGGCGCCATTGCTAGTCTGAGCCATGTTAAATACTCATCAGTAATCTATTAAAAAAAACTCAAAAGTAACGCAGACGGTACAACTAAATAACAAAAATCTGGCCATAATTACGATGACCCCTAAATACCATATAAACACCCTACCACACTCAGAGTAACCTTGCTTTATACCTACCATTGTTCTGTGACTGTTGAGGAGGCTTAAAAGTAACAGTCAACGGGTAAATAGACTGAAACAACGGATTATTTGAGACACACTCGCTCTCGTGACTGGCTTTTCGCGTTGTTACCCTCGTGGTCGTAACGTTTCTGATGATGGCGATGATTCTTTGACTTTTTACCGGCGCCTCAATTTTTTCATAGTTACTCGTAATATAAGTGTGATAGGTGTCTTCTAAGTACTTATTTATATTTTTTTCTGTAATGCGAGTAACTTTAAGGCGCAAACTGATTGGTTAAGATTGTGTGAATGTGTGATGAAAGGAAGGAACCGTATGCATGGAGGTAGAAATTAAGGAGTTGGAATCTGTAGGTGATAGTTTTGGCCTATACACCCTGTTCTACCTAATGGATAACAAAAACAGTCCTCGAGCTTGCCAATAAAGAAAGAGTTTTTGGAAAGAATGTGGTATATGAGAAATAGACAATAGACTCTACAGCCCTAAAACAAGAACAAGAACAAGACTACAGGAGCAGCCGGTTTAAAGGGCCTATGAAGAAAAGGCCATCTGTAGCATCAAGATTAAGATCAAGCACTGAATTTAAGACATTGGTTAAAATGTGTACTGATGAGATGACCAGAAGTTCAGAAAATTGATGAGAATGAGCTTAAATTTCTTTGTTGCATGGCCAGAGAAGGAGAATATGAATACTATAAACACGCCATGAACAGTAACCATGAAGTGGTAGGATATAAGATCATAAGAACATAAGAAAATAAAGAAGCTACCTACAAGAGGCCGTGAGACCAAAGCAGAGATAGCAATAGAAAATAGCCTGTGATAAGAAGAAATAGCCTGTGATGGCAAAAGAAGAAACATTAGTCAGTGTGAAAGAAATAAACATATATCAAAACAACTTATGAGACAAGTAGCCTTACATAATACTTACAGGTGCCTTGTCACAAAAAGCTTCCTCTCAGCCATATAGGAATGACTTGAATACTAGCTAACACTTGATAGCTTAACCCCTTGAGGCCCAGAACATAATTTCCATTGTAATTTGGCTACCATTTGACGATTTTTAGTGAATATAAGCAACATTTTATAGATATGACCTGTTTAGTATCCGTGCCGACTAACTAATTTGGTATATTAGGTTACTTTTCTTAATTTTATGGCTCGACAACATATTTTTTTTTATATCAAAGGAAAGATCTGGGCGCGAAGGGGCTAATTACTTCTGGTTCTTGTAGTTAGAAAGCAGTAAAGTGAAGGTAGTAGCAAGGAGCATGTAAAGACAGTATGTTCAATTCACCCATTAAATTGAATTGATTGTACTGTAACGCCAAAAAGGGGAAATGTGCCAGCCATCAGAGGTCATATGGCACTATGGCAAAGCATAATAAAGGGTCAGGGTTAGGGAGAAAGAGTGAAACGGTGAGGGAAGGGGAAAGGAAAGGATTGTTACAGCAGGATGGTTAAATCAGATGAAGGATGTGTATTTGTTGGGGCAAGGAGGTTATACATTAAGAATTGGTACAGGGGAAGGACCAAGTCAAGACAGTATGTTCAATTTACCCCTTCACTGTTACTTCACACCCAGATATTTCCTTGGCTATATAAAATTGTATGTTGTCGAGCCATAAAATTACGAAAAGTAACTGAATATACCAAATTAGTTAGTCGCCAAGGATACTAAACAGGTTCAGTTCAGTTCAGTTCAGTTGTTGGTCGGGAGTCAGGCCTTTTTCAACGGCACTCCCTGACGTGTTTCTTCTTGCTGTCTGGGTCTTTAATTAGGTCATTATCTATAAAATATTGCTTATATTCACTAAAAATCGTCTATTGGTACCCAGATTACAATGGAAATTACGCTCTGGGTCTTAAGGGGTTAAAACATTAGCAATTGTAGTAATGGTATCATCACTAAATTCATGAAAACTGGTTCACAAATAGGGTGGTGAATGAATGGAATGGTCTCAGTAGACAGGTAGTTAGTGCTGAGTCATTGAGGAGCTTTAAAGGGGAGCTGGATAGGTTCATGGATGGGGATGAAAGGTGGATGTAGGTAGTGTTAGGTGACAGGAACTACCACGTGTAGGCCTCGCAGCCTCTTGTAGCTTCCTTATTTTCTTATTTTCTTATGTTCTCATGACATGCACAATATGGATAAGGAAAATGGGTTGGATAAGAGTACCTATATTTGAAACCTGTGTACATGTGCTGACGAGAATGTCTTAAGTTCATAAAATAATAGATTTCAAATGCCTCAGGAAAGGTTGTAATACCAAACTGTGATCCAAAGATAGAGTTAAGCCTTTGTTTCTACCCGGTGCTGATAAGTAGTATATAAAAGTTAGACAAAGATTTACTTGATGCTTTGACATAATGAGAACCTATATGTTGTCTAGCATAAATTTGAGCATACCAGTCAGGTTCATCATTGAGAAACTACAGTCTTTTTTTTTTAACGAGGTGAAAAATCCTGACCCCTTGCTGCTTACTGACTGATATTTGATGCCAGAGCTACAGTTCTTCTTAATTTCAGTTGTATTTTATCATAGTTAACCCTATTATCAGGTAAATATATGCATCATTTTAAGCATGAGACCTCAAGATAGAATGGAATTTTCGCCTCGTTAAAATAAATAGACTATAGAAAGTGTGTTTATCTGCATATATATACTTCATTTGCTCCACTGTGTGTGTGTGTCTGTGTGTGTGTGTGTGTGTGTGTGGGTGTGGGTGTGGGTGTCTGTGTATGTGTGTGTGTGTGTCTGTGTGGGTGTGGGTGGGTGGGGGTGGGTGGGTGGGGGTGGGTGGGTGGGTGGGTGGGTGGGTGGGTGGGTGGGTGGGTGGGTGGGTGGGTGGGTGGGTGGGTGGGTGGGTGGGTGGGTGGGTGGGTGGGTGGGTGGGGGGTGGTGTCTGTGTGTGTGTGTGTGTGTGTGTGTAGTATAATGGGTGGTTAAGTTAAGTTGCAACAATGATCGTGATATTTAATGCGAGTCGTAGGCATTGCAATATAAATGACTATCTACCGAACCTTGACGAAAGAAAGTTTTAAGGTGAGAGACTTAAAAGGTGTTCCATGAAGCCTCTAAAAATAATGAATCTACCGCCGCTGAAATGTTTCGTAAATATTCTGAAATCCTCATCACTACAGGAACTACCAACGTGTAGGTCTCGCGGCCTCTTGTAGCTTCCTTATTTTCTTATGTATGGTACTGTATCTTGAAATTTGTATCACCTATAGAAATCTAAAAACGGACCTAAAGTGGCAGATAGCGTATGATGTGATAGCTTCCAAAATAAAATGGATCACTATAGTAATCTTGAGTAAACATTCTGACCTTATTGGAATCATAAAAACACTCGACTCAATCATTCTCATCATCTTGAAAAATCGTAATTAATCAAACTCATTCTCATCATCGAGTGCAAATAATACACTCATTCCCACTCATTCTATCTTGGAAAATCGTAAGCAGTCCCACTCATTCTTATCATCATGAAAACACAAAACAATCACTCCCACTCATTCTCATCATCTTGTAAAATCATTATCAATCCCACTCATTCTCATAGGCAAATATTACACTCATTCCCACTCATTCTTACCTTCAAGTGCAATATAAACACTCAATCCCACGCATTCTTATCATCAAGTGCCATTTAAAACACTCATTCCCACTCAAAACTCAATCATCCCACTCACCCACTCATTCTCATCAAGTGCAATAAGACTGCACTCAATCCCTCAAACTTATCATCCCACTCATTAATTCTCATCAAATGCAAATATTACACTCAAGCCCACTCATTCTCACCATCAAGTGCAAAAAAACATTCAATCCCACTCAAACTCATCATCATCTTCCTCATCATCGTCCGCCTCATTGCCGGGGGGTTCGGGCAGGTGCAGGTTGGATAGCAGGTCCCTCATGGCATCCAGGAGTGTGTTGACAGAGACGCGCAGGTCGCCAGTTGCGTGCCCCTCCCCTTCCGCGCCCCTCTCCGCCCCTTGCTGCTCCCTGAAAAACATAACATAAGAACATAACATAAAGAGGCTACAAGAGGCTGGGAGACCTACACGTGGTAGGTACTACATAGGCATACATGGGGAGGCGGTAGCAGAGTGGTTAGCGTCACCGAATGGCGTTCTCGAAGACCCGAGTTCGATCCCGAGTGAGACCCATAAATCCACTTAAAATCTTTCTGTACCATCGAGTGGCCTAAGAACACCCACATGCCCTGCCCATCAACTCTACCTTCGATTGGGAGTGTATCGGAGGACACAGGGGGGCGACATGAGCCTCTAATCACAGGCGTCACTATAAAAATCCTGCCTGCGCCACCACGGGCGAGGGCCAACCATCACAGCCCTCAAGTGAACCTCCAGGGTCTACTATCCCACCCCTGGAGGTCACTGCCTACAGGTGCTATAGGCATAGATGTAATAAAAAAAAATAATATATATATATAAAATAAAATAAGTGGGCAATGGGCTTATGTTCTTATAATTAAAGACACACCAGAACCTGCAAAGTACTCTCATAAAGATATTTCTCCCACATACCTTTCAGTTATAGCATCTGTTTCAGGGTTGTAGTTAGGGAGGAGTGAGCGGAAGAAAGTGGTCAGGATGTTGGATGGGTCCGTGTTTGTGGGTGGCTGGATAACCGGCTTGGTGGGACGCGTGTAGCCGCAGACACTATCTCGAGGCGGCAGAGGATCATAGCTCATCACTGGTGTGTTAGCCAAGGCCTGGGGAAGAAAGCAGATATAATTGTATTTACCTAGCTGTATTACTTCTTCTTTCTGTTTAGCGGCAGTTTATTTACCTAGTTGTATTACGTACCTATAGTACTCGCTTTTTTAACAAGGTGAACCCCTTTGCTGCTTACTGACTGATATTTGATGCCAGAAGGGAATACTACGGTTCTTCTTAATTTCAGCTGTATTTGATCAGTTAACCATATTATCAGGTAAATATAGGCATAACTTTAAGCAGGAGACTTTATGATAGATTGAAATTTTTGCCTCGTTAAAAAAAGACTACTTGTGATATACGCGAAATGAGCTACAGCCGTGGGGTCCCGTCTCCGTTTCATTTGGTCAAGTTGTGTTGAATTCAATGTGCTCGCCTCTCCCATTGCTACAGCCAAATTCCCAACATCCGACCTCCAAACATCCGACTTGTCCAAACAACCGACTTTTTTCACCACCACTTTGTGTCTTGTTTTGGCCATTTATTTTACTTCGTTTTTTATAGTTTATAGAAAACATTGATTTGTGGCTTTATTTATGCATGAATTTTACTTTCGCGTATACCACTGGATCGGCCTTCAAGAGCTGCATCTTTTATGTTCTATACCATTTTGTCCTTACATTTATGGTTACTGTGATATCCGAACATCCGACTATTCCAATTATCCGACCTACCTTCGGTCCCCCCAAGGTCGGATAATTAATACTTAGCTGTAGTTTAATGGCATATTTTCATCCTCTCCTCTGTATAATACTAATGACATAGGTGTTGATTGATATCTTTCTGAGCATTTCTTCATCTATAAAATAAAAAGAACCCATAAAAAAGGGTTCAATTCAGAAAAATAAATAGGGGGTTCAGTTTCAACGTCCACCTGCGGTCTGCTAAATATCCGCAAAATCACATAATAATAATAATGGAAAATGAAGGTGCTTGCCCTAGAAGTGTTAGTACAGACATGTTGCACAAAATAAGAACATAAGAAAATAAGGAAGCTACAAGAGACAAACGGCTACAAAATGACCAAAACAACATAAGAACATAAAGAAGCTACAAGAGACAAACGGCTACAAAATGACCAAAACAACATAAGAACATAAGGAAGCTACAAGAGACAAACGGCTACAAAATGACCAAAACAACATAAGAAAATAAGGAAGCTAGAAGAGACAAACGGCTACAAAATGACCAAAACAACATAAGAACATAAGGAAGCTACAAGAGACAAACGGCTACAAAATGACCAAAACAACATAAGAACATAAGGAAGCTACAAGAGACAAACGGCTACAAAATGACCAAAACAACATAAGAACATAAGGAAGCTACAAGAGACAAACGGCTACAAAATGACCAAAACAACATAAGAACATAAGGAAGCTACAAGAGACAAACGGCTACAAAATGACCAAAACAACATAAGAACGTAAGAAAATAAGGAAGCTAGAAGAAACAAACGGCTACAAAATGACCCAAACAACATAAGGAAGCTACAAGAGACAAACGGCTACAAAATGACCAAAACAACATAAGAACATAAGGAAGCTACAAGAAACAAACGGCTACAAAATGACCAAAACAACATAAGAACATAAGGAAGCTACAAGAGACAAACGGCTACAAAATGACCAAAACAACATAAGAACATAAGGAAGCTACAAGAAACAAACGGCTACAAAATTACCAAAACAACATAAGAAAATAAGGAAGCTACAAGAGACAAATGGCTACAAAATGACCAAAACAACATAAGAACGTAAGAACATAAGGAAGCTACAAGAAACAAACGGCTACAAAATGACCAAAACAACATAAGAAAATAAGGAAGCTACAAGAGACAAATGGCTACAAAATGACCAAAACAACATAAGAACGTAAGAAAATAAGGAAGCTACAAGAGACAAAAGGCTACAAAATGACCCAAACAACATAAGGAAGCTACAAGAGACAAACGGCTACAAAATGACCAAAACAACATAAGAACATAAGGAAGCTACAAGAGACAAACGGCTACAAAATGACCAAAACAACATAAGAACATAAGGAAGCTACAAGAGACAAACGGCTACAAAATGACCAAAACAACATAAGAACATAAGGAAGCTACAAGAGACAAACGGCTACAAAATGACCAAAACAACATAAGAACATAAGGAAGCTACAAGAGACCAAACGTCTACAAAAGACAAAAAACCACAAATAGAAAACATAAGAGAAGCTACAAGAGACAAACGGCTACAAAATGACCAAAACAACATAAGAAACATAAGGAAGCTACAAGAGACAAACGGCTACAAAATGACCAAAACAACATAAGAACATAAGGAAGCTACAAGAACAAACGGCTACAAAATGACCAAAACAACATAAGAAATAAGGAAGCTACAAGAAACAAACGGCTACAAAATGACAAAAACAACATAAGAACATAAGAAAATAAGGAAGCTACAAGAAACAAACGGCTACAAAATGACCAAAACAACATAAGAAAATAAAGAAGCTACAAGAGACAAACGGCTACAAAATGACCAAAACAACATAAGGAAGCTACAAGAAACAAACGGCTACAAAATGACCCAAACAACATAAGGAAGCTACAAGAAACAAACGGCTACAAAATGACCAAAACAACATAAGAAAATAAGGAAGCTACAAGAGACAAACGGCTACAAAATGACCAAAACAACATAAGAACATAAGAAAATAAGGAAGCTACAAGAAACAAACGGCTACAAAATGACCAAAACAACATAAGAACATAAGAAAATAAAGAAGCTACAAGAGACAAACGGCTACAAAATGACCAAAACAACATAAGAACATAAGAAAATAAAGAAGCTACAAGAGACAAACGGCTACAAAATGACCAAAACAACATAAGAACATAAGAACATAAGGAAGCTACAAGAGACGAACGGCTACAAAATGACCAAAACAACATAAGCTACAAGAGACAAACGGCTACAAAATGACCAAAACACCATAAGGAAGCTACAAGATACAAACGGCTACAAAATGACCCAAACACCATAAGGAAGCTACAAGAGACAAACGGCTACAAAATGACCCAAACACCATAAGGAAGCTACAAGAGACAAACGGCTACAAAATGACCCAAACACCATAAGGAAGCTACAAGAGACAAACGGCTACAAAATGACCAAACACCATAAGGAAGCTACAAGAGACAAACGGCTACAAAATGACTCAAACACCATAAGGAAGCTACAAGATACAAACGGCTACAAAATGACCCAAACACCATAAGGAAGCTACAATAGACAATCGGCTACAAAATGACCAAAACAACATAAGAAAATAAGGAAGCTACAAGATACAAACGGCTACAAAATGACTCAAACACCATAAGGAAGCTACAAGAGACAAACGGCTACAAAATGACCAAAACACCATAAGGAAGCTACAAGAGACAAACGGCTACAAAATGACCGAAACACCATAAGGAAGCTACAAGAGACAAACGGCTACAAAATGACCCAAACACCATAAGGAAGCTACAAGAGACAAACGGCTACAAAATGACCCAAACAGCATAAGGAAGCTACAAGAGACAAACGGCTACAAAATGACCGAAACACCATAAGAAAGCTACAAGAGACAAACGGCTACAAAATGACCCAAACAACATAAGGAAGCTACAAGAGACAAACGGCTACAAAATGACCCAAACACCATAAGGAAGCTACAAGAGACAAACGGCTACAAAATGACCCAAACACCATAAGGAAGCTACAAGAGACAAACGGCTACAAAATGACCCAAACACCATAAGGAAGCTACAAGAGACAAACGGCTACAAAATGACCGAAACAGCACCCTGCACTGACCGGTGGTAGTGCTGCCGTCGCCGTCCTAATTTCCGACATGAGGATGTGTCGGTAGATGGCCACGGGAGTCCCCTGGTACCGCACCCTCCACGCCTCCTCCGCCTCCTTCACCAAGGGGTCACTCTGGTCCACACGGCTCAGCGCCTTCTTCACATTCTCTGGGGTACGAGAGGCAGTCTTAGTAACGGATTAAAACTGGTAAAGCGTAGATTTAAAATAGAAATCGGGAGAACCACTAATTTGTACGTGACTATTTCTCCCTATGATTTCTAAACACAATCATTTTTATTTTCAATGGTTAATATAATCAGCGTAGAAAACTGGTCAAACTGGTCAGACTGGTCAAACGTAGATTTAAAAAAAGAAATAGGGAGAAACTGGTTCACAAAACTGGGTGAAGTGCAGAGAAATTGGTTCTTTTTTAAATCTATGCTTTTCCAGCTTGAATTTATTCTGACTAATACTCTTCTTACTAGTCTATATTATCTATATCTACTATTCTTACCTTCTAGCCAAGACATGACACCAGCTTCCTTCCAGGCATGAAAGCAGCGGCCCACATACAGGCTGAACAACTGGCCTAGACCCACACTTTGGCTGAAAAGACATGTTGATTATTATGAGACTCAGACCCACACTTTGGCTGTAAAGACATGTTGATTATTATGAGACTCAGACCCACACTTTGGCTGTAAAGACATGTTGATTATTATGAGACCCAGACCCACACTTTGGCTGCAAGACATGTTGATATTATGAGACCAGACCCACACTTGGCTGTAAAGACATTTGATTTATGAGACCCAGACCCACACTTTGGCTGTAAAGACATGTTGATTATTATGAGACCCAGACCCACACTTTGGCTGTAAAGACATGTTGATTATTATGAGACCCAGACCCACACTTTGGCTGAAAAGACATGTTGATTATTATGAGACCCAGACCCACACTTTGGCTGAAAAGACATGTTGATTATTATGAGACCCAGACCCACACTTTGGCTGTAAAGACATGTTGATTATTATGAGACCCAGACCCACACTTTGGCTGTAAAGACATGTTGATTATTATGAGACTGGAGGCATATAAGGAGGATAAAATAATTAAGGAGGAGGACAACCAAAAGGAGAATTTAAAAAACTAAGGAGGAGGAGGAGGAATATAAGGAGAATAAAATAACTGAGGAGGAGGAGGAGGAGGAATATAAGGAGAATAAAATAACTAAGAAGGAGGAGGAGGAGGAATATAAGGAGAATAAAATAACTGAGGAGGAGGAGGAGGAGGAATATAAGGAGAATAAAATAACTAAGAAGGAGGAGGAGGAGGAATATAAGGAGAATAAAATAACTGAGAGGAGGAGGAGGAGGAATAAAAGGAGAATAAAATAACTAGAAGGAGGAGGAGGAGGAATATAAGGAGAATAAAATAACTGAGGAGGAGGAGGAGGAGGGAAAATATAAGGAGAATAAAATAACTAAGAAGGAGGAGGAGGAGGAATATAAGGAGAATAAAATAACTGAGGAGGAGGAGGAGGAGGAATATAAGGAGAATAAAATAACTAAGAAGGAGGAGGAGGAGGAATATAAGGAGAATAAAATAACTGAGGAGGAGGAGGAGGAGGAATAAAAGGAGAATAAAATAACTAAGAAGGAGGAGGAGGAGGAATATAAGGAGAATAAAATAACTGAGGAGGAGGAGGAGGAGGAATATAAGGAGAATAAAATAACTAAGAAGGAGGAGGAGGAGGAATATAAGGAGAATAAAATAACTGAGGAGGAGGAGGAGGAGGAATATAAGGAGAATAAAATAACTAAGAAGGAGGAGGAGGAGGAATATAAGGAGAATAAAATAACTGAGGAGGAGGAGGAGGAGGAATAAAAGGAGAATAAAATAACTAAGAAGGAGGAGGAGGAGGAATATAAGGAGAATAAAATAACTGAGGAGGAGGAGGAGGAGGAATATAAGGAGAATAAAATAACCAAGGAGGAGGAGGAGGAATATAAGGAGAATAAAATAACTGAGGAGGAGGAGGAGGAGGAATATAAGGAGAATAAAATAACTGAGGAGGAGGAGGAGGAGGAATAAAAGGAGAATAAAATAACTGAGGAGGAGGAGAAGGAATATAAGGAGAATAAAATAACTGAGGAGGAGGAGGAGGAATATAAGGAGAATAAAATAACCGAGGAGGAGGAGGAGGAGGAATAAAAGGAGAATAAAATAACTGAGGAGGAGGAGGAGGAATATAAGGAGAATAAAATAACTGAGGAGGAGGAGGAATATAAGGAGAATAAAATAACTGAGGAGGAGGAGGAGGAGGAATATAAGGAGAATAAAATAACTAAGGAGGAGGAGGAGGAGGAGGAATATAAGGAGAATAAAATAACTGAGGAGGAGGAGGAGGAGGAATAAAAGGAGAATAAAATAAATAAGAAGGAGGAGGAGGAGGAATATAAGGAGAATAATATATAACTGAGGAGGAGGAGGAGGAATATAAGGAGAATAATATAACTGAGGAGGAGGAGGAGGAATATAAGGAGAATAAAATAACTAAGGAGGAGGAATATAAGGAGAATAAAATAACTGAGGAGGAGGAGGAGGAATATAAGGAGAATAAATGGAGGCTTACTACTACTTACTTACTAACTACTAAGTATTAATGAATCTTTGTTTTAAATATTTGAAGTTGTGTAGGGTTGAGGACAGACAATTTTGGTGGAGGTGGTAGTAATATCATTAGGGAGCTTTAAAAAGAGGCTAGACAATTTCATGGACGGGGATAAAAGGAGGATGTAGGTGCTCGGACATATCCCCGGACCTCGGATTTTGACCGGCAAATCCGATATCCGGGAAAACGAGGGTTAAGGGTATCTCCATGGGAAAGCCTTAGTCTACCTATACAGTAAACCCTCTCATATTCGGACTAATTGGGCCAAGGAGTGGTCCGAGTAATGCAAGGATCCGAATAATGGGGGAATTATATATGGGGGGATATGTATTATTAAAAAAAAAAAAAAAAAAAAAATTCTAGGTGTATATAGGTAGGAAATTTCGACCCCTAAAAAAAAAAAAAAAAAAAAAAAAAAAAAAAAAAAATTCTAGGTGTATATAGGTAGAGAATTTCGACCCCTAAAAAAAAGAGGTCCGAATAATGTCAAAGTCCGAATAATGAGGATCCGAACACGAGAGGTTTTACTGTACTGTTTTGTTTAACGAGGTGAAAAATCCTGCCCCCTTGCTGCTTACTGCCTGATATTTGATGCCAGGAGAAGAGAAAACTACGCTTCTTCTAAATTTCAGCTGTATTTTATCATAGTTAACCATATTATCAGGTAAACACAGGCATCATTTTAATTAACCATGAGACCTTGAGATAGAATAGAATTTTCACCTCAGTAAAAAAATTAGACTAAGTATTTATCAGTTTTATGCTTACAGGTGACAAGATGACTAAGATTATTAACATTTATCATAAATCTATACCTTATTATACCTTAAGATAGAATGGAATTTTCGCTTCGTTAAAAAAAAAATACACAAAAATCTTACGAACGTTATGATGATACTCACACTGCCTTTCTTTTGGCGCCGAAGAAAGCATGACTGGCGACCTCTGGATCAGGCTGGATGCTGCACTTATCCAGGAGTGGCAACAGTAGTCCCGGGAACATGATGAGAGCTCGCTGTAACATGTCATCTGCCCGCTCCCGCATTGCCTCGGGCCCACCAAGCTCCTCAGCCTGAAACACAACCCTTACATCAGTGTTACAATATTATAAGAATGTAAGAAAATAAGGAAGCTACAAGAGGCTGGGAGACCTACACGTGGTAGTTCCTGTTACTTAACACTACCTACATCCACCTCCCATCCCCATCCATGAATTTATCTAGCCTCCTTTTAAAGCTCTCTATTGACTCCGCACTAACTACCTGTCACTACCTATTGTAATTTGTGCACCATTAGACTATTTTAATGAATGTATGCATTATTCTATAGATATAACCTGTTTAGTATCCTTTCCACTGGCTAATTTGGTATATTCAGTTACTTTTTGTAATGTTATGGCTCCACAACAGACAATTTTTTATAGCAAAGAAAAATATCTGGGCTTGAAGGGGTTAATAGAAATTATGCATCAAGTGTTGAGGCTATTTTACTGTTTTTTTTCATTTATTTTTTTACATCACAAAGGACTGACCAAGAGCACAACAAAAAGAGGTAACACAATGCCTGCTTAGTTGCCAGTCCCTATAAAGAAGACAGTAAGAGAATAAAAAAAAAAAAGGGGAGGGGGGGGGGGGCAATTTAGTTTGGGAGGTGTCTTGTTACTCTTCTCTTGAAAAGATTTAAGTCATAGGAAGGTGGACAAATAGAAACAGGAAGAGAGTTCTGTACTTACCAAGGCTGCTGCTTTGGTGGCCTCCCTCTTGTCTCGGCTACTGGACTGACCACCGCCGGTACTCAGGTGAAACAGAGCCAGGGGGACGGAGAAGCTGAAGTTGGGAAGCTGTGGAGAGAAGAAACACTATCATATTCCATTCATTCTCTCGTCTATATATTAAATTGTTGTTTTTCTTGTATGCCTTCGGGTGCGAAAAAAATTATTATTATTATTATTATTATTATTATTATTATTTTGTGCTTTCAGTCATCCCAGTTTTAAGTCACAATGATAATAAGTTGTCCTAAGTCTTATATTTTATTAGTACTAAGTTCATATCCTTCTATGTATGTATATCATGTGTATTATTTTTTGGTGTATTATTTTTCATTTATTTTTACTGCCTATGCCTTCGGGCGAAATAAAGTTATTATCATTATAGTTTATTTGCTTTCTACCAATTTTCCAGGAACATAACTCGTGTTCCAAATGAGGTGCATATAAGTGTACACAGTAAGAAATGAGACGCTTACCTGGGAGAGATTCTTAGTCGGCTCATAAGTGTCGTAAAAAGCCACCATCCAGCTGTACTCTTGGGCGCGCAGAGCATAGAAGTCAATCATGAGGGTGACAGCCAAGGGGTCTTCATCGGGGGAGAGGTTGAGCAGCAGTTTGCACAGCTCCAGGGCCGTGCGGTAACAGCCTTTCTGACCCACGTTAAGGGTGTGGCGGAAAAGGGCGATGAACAGGCTCCTGGAATAGAGGTCAGAGTTCAATGTGGAGTTTAGAACATAAGAAGAACATCACATTAGACCATAAGAACATTACAAAAACACTCTTGTTACTGTTCTTCACAATACATAATGCTGATTTAACAACAGCTATTTAATATAAAAACATAAGAAAATAAGGAAGCTACAAGAGGCTGGGAGACCTACACGTGGTAGTTCCTGTTACTTAACACTACCTACATCCACCTTTCATCCCCATCGTGACATTATCCAGCCTCCTTTTAAGGCTCGCTAATGACTCTGCACTAACTACAGCTAAGTATTAATTATACGACCTTGGGGGGATCGAAGGTTGGTCGGATAATTGGAATAGTCGGATGTTCGGATATCACAGTAACCATAAAAGTAAGGACAAAATGGTATAGAACATAAAAGATGCAGCTCTTGAAGGCCGATCCAGTGGTATACGCGAAAGTAAAGTTCATGCATAAATAAAGCCACAAATCAATGTTTTCTAGAAACAAAACAAAAAAACTAAGTAAAATAAATGGCCAAAACAAGACACAATGTGGTGGTGAAAAAATTCGGTTGTTTGGACAAGTCGGATGTTTGGAGGTCGGATGTTGGGAATTTGGCTGTACCTGTCTACTGAGTCCATTCCAATAATTTACAACCCTATTTGTGAACCATTTTTTCCTTATTTCTTTTTTAAATCTACGCTTTTCCAGTTTGAATCCGTTACTTCTTGTTCTACCCTGATTACTAGCCATAAGAACTTTTCCTACCTCTCCTTTATTGTATCCCTTTATCCATCATCTTCTTTCTATTTAACGACAGATTTTCCCACATTGTTTTATGAGGTTAGACGGTTGATGATGTAGTTTTTGCTCCATTACCTTACATATAGCCAACCTGGGGTGAGGTTTGAGGGTGCCATTACCTTACATATAGCCAACCTGGGGTGAGGTTTGAGGGTTCCATTACCTTACATATAGCCAACCTGGGGTGAGGTTTGAGGGTACCATTACCTTACATATAGCCAACCTGGGGTGAGGTTTGAGGGTTCCATTACCTTACATATAGCCAACCTGGGGTGAGGTTTGAGGGTACCATTACCTTACATATAGCCAACCTGGGGTGAGTTTTGAGGGTACCATTACCTTACATATAGCCAACCTGGGGTGAGGTTTGAGGGTACCATTACCTTACATATAGCCAACCTGGGGTGAGGTTTGAGGGCTCCATTACCTTACATATAGCCAACCTGGGGTGAGGTTTGAGGGCTCCATTACCTTACATATAGCCAACCTGGGGTGAGGTACCTTGATGAGGACACAAACAGAAAAGAAAGAGAAATGGTCGAGAGGAGAAATGGTAGAGATATGATGACAGATTCCCACCAGACTCACCGGTTCTCCTATTGTTGGTAGAGTAATCACACTAACTAACTAACGACTGAGTCCATTCCAATCATTTACCACCCTATTTATGAACCAGTTTTTCCATTATTATTATCATTAACCCTGTGGGCTTTATGTGTTTGTGTGTAGGAAAAGGTATAAGACTGAACCCCTTGAGACACAGAACGTAATTTCCATAGTAATTTGGGTACCAAAGACAATTTTAGTGAATATAAGCAATATTTTATAGATATGACTTGTTTAGTATCCTTGTCCATAAGTTAATTTGGTTTATTTAGTTACTTTTTCGTAGTTTTATGGCTAACAACAGATCATTTTTTTCATAGTAAAGGAAAGATCTGGGCGTGAAGGGGTTAATGACAAAGTAGACTCACCGGTTCTCCTGTTGTTGGTAGTGTAACCTGCAGCCGCCCGTGGTGATGTTGAAGAGCGGGTGGCTCACAGACTCAAGGATGAAGAGCGCCCGTTCTATCAGCTGAGCCGCCATGGCCGAGTCGTCTCCGAGGCGGAAAATCTCGGAGACCTGGAGAAGCGTGTCCACATGGAAGGGTTCTTGATTGAGCAGCATCTGGGTGGAACATAAGAACATAAGAAAATAAGGAAGCTACAAGAGGCTGGGAGACCTACATGTGGTAGTTCCTGTTACTTAATACTACCTACATCCACCTTTCATCCCCATCCATAAAATAACCTCCTTTTAAGGCTCCCTATTGACTCCACACAAACTACCTGATGACTCGAGTCCATTCCATTCATCTACCACCCTATTTGTGAACCAGTTTCTCCCTATTTCTGTTTTAAATCTACGTTTTGCCAGTTTGAATCCTTTCTTCTTGTTCTACCTTGATTACTAACCACTGAAAAAAAGGAAAAAAATGTCTAGAAATCATAAGAAGAAATAGTGATGTAGAAATTAAAGGTTAGATATGAGACTGTGAATAGATAGAAACAAGTGTATGTAAAGATAGCTGGAGGAGCATTGAAGTATATCTTTCAAGGCTGGTAGAATATACTACTGAGCTTTTTGGGATATAGCTGCACTGTATAAAAAATATCTTAATAATGTTGTGTACGTTAAGTGATGTTGGACATATGTACGTATATTTTGATACGCACAAACCCTAGGAACTAATTAGGTACACAAGTAGGGGAGCTCCTGTATTGAAAGACTTAGAAACCTTAGGCCTAGTAATGATAGATACATCACTGCTACTTTGTCACTAAGTCTTACACATTTTTCTACACATAAACACATAAAGTCCCAAGAATAAGGAAATGTGTACAGGAATATACACACAAAGCTCGTTAAAGTACTTGTACTAACCATGAGTTCTCTGGGTTACTACTACTACTACTACTACTACTATAATAATAATAATAATAATAATAATAAAAGGATCTGTGTACATGAAAATACTTGTACTAACCCTCATGTTTTCTGGGTTCCTACTACTACTACTACAGGTTGAAGTTCCCAAACTCGGCAACCTCGGGACCAGCGCTGAGCCGAGTAATGGAATTTTCCGACTTTTAGAACGTAGATATATTAAGGGGGAAAAAAGCATGAAAATCACATGAAAAAAATGTTTGGACGTTTGGGAGCCATAATACCAATAACAGACCTGTAGAAGTACACAAAATAACAGTGTACACAACTCTACAGTCACAACACCACTGAACAATAACAACAAACAAATCGGCGGGAGAAACCAAGCGGCCTAGTGTGGTGGCACCTAGCGGCCGACCCGGCAACTACGCGCCGGGTTTTGGGTGTTCTGCCCTGTTTTGGAAAATCCGGAACCATAGCCGAGTTTTGGGTGTTGCCGAGTCTTGGGATGCCGGGTTTGGGAACTTCAACCTGTACTACTACTACTACTACTACTACTACTACTACTATTACTACTACTACTACTACTACTAAAAGGAACTGTGTACATAAAAATCCTTGTACTCACCATGATGTTCTCCGGGTTCAGGGACTCGACGGCATCTAGGAACCTGAACTGGCACTGCTGGTAGGTCTGGCTGTGCACATACTTGAACGCCTGGCAGCCCTGCGTCGCCTCCGCCACCCCCATGGAGATGCCTGGCCTGGGGTGGCGGGTCCAGCTGATGAGTTCCGGCACAATCCAAGTGGACCGGCCCGATTTGCCTGTTCTGCCCCTTCGTCGACTGTCGGGGAAAATAAAACAGACAATTAATTAGGATGTTAAGAACTAAAAACTAATGAAAATGTTTGTTAAATCGTAGAAACAGAGACAATGAGTTAGGTTGTTAGTATAAGGACCAAAAACTTCTGCCCCTTCGTCGACTGTGGGGAAAAGAAAACAGTGACGATGAATTAGGATTTAAGGACTGCAAACTAATGAAAATGTTTTAGTTTAGTATCCCAGGTGAAATAGACAATACAAACGAATATAAATAGTTCTGCCTCTTCGTCAACTGCGGGGGAAAAGAAAACAGGCGATGAATTAGGATATTAAGGACTGAAAACTAATGAAAATGTTTGTTAAGTCGTAGAAACAGAGACAATGAGTTAGGTTGTTAGTATAAGGACCGAAAACTTCTGCCCCTTCGTCGACTGTGGGGAAAAGAAAACTGACAATGAATTAGGATATTAAGGACTGAAAACTAATGAAAATGTTTGTTAAATCGTAGAAAGGAGGAAAAATAGAAACAGAAAGAGAGTTCCAGACTTTACCAGTGAAGGGGATGAACATGTATAGAGTACAACATAGTGTTAAGTTTGCTGCTGGGATGAATAATACATCATTTCACTTCAATAAACAACCTTCAAAGTATATTCAAGCCATAATTAAAGCTATATTATTCCTACTAGCCGCAAAGCCGCCCTCCGGGCGGACTTTTTGGCTAGCTCCTGCGGAGGGCTATTGGTGGCCCACCACCTGTGTTTAGTGGGCCGAAGGCCCACTAAACACACTCTCTAGATAGCCCCTTCTAACTTTCCTGAAATCATGGATGTAGAAATGTATTAACGCCGTATTAACGCCAACCCATTCACATCACCCCCAATCCATTCACTCACCCATTACCCATCACCCCCCACCCATTCACTCACTCATTACCCATCACCACACATCCATTCACTCACCCATTACCCATCACCCCCCATCTATTCCCTCACCCATCACCCCCCACCCATTCACTCACCCATCACCCCACACCCATTACCCATCACTCCACCCATTCACTCACCCATTACCCATCACCCTACATCAAGGTTTCCTCAATTCTCGCAACCCACTTTTTTCACAATTATCGCTAATAGGCTGCTAAAAAAAAAAAAAAAAAAAAAAAAAAAAAAGATCTCATAAGTGAGCTTAAAACCTTTCCCTGGTCAACCTGGTTCCAAAAATGTGGTATATGATGGGATTCCGCCACGGGGGGCGGAACCTATACCACACACACACACACACACACACACACACAGACACACACACACACACACTTTCGCTTATATTATTATAGATTAAAGCCATGCCCACCACCGGTCACATAATGTTGTTGTCAGCCACTCACTTGTTTTCGCTGGCTTGCACAACTCTTGACCCAAATATTCTCTTCATTTCATTCTGTGGGTTGAGATGCTTGTGTTCTACCGTGAGAAGATTCTTTTTTGGTTTGTGACCTGTAAACAATAGATTATTTTTTAACATACAAAACCAAATCCTTAACACAATCATAACCAGTGGCTCATTCTGCTGATACATTTATATTGGCATATCCTAACTATAATAATCACAACCTTTAGCATACATATAGTGAAGAGGTCTATATTTCAAGAAGATAAAACATCCAATTATGGTGAAGAGGTTTAATTTCAAAAAACCAAAGCATCATTTCACCCCTTCACACCCAGATCTTTCCTTTACTATAAAAAATTGTCTGTTGTCGAGCCATAAAATTACGAGAAGTAACTGAATATACCAAATTAGCTAGTCGACAAGGATACTAAACAGGTCATATCTATAAAACATTGCTTATATTCACTAAAAATTGTCTAATGGCACCCAAATTGCAATGGAAATTACGTTCTGGGTCTTAAGGGGTTAAAGCAGAGAGATTTAGTAGGGAAATGGATCACATTACCATTCACAAACAATGGAAATCCTGATACTGTCATACCTACACATGTTACAGTAATACCCAAAACACTTGTATAAAAAAATGTATGTTGTCAAGCCATAAAATACGAAAAGTAACTGAATATACCAAATAAGTTAGTTGACAAGGATACTAAACAGGTCATATCTATAAAATATTAACACTAAATACACAAACTACGTACTAATAATACACTAACTAATACTAACTAACTATACTACACTAAACTTACTTGATGTTTTCTCCACAGTAGTGTGTTGGAGGGACCCGCTGGTGATGGCATTGACTTCCTCGATAATGTTGTCGATATCGTCTTTGTCATTCTGCAAGAAAACAATATCTATTAGAATGAGAGAGAGAGAGAGAGAGAGAGAGAGAGAGAGAGAGAGAGAGAGAGAGAGAGAGAGAGAGAGAGAGAGAGAGAGAGAGAGAGAGAGAGAGAGAGAGAGAGAGAGAGAAGCGAGAGAGCGAGAGCGAGAGAGCGAGAGCGAGAGAGCGAGAGCGAGAGAGCGAGAGCGAGAGAGCGAGAGAGCGAGAGAGCGAGAGAGCGAGAGAGAGTGGGGGGGTTGCTGCCATTTTCTCACATGGGCATTAACTATACATACTGATTTTTTTAAAGAGGTGAAAAATCCTGACCCCTTGCCGCTTACTAACTGATACTTGATGTCAGAAGGGAATACTACACTTCTTCTAAATTACCGTTGTATTTTATCATAGTTAACCCTATTATCAGGTCAACCTAGGCATCATTTTAAGCATTAGACCTTTAAGATAGAATGGAATTTTTGCCTCGTTAAGAAAAATAGACTGTGGATATACTACATATACTCATACTGCATAGACTCACATCAGTTGGATCTTCACTACTCGCTGGAACTCGTACTCTTCCCCGCTTTTTCTTTTTCTTACGTTTCCGCTTGGCCCCGGAGCCCACAGGGGGTTGAGGGGAGGCTCCGTCCCGCTCGCAGTCATCCCGGAAGTCGCTGTTCTCGGTTACATCGTCATCTTCCTTGACCTCAGATTCCGACGGGGACCCTTGTACTAACTGTAAAGAGGAACAATTACATTAGACCTTCTATTATGCCTAACTACGTACACCTTATACTGTGCCTAACTACTTACACCTTATAGTGTGCCTAACTACTTACACCTTATAGTGTGCCTAACTACGTACACCTTATAGTGTGCCTAACTACGTACACCTTATACTGTGCCTAACTACTTACACCTTATAGTGTGCCTAACTACTTACACCTTATAGTGTGCCTAACTACGTACACCTTATAGTGTGCCTAACTACTTACACCTTATACTGTGCCTAACTACTTACACCTTATAGTGTGCCTAACTACTTACACCTTATACTGTGCCTAACTACTTACACCTTATACTGTGCCTAACTACTTACACCTTATACTGGCCTAACTACTTACACCTTATAGTGTGCCTAACTACTTACACCTTATACTGTGCCTAACTACTTACACCTTATACTGTGCCTAACTACTTACACCTTATACTGTGCCTAACTACTTACACCTTATATTGGCCTAACTACTTACACCTTATAGTGTGCCTAACTACTTACACCTTATACTGTGCCTAACTACTTACACCTTATACTGTGCCTAACTACTTACACCTTATACTGTGCCTAACTACTTACACCTTATACTGTGCCTAACTACTTACACCTTATATTGCGCCTAACTACTTACACCTTATACTGTGCCTAACTACTTACACCTTATATTGCGCCTAACTACTTACACCTTATACTGTGCCTAACTACTTACACCTTATACTGTGCCTAACTACTTACACCTTATACTGTGCCTAACTACTTACACCTTATACTGTGCCTAACTACTTACACCTTATACTGTGCCTAACTACTTACACCTTATATTGTGCCTAACTACTTACACCTTATAGTGTGCCTAACTACTTACACCTTATACTGTGCCTAACTACTTACACCTTATACTGTGCCTAACTACTTACACCTTATATGTGCCTAACTACTTACACCTTATACTGTGCCTAACTACTTACACCTTATATTGCGCCTAACTACTTACACCTTATACTGTGCCTAACTACTTACACCTTATATTGCGCCTAACTACTTACACCTTATACTGTGCCTAACTACTTACACCTTATAGCTGTGCCTAACTACTTACACCTTATACTGTGCCTAACTACTTACACCTTATATGTGCCTAACTACTTACACCTTATATGTGTGCCTAACTACTTACACCTTATACTGTGCCTAACTACTTACACCTTATACTGTGCCTAACTACTTACACCTTATACTGTGCCTAACTACTTACACCTTATAGTGTGCCTAACTACGTAACCTTATATTGTGCCTAACTACTTACACCTTATACTGTGCCTAACTACTTACACCTTATACTGTGCCTAACTACTTACACCTTATAGTGTGCCTAACTACTTACACCTTATACTGTGCCTAACTACTTACACCTTATACTGTGCCTAACTACTTACACCTTATATTGCGCCTAACTACTTACACCTTATACTGTGCCTAACTACTTACACCTTATACTGTGCCTAACTACTTACACCTTATACTGTGCCTAACTACTTACACCTTATACTGTGCCTAACTACTTACACCTTATACTGTGCCTAACTACTTACACCTTATAGTGTGCCTAACTACTTACACCTTATACTGTGCCTAACTACTTACACCTTATACTGTGCCTAACTACTTACACCTTATATTGTGCCTAACTACTTACACCTTATATTGTCGCCTAACTACTTACACCTTATACTGTGCCTAACTACTTACACCTATAGGTCCTAATATTCACCTATACTGCCAACTACTACACCTTATACTGTGCCTAACTACTTACACCTTATAGTGGCCTAACTACTTACACCTTATACTGTGCCTAACTACGTACACCTTATACTGTGCCTAACTACTTACACCTTATATTGTGCCTAACTACTTACACCTTATACTGTGCCTAACTACTTACACCTTATATTGTGCCTAACTACTTACACCTTATACTGTGCCTAACTACTTACACCTTATACTGTGCCTAACTACTTACACCTTATACTGTGCCTAACTACTTACACCTTATAGTGTGCCTAACTACGTAACCTTATATTGTGCCTAACTACTTACACCTTATACTGTGCCTAAACTTACACTTTACTTCCTACTACTTACACCTTATACTGTGCCTAACTACTTACACCTTATAGTGTGCCTAACTACTTACACCTTATATGTGCCTAACTACTTAACCTTATATTGGCCTAACTACTTACACCTTATACTGTGCCTAACTACTTACACCTTATATGTGCCTAACTACTTACACCTTATATGTGCCTAACTACTTACACCTTATACTGTGCCTAACTACTTACACCTTATACTGTGCCTAACTACTTACACCTTATACTGTGCCTAACTACTTACACCTTATACTGTGCCTAACTACTTACACCTTATACTGTGCCTAACTACTTACACCTTATACTGTGCCTAACTACTTACACCTTATACTGTGCCTAACTACTTACACCTTATACTGTGCCTAACTACTTACACCTTATATGTGCCTAACTACTTACACCTTATACTGTGCCTAACTACTTACACCTTATACTGTGCCACTACTACACCTTATGCGCTACTACTACCTTATATGTGCCTACTCTACACTTTACGTGCAACTACTACACCTTATACTGTGCCTAACTACTTACACCTTATACTGTGCCTAACTACTTACACCTTATAGTGTGCCTAACTACTTACACCTTATACTGTGCCTAACTACGTACACCTTATACTGTGCCTAACTACTTACACCTTATATTGTGCCTAACTACTTACACCTTATACTGTGCCTAACTACTTACACCTTATATTGTGCCTAACTACTTACACCTTATACTGTGCCTAACTACTTACACCTTATACTGTGCCTAACTACTTACACCTTATAGTGTGCCTAACTACTTACACCTTATACTGTGCCTAACTACGTACACCTTATATTGTGCCTAACTACTTACACCTTATACTGTGCCTAACTACTTACACCTTATACTGTGCCTAACTACGTACACCTTATAGTGTGCCTAACTACTTACACCTTATACTGTGCCTAACTACTTACACCTTATACTGTGCCTAACTACGTACACCTTATAGTGTGCCTAATACTTACTTTCACTTATAGTGTGCCTAACTACTTACACCTTATACTGTGCCTAACTACTTACACCTTATAGTGTGCCTAACTACTTACACCTTATATGGCCTAACTACTTACACCTTATACTGTGCCTAACTACTTACACCTTATATTGTGCCTAACTACTTACACCTTATACTGTGCCTAACTACTTACACCTTATATTGCGCCTAACTACTTACACCTTATACTGTGCCTAACTACTTACACCTTATATTGTGCCTAACTACTTACACCTTATACTGTGCCTAACTACTTACACCTTATATTGCGCCTAACTACTTACACCTTATACTGTGCCTAACTACTTAACACCTTATATTGCGCCTAACTACTTACACCTTATACTGTGCCTAACTACTTACACCTTATATTGTGCCTAACTACTTACACCTTATACTGTGCCTAACTACTTACACCTTATACTGTGCCTAACTACTTACACCTTATATTGCGCCTAACTACTTACACCTTATACTGTGCCTAACTACTTACACCTTATACTGTGCCTAACTACTTACACCTTATACTGTGCCTAACTACTTACACCTTATACTGTGCCTAACTACTTACACCTTATACTGTGCCTAACTACTTACACCTTATACTGTGCCTAACTACTTACACCTTATACTGTGCCTAACTACTTACACCTTATACTGTGCCTAACTACTTACACCTTATACTGTGCCTAACTACTTACACCTTATACTGTGCCTAACTACTTACACCTTATATTGCGCCTAACTACTTACACCTTATAGTGTGCCTAACTACTTACACCTTATACTGTGCCTAACTACTTACACCTTATACTGTGCCTAACTACTTACACCTTATACTGTGCCTAACTACTTACACCTTATACTGTGCCTAACTACTTACACCTTATATTGCGCCTAACTACTTACACCTTATACTGTGCCTAACTACTTACACCTTATATTGCGCCTAACTACTTACACCTTATACTGTGCCTAACTACTTACACCTTATACTGTGCCTAACTACTTACACCTTATACTGTGCCTAACTACTTACACCTTATACTGTGCCTAACTACTTACACCTTATACTGTGCCTAACTACTTACACCTTATAGTGTGCCTAACTACTTACACCTTATAGTGTGCCTAACTACTTACACCTTATACTGTGCCTAACTACTTACACCTTATACTGTGCCTAACTACTTACACCTTATACTGTGCCTAACTACTTACACCTTATACTGTGCCTAACTACTTACACCTTATATTGTGCCTAACTACTTACACCTTATACTGTGCCTAACTACTTACACCTTATACTGTGCCTAACTACTTACACCTTATACTGTGCCTAACTACTTACACCTTATACTGTGCCTAACTACTTACACCTTATACTGTGCCTAACTACTTACACCTTATACTGTGCCTAACTACTTACACCTTATACTTGTGCCTAACTACTTACACCTTATACTGTGCCTAACTACTTACACCTTATACTGTGCCTAACTACTTACACCTTATAGTGTGCCTAACTACTTACACCTTATACTGTGCCTAACTACTTACACCTTATACTGTGCCTAACTACTTACACCTTATATTGTGCCTAACTACTTACACCTTATACTGTGCCTAACTACTTACACCTTATACTGTGCCTAACTACTTACACCTTATACTGTGCCTAACTACTTACACCTTATACTGTGCCTAACTACTTACACCTTATATTGTGCCTAACTACTTACACCTTATACTGTGCCTAACTACTTACACCTTATACTGTGCCTAACTACTTACACCTTATACTGTGCCTAACTACTTACACCTTATACTGTGCCTAACTACTTACACCTTATACTGTGCCTAACTACTTACACCTTATATGTGCCTAACTACTTACACCTTATACTGTGCCTAACTACTTACACCTTATACTGTGCCTAACTACTTACACCTTATATGTGCCTAACTACTTACACCTTATACTGTGCCTAACTACTTACACCTTATACTGTGCCTAACTACTTACACCTTATAGTGTGCCTAACTACTTACACCTTATACTGTGCCTAACTACTTACACCTTATACTGTGCCTAACTACTTACACCTTATAGTGTGCCTAACTACTTACACCTTATACTGTGCCTAACTACGTACACCTTATACTGTGCCTAACTACTTACACCTTATATTGTGCCTAACTACTTACACCTTATACTGTGCCTAACTACTTACACCTTATACTGTGCCTAACTACTTACACCTTATATGTGCCTAACTACTTACACCTTATATGTGCCTAACTACTTACACCTTATACTGTGCCTAACTACTTACACCTTATATTGTGCCTAACTACTTACACCTTATACTGTGCCTAACTACTTCACCTTATATGTGCCTAATACTTCACCTTATGGCACTACTTACACCTTATACTGTGCCTAACTACTTACACCTTATATTATGCCTAACTACGTACACCTTATATTGTGCCTAACTACTTACACCTTATACTGTGCCTAACTACTTACACCTTATATTGTGCCTAACTACTTACACCTTATACTGTGCCTAACTACTTACACCTTATACTGTGCCTAACTACTTACACCTTATACTGTGCCTAACTACTTACACCTTATACTGTGCCTAACTACTTACACCTTATATTGTCCTAACTACTTACACCTTATACTGTGCCTAACTACTTACACCTTATACTGTGCCTAACTACTTACACCTTATATGTGCCTAACTACTTACACCTTATACTGTGCCTAACTACGTACACCTTATACTGTGCCTAACTACTTACACCTTATACTGTGCCTAACTACTTACACCTTATACTGTGCCTAACTACTTACACCTTATAGTGTGCCTAACTACTTACACCTTATACTGTGCCTAACTACTTACACCTTATACTGTGCCTAACTACTTACACCTTATATGTGCCTAACTACTTACACCTTATATGTGCCTAACTACTTACACCTTATACTGTGCCTAACTACTTACACCTTATACTGTGCCTAACTACTTACACCTTATATGTGCCTAACTGTACACCTTATACTGTGCCTAACTACTTACACCTTATACTGTGCCTAACTACTTACACCTTATATGTGCCTAACTACTTACACCTTATACTGTGCCTAACTACTTACACCTTATACTGTGCCTAACTACTTACACCTTATACTGTGCCTAACTACTTACACCTTATACTGTGCCTAACTACTTACACCTTATACTGTGCCTAACTACTTACACCTTATGTGTGCCTAACTACTTACACCTTATACTGTGCCTAACTACTTACACCTTATATGTGCCTAACTACTTACACCTTATACTGTGCCTAACTACTTACACCTTATACTGTGCCTAACTACTTACACCTTATACTGTGCCTAACTACTACACCTTATATGTGCTAACTACTACACCTTATAGTGTGCCTAACTACTTACACCTTATACTGTGCCTAACTACTTACACCTTATACTGTGCCTAACTACTTACACCTTATAGTGTGCCTAACTACTTACACCTTATACTGTGCCTAACTACTTACACCTTATACTGTGCCTAACTACTTACACCTTATATGTGCCTAACTACTTACACCTTATACTGTGCCTAACTACTTACACCTTATATGGTGCCTAACTACTTACACCTTATACTGTGCCTAACTACTTACACCTTATATGTGCCTAACTACTTACACCTTATACTGTGCCTAACTACTTACACCTTATATGTGGCCTAACTACTTACACCTTATACTGTGCCTAACTACTTACACCTTATAGTGTGCCTAACTACTTACACCTTATATGTGCCTAACTACTTACACCTTATACTGTGCCTAACTAACTTAACACCTTATACTGTGCCTAACTACTTACACCTTATACTGTGCCTAACTACTTACACCTTATATTGGCCTAACTACTTACACCTTATACTGTGCCTAACTACTTACACCTTATATTGTGCCTAACTACTTACACCTTATACTGTGGCCTAACTACTTACACCTTATACTGTGCCTAACTACTTACACCTTATATGTGCCTAACTACTTACACCTTATACTGTGGCCTAACTACTTACACCTTATACTGTGCCTAACTACTTACACCTTATATTGTGCCTAACTACTTACACCTTATACTGTGCCTAACTACTTACACCTTATACTGTGCCTAACTACTTACACCTTATATGTGCCTAACTACTTACACCTTATATGTGCCTAACTACTTACACCTTATACTGTGCCTAACTACTTACACCTTATACTGTGCCTAACTACTTACACCTTATACTGTGCCTAACTACTTACACCTTATACTGTTGCCTAACTACTTACACCTTATACTGTGCCTAACTACTTTACACCTTATACTGTTGCACCTAATTCATACTTACACCTTATACTGTGCCTACTAACTACTTTAACACTTATACTGTGCCTAACTACTTACACCTTATATGTGCCTAACTACTTACACCTTATATGTGGCCTAACTACTTACACCTTATATGTGCCTAACTACTTACACCTTATACTGTGCCTAACTACTTACACCTTATAGTGTGCCTAACTACTTACACCTTATACTGTGCCTAACTACTTACACCTTATACTGTGCCTAACTACGTACACTTATATGTGCCTAACTATTACACTTAATGTTGCCTAATACTTACACCTTATATGTGCCTAACTATTACACTATACTGCCTAACTACTAACCTTATACTGTGCCTACTACTTACACTATAGTGTGCCTAACACTTACACCTTATAGTGTGCCTAACTACTTACACCTTAACTGGCCTACTACTACACCTATATGTGCCTAACTATTAACCTTATAGTGTGCCTAACTACTGACACTTATGTGCCTAACTACTAACCTTATACTGTGCTAACACTTACACTATATTTGCTAACTACTACACCTTATATTGCCTACTACTACACTTACTGGCTAACTACTTACACCTTACTGTCCTAACTTTACACTTATGTGTGCCTAACTACTACACCTTATATGTGCTAAATACTTACACCTTATACTGTGCATAACTATTACACCTTATATGTCCTAATACTTACACCTTATAGTGTGCCTACACTTACACTTATATGTGCTAACTACTTACCTTATATTGCAATCTGACACCTATACGTGCTAATCTGTACACCTTATAGTTGCCTAACTACTTACACCTTTATGGCCTAAACTTACACCTTATCTGTGCTAATTTACACCTTTATCTGTGCCTAACTACTCACCTTATTTGTGCCTATACTTACACTTATACTGTGCCTAACTACTTACACCTTATATTAGCCTAACTACCTACACCTTATACTGTGCCTAACTACTTACACCTTATACTGTGCCTAACTACTTACACCTTATACTGTGCCTAACTACTTACACCTTATACTGTGCCTAACTACTTACACCTTATAGTGTGCCTAACTACTTACACCTTATACTGTGCCTAACTACTTACACCTTACAGTGTGCCTAACTACTTACACCTTATACTGTGCCTAACTACTTACACCTTATAGTGTGCCTAACTACTTACACCTTATACTGTGCCTAACTACTTACACCTTATAGTGTGCCTAACTATGTACAAAGCTACATCGCATTGGTAAAGTGTTGCACAGTATTCAATAGGCTTACAACAATTAACTTATGACAATTATAAACCAAATTAAAGTGCTCTGTGTGTTAAGAAAGTTTAAATTACAAATATAAGTTAGTACTACATTAACCCCTTGAGACCCAGAACGTAATTTCCATTGTAATTTGGGTACCATTAGACAATGTTTAGTAAATATAAACAATATTTTATAGATATGACCTGTTTAGTATCCTTTCCACTAACTAATTTGGTATATTCAGTTACTTTTCGTAATTTCATGGCTCGACAACATACAATTTTTTATACCAAAGGAAAGATCTGGGCATGAAGGGGTTAAGTATATTTTATAAGCTAACTGCTCTGTGTTGGTGCCACCCTACATGGTTGTGAAAAGGCCCTTCTCTTAGAATATGAATCTGAACACAACGTGAAGTTCTGCTCACCAAATCAAACCTGTTGGGACCCTTGGATGGCAGTAAGAGTGTTTCCTTAGCAGGCTGTTCATCCTTCTCTTCTCCCTCCTCCTCCTCCTCCTCCTCTTTCTCATCACCAAGACAGCTGTTGGGCAGGTTTGGTCCACCCTGCAGCTTCCTCAAGGCTCTGGTTGACATGATTTAGGACCCGTAGCTTTCACAAGTGATATGTCTGAAATTGTATAAGGCAGGAAATAAAAAAGTTCAATTTCATCCATGTTAGTTTGTCATTAATCATGCAAAAGGGGTTTATGCCATGACAAATGAGCAATTTCATACTTTTCTTGCAGCAGTTTTAGTATACCTAGGTAAATATAACCAGGTATAGGTAAAATTTACTTTATGACAGTTGCAAGACTTTCAGACAAGTTCAAATTTTTTTTCCCGCATAATATGTGATGCGTTTCCCAATGAAGATAGTTTTTTTCTGTGCAAACCTCAAAAAAATGTTTTTTGCAATTCGAAAAAGTGATGACAAATTTCTAAAAATACACTTGTTAGAAGTTTTGACTGGAAAAAACACTCCATTTGTATATGCATCAAATAAGAACCTAATCAAACCATTAAACTAACCTTGCCTAACAAATCCTCACCTAGCCTATGAAAAAAATAATGTTTGCACAACATTTCATTGTTACATTCACACTCCTCGTTCTGACCTGTAGAAACAGTAGAAAGGTGAAAAATACTTTAATCCAGACACAGTCATGTTCTAAATATCAGCCCAGGTAAATGCCTACCACTGATCACCTAACAAGCAATTACCCAAGATTGCTGATTATTTTTATATATGTGCAAAACAACAATCTCACACATACATTTTCTGGCATTTGCCTGACAGTTAGCATGACTTACACTGCCAGGAGACTGATGACTGACAGTTAGCATGACTTACACTGCCAGGAGACTCATGACTGACAGTTAGCATGACCTTCACGGCCAGGAGACTGATGCATGACAGTTAGCATGACTTACACTGCCAGGAGACTGATGACTGACAGTTAGCATGACCTTCACGGCCAGGAGACTGATGACTGACAGTTAGCATGACTTACACTGCCAGGAGACTGATGACTGACAGTTAGCATGACTTACACGGCCAGGAGACTAATGACTGACAGTTAGCATGACTTACACGGCCAAAAAAACTAATTAGTAACTTTGGCTGGGGTAAAAAAAGATGATGATAAAGCATATAACGACCGCGCAGTTCTCGTCCATTATAATATCAAAAAAGTTGCATTTCCTTCCCGTACTCAAAAACCCAGACTTTTCACTTATCTCCTTAACTCGGTAGGTCAAAAATGAGATAACGGTGATAATAAGTCGTCTAAAACTGTAATCTTACTATTTCGTTTCACTAGGGTGTCTGGATATCGGTTTGAGTATACTATATATTACGTGGAAATCATAGCAATGATATAAATCATACAAAACGACCAAAAACTCTGGGCGACAAAATGAGTAGGGGGTGCAGTCAGTTCGTACACAAGTTGTTTCGTACACCAGGAGAATCGTACACCAAAAAGTAATTTCGTAGTCTACATGAAACCCTAGTCGTTTCGTACACTCAGCTCAGAGTTGAACTTGACTACTAGAGTTACGAAATGACACCAGGTATGTACAAAAAAACTCAAAATCAGTGTACGAAACAACTAACAAAACCTGGGTACGAAACAACTTGTGTACGAAACTCCCTGTAACCCAAAATGAGTAGCCATGCCCTGTTTTCCCTGCCATGATTCTTACCTAAATGGGCGAGTGCTGTAGTGTGTGTGTAGGCCTACTGAGTCTGAAGGGCAGCGGTAGGCAGGCTGTGAGTGGTGTCAGCACCGGTATAAGGCAAGGGAGAGGTGTAAAGGCAGGGCACGTCCGTCGCCTCTCCTCACAGCACAACACAATAGCAAGTCCAGCTGATCACTTGTCCCGAAGCTCTACC
>JACEEZ010006904.1:187500-190000 GCA_016584305.1 Chionoecetes opilio
GGGGATGGGGGGAAGCAGCACGGATATAACAAGATGAGCAGCAGCCACAACGTCGTCCCATCTGAACACATGAAGCAGACCACAGCTGCCCCAAGTTTACTCCCCTCATTTATTCTGCTCTTGGAATGCCCGTGCCTACAATGGTGTACCCTTCCCGTGTGAAGCACTTCTTGAGTCCCTACAGCGGAGAGGCAGCAGCTGGCGATTTCCCTTTCACTAACGCAACCCAAAGGTCCATCCATCAGGGGGCCAAAACCCGCTCTCAACAGAACCGGGGAGAAAGTCATGGAGGGATTATGATACCTATGTCCGGTACCGGGGGGCCATCGTCAACCCTCAGCGATATTCACCCGGTGCCAACTGCCGCACTAAGAGGCGTCAACAGTTTTACAGAACAGGTTCAAGAGAACCCCAAACCCCTGAGGCCGACTTGGCTGCACCGGCCAAATGCATCATTTCGTGCCCCACGCATTTACGTTGAGGTACATCCCCGGCCCGCCCCCCATACAGCCAGTGAATTTTGGAGGAAGTGTGTCTGTGAAGGGTCCCTGTGGCCCAAGTGGCTCCCCTGTGTGGCTGTAGTACCGGCTGCCAGGGGATTAAGGTGGCTGCAGAGGGGCCCATACAAGGACACGGGGAGTGACGGTGGGGCCCGTGCTTGTGCCAAAAAAACCCAAACCCTGCCGGAGGGTTCTCGCTTTAGGAGACCAAATGTTCGATTTTTTTTTTTGCCATTAAAAACGGACCCGAAAAGTAACCAATTTTGCATTTAACCGTAAAAAACAATTTTAGCCCAGTTTTTAACAAAAATTTTTTTTTAAAACACCGTGAACCAAAAATTCATGATAAATTTGACCAATAACAGTAATTATACTGCCCGGTTTTTCCCGAAGTGTAATTATGAAATGATTGCGGTTATTATTGAGTGTGATATGTTTTCTCTAATGGATAAGAAATGAAAAGAAAATGTGATATGATTTTAAATCGGGTGAGTGATTGTAGTTTACTGGCAGGTAAAGGAAAACCTTAAAAAAAGGTTCATAAAAACTCAATTAAAAAAAAATAAGGGAAGGGGGTGTGTATGAGAAGTTACAGAGGCTTTTTCCCCTCATGGATATACTAGGGTTTTAAAATTGCTAATTTTTGGGTAAAATATCTGGATCAATTTGAAAAATGAGAAGTTCTAAGCAGTTTATGTGATTGAATACTGGGTGACATATCCCCCTCCCCTTTTGAGTGAAGGGTTTTCTTGAAAACAGGGGGCTGGGTGCATTATAACCCAAAGGGGGGGTGAAGTACTGTGCATAAATAGTGTACTGGCTTTTTTAGAGTAAACCCCTTTAAATCCCCTTCCTGGTAATGGCAGGACGAGACGTAACTAAACTCTCCGGCATCCTTACTGAGATCCTGACTAAAATTTTTGCTTTAACCCTTGGGGGCCCAGAACGTAATTTGCATTGTAATTTGACTACCTTTAGATGATTTTAATGAATATAAGCAATATTTTATAGATAGGGACCTGTTAGTATCCTTGTCACTAAATAATTTGGTATTTTAAAGTTATTTTTCGTAATTCACGCTCGACAACGGGACGTTTTTATATAGCAAAGGAAAAGATCGGGTGTGAAAGGATTAAGACACATGTGATGATTGTTTCGGGTTAGTATAGTCTGTGAGGTGTTTGTAAAATTTGGGCGCTGGTATGTTCGCATGTATTGACGGATAAAACGATATGTTACATAAACTCTGGAACTCTTTTTCTGTTTCTATTTTCTCCTTTCTACGACTTAAATCTTTTCATGAGAGGAGTAACAAGACACCTCCAGAACAAAATTTGGGCCCCACCACCCTTTTTATATTCCCTTACTGTGTCCTTTATAGGGACTGGCAACTAAGGGGCCCTTTTTTGAAAATTCTTTTTTATGCCCTTGGCCAGTTCTTTTGCTGGAAAAAAAGAAGAAAAAAAAGACAGTTTACGCGCTGCAACACGTACCCACTACTGTTATCTCTTTTGTCCGTGTACCTTTGATGACAATTAAATGCTGTTCCCGGACAAACATTAATGATATATCTGCTAATGAAACTTTTATGGGGAAATTGAAAAATCAGAAACCTGCTTCATTTACGATACCATTGTTAATTATATTCACAAACAAAGATATGAATGATTTTCAAATTGACATCACTGATACACTATACCTAAACTCAAATGACCAACATAGATAAAAAAAAAGAACTTATATTGCAGAACACCTATGTGTGTGACTTTTCAATCAGAGGCATTGGAGAAGACACTAATACTATACAGTTAGGGTGCGTCGTAGGTCCAATGAAAAGTGAAATATAGATTATTTCGAATTTGCCAGGGTGTTTTCTTATGTAAAATTGAATTTTAAAGGGTGGTTTGTTCCCTTCAACTTTTTGGTTTGAGCACTTCTTGCTGTGCAAAAATGGGCTTTTATATTTATATGCAAAACATAGCTTAGCCCCGCTAAAGTAA
>JACEEZ010006904.1:195000-197500 GCA_016584305.1 Chionoecetes opilio
TCAAGGACACGGTGGAGCTGACGGGTGGCCTGTGCTTGTGCCAAAAACCCAAGCCGTGCCGGAGGCTTCCTCAGCTTTAGCGAGACCAAATGAAATCAGACCATACGTAATAGATATCCGAAAATATGCCTTACGTTAAAACATCGAGACCGCAGAGTAACACAAAATATTGTTTTTATTTACAGCCGGTGAAAACCAAATTTCAATTTCATGTGATATAGTTGTACACAGAAACATTTGCCATAAACTACATAATAGCACTGTGAATGACTACCAGAAAGCCTCATCCGATAATTTTTGACCCCAAAAACCTTTAATCATTTTAATTATACTGCGGCGCCAAAGCGTAAATGAATGATTGCGTTGTTATTTATTGAGTGTTTATATGTTGCTTTAAGTAGGATAAGAAATAGAACAGAAAAGTGATATTTATTTTAAAAAAGTCATGAAGTGATTGTGTTTACTGGCAGGTAAAGGTAAAACCTTAAAAAATGGTTCTCAAAAACTCAATTTATATAAAAAGTAGTACAGGCAAGGTCGTGTGTATGAGAAGTAAAGGCTGCTTTTCCATCATTGTGATTTTTTACTAGGTGTTTAAAATTGCTAATGGTGATACATCAGATTCTGGATCAATTAAGAATGAGAAGTTTCTAAGCAGTTATGTGATTGATATACTGGGTGACATATCGCCTCCCTTTGGTGAAGGTGTCTTTAAAGCCCTGGACTTGGTCGCATTTTTAAGCCAAGGTGGTGGTGAAGTACTGGGCATAAATAGTGTGTTGTGCTCCTACTAGATGTAAAACCATTAACTCCCTTTCTGGTAATGGCCAGGTGACGAGACGTAACTCAAACTTCCGGCATTTTTTACTGAGATCCGACTAAGATTCTGCTTTTAACCCCTTAGGCCCCCGAACGTAATTTTCATTGTAATTTGGCTACCATTTGGGTGATTTTATGAAAAATAAGCATATGTTAAAAGATTAGGACTGTTAGTATCCTTCCACTAAATTAATTTTGGTTATTGTTTTTTAAAATTCTGTAATTCAAAAGGCCTTTGACAAACAGGGCGATTTTATATACAAAGGGAAGTCGGGTGTGAAAGGATTAGGCACATGTGATGAGTTTCGGGTTAAGTATAGGCGCTGAGCCCGTTTTGTATATTGGGGGCTGGAGTTCGCATGATTTACGATGAACGTATGTTACATAAACCTTGGAACTCTCTTCTGTTCATTTTCCTCCTTTCTACGACTTAAATCTTTTCATGAGGGAAAACAAGGGCACCCTCCAGAAAAAATTGCCCACCACCCTTTTTATATTCCCTTAACTGTGTCCTTATAGGGACCCGAACTAAGCCCGGGTTTTGTAACTTTTTTTTGCCTGGCCCGTTCTTTGGCTGGAAAAAAAGAAGAAAAAAAGGGCAGTTTACGCGCTGCAACACTACCCACTATGTTATCTTTTTTTGCCCGTGTCCCTTTTGATGGCAATTAAATGCTTTTCCCCGGAAAAAAATTTTAATGATATATCTGCTAATGAAATTTTATGGGGAAATTCAACATTCGGGAAACCCTGCTTCATTACGAACTTGTAATTATATTCACAAATAAAGATATGAATGTTTTTCAAATTGACACATGTACATTTACCAAACCCAAAAGACCAAAAATAGAAAAAAAAAAAACTTAATTGCAGAAACCCCCAGTGTGTGATTTTTCAATCAGGGGCATTGGAGAAGACACTAATACTAAAATATAGAAAAAAGATCAGCACAAATCACACCTATCACTTTTATTTTCACTAAGAAACAAGAAACAAAAACATAAGAAGAAATTATGTACAAAAAAAAATTTACGTCTTAAAATTTTGCAAAAAAAAAAAATAAGAAACAGAAAAAAAATTACTTTTTGGGGCTTTGGGTTTCTTAGCCTTTTACCAGCACGCCTCCCTTAGTAGTGGGTTTTTCCCCCTCCCCCCCCGTGCCACTTTTAAAAACCCACGATACTGTATAATTAATCAAGATAAAATTTAAAACATAATTTATCAATATTAACAATTTATAAAAATATTAAATTTTAATTTTAAAAAATTATTTAATTAAATAAAATAATTAATAAACCAAGATTTTTCGAAATAATTATACCCGTGTTTTTTTGTGCCAAAATCACCGTCTTGGATTACAAAGCCCACTCCAATAAAACACTTGCTGAAAGGGGGGTTTTTTGCTTTGTGATATTGTTTGCAATTTTTGGACGGTATTTTTGGGCCCCCTACCAAGCTGTTGTTTTTTGTCGCAGAAACCAACCGTTTCCAATTGCGAGAAAAAATGGTTTTTGTCCAAGACGATGTTGGACGAAAAAACACGCTTATGAATCAGATAGAAAAAACTGAAAAAATGAGTTTTTAATAAGTCTAAATATTTAGTAAAACGGGCAAGGCGTCACCGCAGATTTTTTACCACATTTGGGGAGGCGTCAAGAACTATTAAGTTTGTTTTTTTATTAGT
>JACEEZ010006904.1:202500-210000 GCA_016584305.1 Chionoecetes opilio
GGTTATCAAATAATCCCACTGTCAACAATTAAAGCAATTAACTACCTTGCGCCGCCTTCCATGTGGGTGGGATGGTGGGAAGCAGCATCGGTATATAACAAGATGAGCAGCATGCCACAACGTCGTCCCATCTGAACAGCCATGAAGCAGAACACAGCTGCCCTCAAGCTTACTACCCTCATCTTATTCCTGCTCTTGGAATGCTCCGTCGCCTACAACCTGGTGTATCCTTCCCGTGTGCAGCACTTCTTGCAGTACCTACAGCAGGAGAGGCAGCAGCTGGCGACTTCCTTCACTAACCGCAACCCGAAGCGTCCATCCATCAGCGGGCCCATGAACCCAGCTCTCAACAGAACCAGGGAGCAAGTCATGGAGGGATTACTCGATACCTATGTCCTGGTACCGCGGGCCATCGTCGACTCCTCAGCGATACTTCACCACGGTGCCAACTGCTCGCACTACAGAGGCGTCAACAGTGTGTACAGCAACAGGTTTCAAGAGAACACCAACCTGAGGCCGACTTGGCTGCACCGGTCCAATAGCATCAGTTCGTGTCCCACGCAGTACGTTGAGCGTCACATACACGGCCCGCTGCCCATACAGCCAGTGACTATTTTGGAGGCCAAGTGTGTCTGTGAAGGGTCCCTGTGTGCCCAAGATGGCTCCACCTGTGTGGCTGTCAAGTACCGGCTGCCAGTGTGGATTAAGGTGGCTGCAGAGGCCTATACAATGGACACGGTGGAGCTGACGGTGGCCTGTGCTTGTGCCAAAAACCCAAGCCGTGCCGGAGGCTTCCTCAGCTTTAGCGAGACCAAATGATAATCAGACCATACGTAATAGATATCCGAAAATATGCCTTACGTTAAAACATCGAGACCGCAGATGTAACACAACTATTGTTTTTCATTTACAGCCGGTGAAACCAAATTTCAATTTCATGTGATATAGTTTGTACACAGTAAACATTTGCCACTAACTACTATAATAGCACTGTGAATGACTACCAGAAAGGCCTCATCCCGATAATTTCGACCAACAACTTGAATCATGTAATTATACTGCCGGCTGCCGAAGCTGTAATTATGAACTGATTGCGTTGTTATCTATTGAGTGTGATATGTTTGCTCTTAAGTAGGATAAGAAATAGAACAGAAAATGTGATATTGATTTTAAATCGTATGAGTGATTGTAGTTTACTGTGCAGGTAAAGGTAAAACCTTAAAAAATGGTTCATCAAAAACTCAATCATATAAAAAGTAGCTACAGGCAAGGTCGTGTGTATGAGAAGTACAGAGCTGCTTTTCCCATCATTGTGATATACTAGGTTTAACATTGCTAATTTGTGATATACTCAGATATCTGGATCAATTTGAAGAATGAGAAGTTTCTAAGCAGTTCATGTGATTTGATATACTGGGTGACATATCCGCCTCCCTTGTGAGTGAAGGTTGTCTTGTAAAGCATGGACTGGGTCGCATTATAAGCCAAGGTGGTGGTGAAGTACTGTGCATAAATAGTGTTACTGTGCTTTTGCTAGATGTAAACCCATTAACTCCCCTTCCTGGTAATGGCAGGTGACGAGACGTAACTCAACTCTCCGGCATCTTTACTGAGATCCTGACTAAGATTTATGCTTTAACCCCTTTAGGCCCAGAACGTAATTTGCATTGTAATTTGACTACCATTTGATGATTTTAATGAATATAAGCAATATGTTATAGATATGACCTGTTTAGTATCCTTGTCCACTAAATAATTTGATATATTAATTTAGTTTTCGTAATTTATGGCTCGACAACAGACGATTTTATATAGCAAAGGAAAGATCTGGGTGTGAAAGGATTAAGACACATGTGATGATTGTTTCGGGTTAGTATAGTCTGCTGAGGCTGTTTGTATAATTGGGCGCTGGTATGTTCGCATGTATTGACGGATGAACGGTATGTTACATAAACTCTGGAACTCTCTTTCTGTTTCTATTTTTCCTCCTTTCTACGACTTAAATCTTTTCATGAGAGGAGTAACAAGACACCTCCAGAACTAAATTGGCCCACCACCCTTTTTATATTCCCTTACTGTGTCCTTTATAGGGACTGGCAACTAAGCGGCCTTTTTGTAACTTCTTTTTTTATGCCCTTGGCCAGTTCTTTTGCTGGAAAAAAAGAAGAAAAAAAGACAGTTTACGCGCTGCAACACGTACCCACTACTGTTATCTCTTTTGTCCGTGTACCTTTGATGGCAATTAAATGCTGTTCCCGGACAAACATTAATGATATATCTGCTAATGAAACTTTTATGGGGAAATTGAAAAATCAGAAACCTGCTTCATTTACGATACCATTGTTAACTAGGGGGGGGGGAGGGGCACTCAGTAGAGCGCATACCTCCGCCCGAATATTTCATCAATTATATATAAATATATATATATATATGTATATATATATATATATATATATATATATATATATATATATTATATATATATATATATATATATATATATATATATATATATATATATATATATATATATTATATTATATATATATATATATATATATATATATATATATATATATATATATATATATATATATATATGCATTATGCACTCAGTATGAGCGCATACCTCCGGCCGAATATTTCTTCAATTGGTTGCCATGGCAACAGTTGTCAATAGATTTCATTTAAAATTAAATCAGTTCTTCCTTAAACCAAATAGACTTGGTATACCGAGTTTGGTCCAAATCTAGAGGTAACTTTTCGAGAAATCCTGTACACTAACAAACAGACAGACAGACAGACAGACAGACAGACAGACAGACAGATCGGGGTGAAAACATAACCCCTCCAACTTCGTTGGCGGAGGTAATTATATTCACAAATAAAGATATGAATAGGCGTATTTTGTAGTGTCCTTCCGGAGTAAAATTATACTTATTTAAGCTCCGCCCCTGCTTGCCATCACAAAATACGATTGTAGCGCTGCCAAAGCTCTTTCTTGATGTTGCCGAGAGTAAAAGTGTCGTACACTTCATTACCTCTTACAGAGGCTCAAGGAATATCGTTAAGGTTGACATTATTGAAGGCACAGCAAAGAGTAGTAGCGTGATTGTCTGTATTACACATCGATATCTAATTGTTTTGAGCTCTTAGAATGGTCTAGCATTGTTTTCTAACTCTATAGATGGACTTGATATTAAACTGAAATGTTTAGGGCGCTATGAAACTGTTATTTGAATATCTATTTGCTACACAGCCATTTCACGATGTGCGTCGAGGATGTTTAATGCTATCATGGACCTGTACGTATGTAGGCTACGTGTACCTACATCTACGTTTCACGAATTATTCTTTGCCTAAACCTAGATGAATGCTGGTTGTGATTCATCCTCCAGTGCATCTCCCCCGTTTAACATCCATGGGCGGGTGTGTGGTGGGCGGGTGTGTGATGGACGTGTGGTGGGTGGGTGTGTGGTGGGCGGATGTATGATGGGCGTGTGGTGGGTGGGTGTGTGGTGGGCGGATGGGTGGTGGGTGGGTGTGTGGTGGGCGGATGTGTGATGGGAGTGTGGTGGGTGGGTGTGTGGTGGGCGGATGTATGATGGGCGTGTTGTGGGTGGGTGTGTGGTGGGCGGATGGGTGATGGGCGTGTGGTGGGTGGGTGTGTGGTGGGCGGATGTGTGGTGGGTGGGTGTGTGGTGGGTGTGTGGTGAGTGGATGGGTGATGGGCGTGTGGTGGGTGTGTGTGTGGTGGGCGGGTGGTGGGCGGATGGGTGATGGGCGTGTGGTGGGTGGGCGGGTGGAGGTGGGCGGGTGGGTGCCTGGGTGGTGGTGGGTGTGTGGTGGCCCGTGGGTTACACACAGAGACCCTTCCTACGCGTGTTGGAGCTAAATCAGACTGATGAAATGTTCGTATTCGTGCCCTGCGATAGGTTCTCTAAAAGGCTTTCTTTTTGTGTGATATAACATATATACCAAATTTATACATTTCTATTGCAAATGTAATATCACTCATGAATATATTTAAGTATTTGACTATACTATAGCAATAATACACCAGTTTTGGTGCTAAGCCAGCAAGCATCAACGAAGATTCGGACACATTGAAAAATTCGAGGGATTGGGAAATTTGTTCCCAGACGTCGCTGGAGAATTTTAATATTTGTGACTTCTTACCTGTTAAGAGTCACCTACTCTACTCCTTACTACTCCTTACCTACTCTTAATTAAATACAGTATCCTTTGCGTGTTGTGCGCATGTAATGAATGTTGAATTGGATGAGAATTAAAGGAAAAGAGAAACATTTACGGGAGGAGTTTTGATAAGATTTTCTCATGCGCGCGATCTGATTGGCCAGGCTCTTGAAACCACCACTCACACCCACGACTGTAAAACTTTACAGGAAAAGAGTAAAATATCGCTGCCGAAGTGTATCTGCTCAGTTTTCTATGCACGCAAAAGAGTAAAAAATAAGTGGGCGGAGCTTAAATAAGTAAAATTTTACTTCCAAGGGCATGGACAAAATACGCCTAGTGATTTTCAAATTGACATCACTGATACACTATAACCTAAACTCAAATGACCAACATAGATAAAAAAAAGAACTTATATTGCCGAACACCTATGTGTGTGACTTTTCAATCAGAGGCATTGGAGAAGCCACTAATACTATACATATATGTAATACTGATAATGACACTACTCACAGTCCTATCACTCTTACTTCACATAAGAACATAAGAAAAACATAACATAAGAAGAACATAAGTACATAAGAAAATTTACAAAATCTTAAAATTGCAACAACAACAAAAAAAATGGAACGAAGCAGTTTAAACCGACTACTACTTCTTCCGCAGACTACTACTGGTGTTTCTTAGCCTGCTACCAGCACGCCTCCCTTAGTAGTGGGTCCTTGCCTCCATGCCCCCCGTGCCACTTCTTCAACCACGATACTGTATAATTAATCAAGATATAATTAACATAATTATATCATATATTAATCAATTATATATTAATAATAAATTAATTATATAATTATTCTTATTAATCTAGATATAATCAATCAATTATTAATATAAATAATTATGAATCAGATAGCAAAACAAAAAATGAGTGTTATTACCTAAGTCTCCATAGTTAGTGAAACGTGGCAGGGCGTCACCGCAGAGTTTTTATCCACACTTTAGGGAGGCGTCAAGAACTATTATTAGCTTGTTATTTATGTAGTCTGTTATTATTATTATTATTATTTTGTTGTTGAAGAATCTAACAGTCACTAGATACTGTTGTAATTCTACATATTTTTTTTACATCACAAAGGGTCACAGAAGGCTAATATTAGCTTATGATTTTTTTTTTTTTTTTTTTTACATTGCCGAAATTCATGAATTAGCGAAGGGGGTTGGAACGTATCCCTCGCTAATTTTGAGGGTTTACTGTAGCTAGCTTTAATTAACTCCAAAATTATGCAAGTGATCCCTGGCAAACGCTCCAACAAAACCATTCATTGATCCTACACAGTAGTTTGCTAATATGAAAACGCCTTTTTGTCCATGCCTGACCCTTTCACTGCTCTTGCCCCGTGACGCAGCTGACGGGCAGGACAAAACATTCCCCACACAACGGGTTCAACTCTGTTCTGGAAACTCCTGTCACGATCTATTATAATTATCAAGGCAGCGGCCCGCCTCATTTTGTGTTGTAGTGATAAAAAAAAACCCACTGAAAGAGAGAGCCACCCTTCTGTCCGTGATGTATGACAAGAATAAAGTTTGTAGTCGAAAAATAATTATTATAATCAATGGCTAACTATTCCACTGTAATAACACAATGAATAAAATTACTGTGTGAATTTATGTCATATACATATATAATCTGAGGTTCTTACCTAATCAATCAAACCCATGGCTATCCTCCCGACACATTATCCCAGCTAATCAACTAACTAGGATACTTATCAGTGGATAGTGGGTTGAAATGCGGATCAGGGTTTGATTAATACTGCATTTCCGGTGATCCGATGTGGTCGCCGCGTTATCAGACCGCCCGTGATTGACAAGAGGCGGAGGGCTGGAGACTTAGTGTTTCGATATGGGCGTCAGAAGGTCTTCATAACCAGGTTATCCATGACGCACGGCTATTATCAGTGTTGTATTCTAACACAGTCCTATTGGTTTATCACTTATATGTACAATTAACTATGTACAAAATCTCTTCATATTAATCAGAGAAAAGATGTTAGTCCCATGAGGGCTGGAATGATACTTGTACTTATATTTATTTATTTATTTATTTATTTTTTACATTTGTGCCTATAGCGCCTGTAGGCAGTGGTGACCCAGGGCTCGGATGGTAGGCTCTGGAGGTTCTCTTGAGGGTTCTGATGGTTGGTCCTCGCCCGTTGGTGGCGCAGGCAGGATTCTTATAGTGACGCCTGTGAGGCTCATGCCGCCCCCCTGTGTCCTCCGATGCACTCGCAGTCGAAAGTAGAGTTGATAGGCAGGGCATGTGGGTGTTCTTAGACCACTCGACGGTGCAGAAAGGTTTTGGGTTTCTTCGGGGATCGAACTTGGGTCACCGAGAACGCCAGTCGGAGACTCTAACCGCTCCGCTACCGCTTGCATAAATTATACAAGCACTATATTAGATGTTACTCCCATGAGGGTGTGGAGTGTACTGACTCTCCCTGTGGGCGGTCGGCAGCGATCGCCACCCTACCTATAGCCACGTACAGAAATCTTAGTGGCTAGTATCTAATGGGCGGCGGCCAATGACCGCCCTTCAAACCAGTGCTAATTCTATAAGCTGCAAATGGTTAATAGCACTGAGAATATTAATTTATCCTATCCCAGCACTAATCATTGACTTAAATTACCTTAATATTACCCATTACCATTATAATTATATATACACATCCCTATACGCACCCTCCTATGACGAGCGGAAAATACCTCACTCACAAGGGGGGGGGGGGGATCAAACCACCACTCTACCAATTATGAGAGGGTGGTTGATGGATAATTTCCACAATTACTATGATCTTAAAAATGTGTAGTTGGAAATGGTGTATACGAATATAGCATGTCAAACAAATGTTAGTTTTCCTTTTCTCCCTTGTAATATTCCCGGGGCTCCGATGTGCGGCGCCCCACAGGCTGCCGTGTTATGTGTGGTCTTTGTAATATTCCCGGGGCTCCGATGTACGGCGCCCCACAGGCTGCCGTGTTATGGGTGGTCTTTGTAATATTCCCGGGGCTCCGATGTGCGGCGCCCCACAGGCTGCCGTGTTATGGGTGGTCTTTGTAATATTCCCGGGGCTCCGATGTGCGGCGCCCCACAGGCTGCCGTGTTATGGGTGGTCTTTGTAATATTCCCGGGGCTCCGATGTGCGGCGCCCCACAGGCTGCCGTGTTATGTGTGGTCTTTGTAATATTCCCGGGGCTCCGATGTGCGGCGCCCCACAGGCTGCCGTGTTATGGGTGGTCTTTGTAATA
>JACEEZ010006904.1:215000-237500 GCA_016584305.1 Chionoecetes opilio
TTCACATTCACAAAGATAAAAACAACAAATTCAAACCCAGAACACAGGCAAACCCAGCCGGGGAAAGGCAGCGTCACGGCGGCGACAGCAGTGTTGTGCGAGGGAGACAGCCGACCTATTACTCTACTAGGACTTATTATTTACTACTTACTCTATTAGGATCACAACTTTAGGATTACTAGGAGCAAGTTTTCATGCTGACGAAAACATAAGTATAGGGAGGGAGGACTTATTATTTACTATTTACTCTACTAGGACCACAACTTTAGGATTACTAGGAGCAAGTTTTCATGCTGACGAAGACATACGAATAGGGAGGGAACTTTCTCTTTACTACAAGGCTATGGATGCCAATACTACCACACACACAGAAGGATTGGAAGCCCCACATGAACTCTTAGGTTGTCAGGCTGAAAAGGTTGAAAAAAGAATATACTGATTCCCTAAAAGCTTAAGAAAAATATGCTTTATAACTTGATGCTATCCATTGAATTAACAAACAGTTATTATAAAATACGAGTCGCCAATTTTTTTCCTTTCTTTTCTATTTTTACGTTTGAGCCTATAGCGCCTTTACACTTTTAAATATTACGACTTTTCGACTTTTTAATATGAATCATTTAATCTAGTTATCAATATACCTTCATGGCAATCTATCATAGGATTTAGATTATATTTTATTATGATAAATAATTTGATATGCTTAGCAATATACCATTACAGTATAGTGTTAACCCCGTGAGCCCCAGAACGTAATTTACATTGTAATTTGGCTGCTATCAGGCGCTTTTTAGTGAATATAAGCAGTATTCTTTAGATATGACCTGTTTAATACCCTTGCCCACTAACTAATTTGGTATATTAAGTTACTTCTCGTAAGTTTATGGCTAACAACAGACGATTTTCACAGAGCAAAGGAAAGATCTGGGCGTGAAGGGGTTAAGTAAGTACAATGTGTGTGTAGCATCAAGTTATAGTCTAGCAAGTGATGTGTGTTAGTCAAGGCAGCAAGCTGACCCGAAACGTGGAAGCTTGAGTCATGGAGGTTCACGCCCCCGCATCTTGTCCGACCTCGAGTGTGGAACTCCTGGTTGGTGGGGATGATGTGGCTCTCCACGGCCTGCATGAACCCCTGAGTGTTCACCTGCGTCACCGGTCCATCGTAGGGTGGACGTTCGACCTGTGGGGTGACATTGCTCATTCATATAACTGTTGGCTATTGAGGAAATACAATAAAAATCACACAGTATTACAGATAGGAAAACAAAAGGTAATCAGTATAGAGGCTGAATGGACCCTCGTAAGGTGGATGTTCTACATGAGAGAACATAAGAACATAAGAAAATAAGGAAGCTACAAGAGGCCATTAGATCTACACGAGGTATAGTTCCTGTGGGGCGACATTGTTCATTCTTATTTACTTAACTGTTGGCTATTGAGAAAATGAAATATATAAAAAGGTAAGGAAATATATAAAGGTAATGAAATATAGTAAATGAATTATGTAAAATCGAAAGGCGGACGTTCTACCTGTGAGAAAATAAGAACATAAGAAAATAAGGAAGCTACAACTTTTATGTAACTACGTAACTTTTAAGATAAATTAACTTAACGTAACTTTGAACATAAATTGACTTAACGTAACTTTGAACATAAAGAAAAGGAAGCTACAACTTTTATGTAACTACGTAACTTTTAAGATAAATTGACTGAACGTAACTTTGAACATAAATTGACAACGTAACTTTGAACATAAATTGACAACGTAACTTTGAACATAAATTGACAACGTAACTTTGAACATAAATTGACAACGTAACTTTGAACATAAATTGAATACACGTAACTTTGAACATAAATTGACAACGTAACTTTGAACATAAATTGACAACGTAACTTTGAACATAAATTGACAACGTAACTTTGAACATAAATTGACAACGTAACTTTGAACATAAATTGACAACGTAACTTTGAACATAAACTGACAACGTAACTTTGAACATAAATTGACATAACGTAACATTGAACATAAATTGACTACACGTAACTTTGAACACAAATTGACTACACGTAACTTTGAACACAAATTGACTACACGTAACTTTGAACATAAATTGACTACACGTAACTTTGAACATAAATTGACAACGTAACATTGAACACAAATTGACTACACGTAACTTTGAACATAAATTAACAACGTAACTTTGAACATAAATTGACAACGTAACTTTGAACATAAATTAACTCACGTAACTATTTTAATTCTAAATCGTTAATTCTCTATCTTTTTAATTCTACGCTTTTCCAGTTTGAATCCGTTACTTCTTGTTCTACCCTGATTTACTTATTGTTCTACCCTGATACATCAACAATAGAAGAATTAAGATACCAATGATAGATGCATAAGATAGCTCAGATGGAGGAATAGATATATAAATTAAGACATAAACAGTACCTTTCTTGGAGCATTAGCGATGTCTCTCTCCGTCACCCTGCCGTACACAGTGGGGCTGTGACTGGGCGTGGGAACAAACTTGCCCATGCCAGACACTGCTCGCACGTCTCCTTCCTCCACCACCACACGACCACGGCAGATCACATAGTCGGCAATACCATGTACTTCCATACCCTGAAAGTACATAGAAACATACACTGAACTTCCATAGCTTGAAAGAACATAGGATATAATTAAGAACATGAGAACATAAGAAAATAAGGAAGCTTCTAGAGGCCGCGAGACCTACTGTACGCGTGGTAGTTCCTGTACACACAAGACAAGACAGAAAATCCCAAAAATCCCCAAAAAATTCAAAAAAATCCTCTTGCAAAAGTCATATACCATCAGAATCTGGCGTATAAAAACAAAAAAACAAATATAAGAAGGAAAACAAATATATCCGGAAAAAAAAGTTAATTACTCACTGCATTAAAACAGGTTTGTTGTTTTTTGTCATTCTGTATCATCATGCAAATATTAACTATAATGCAAGAGTGACTTCTTTCAATTGCAATATTAACTTTAAAACAAGAGAGATGTCATGTATTCCCTCGTGTAGTGTCCACAAGGTTAAAGTAGTAGTCAATTTGCATAATATACTATCATAAGAAAAATGCTTACGATAAAGGTTCACGGGGTATTCTTCGTAGCAGATTATATACTTGGCTGACTATCAATGTATGAAGAACAGACATTAGGCAAATAAAAACATAAGAACATAATAAAATAAGAATGCTACAAGAGAGGCCATGAGACCTACACGTGGTAGTTCCTGTTACTGAATACTACCTACATCCACCTTTCATCCCCAACCATGAAAAAAAAAAAAATAATTGTCTAGCCTCCTTTTAAAACTCCCTATTGACTCCGCACAATAATAAATAATAAATAAGACTGACGCATGCAAGTATAAATAAAGCCTTTTGGTTTGGAGCGAGAGACTATAAGCAAAGCAAGATAGTTTACCAAGATAGTCACTCATAGTTTACCTCAAATATGTTGAAGTCTACAGCCTGGTAATGCGTCTTTGCAGAAATGGTCCTGGTGGCATGAGGATTCCACACCACAATATCAGCGTCAGAACCAACACCGATGCGACCCTGAAAAGATAGAAAATCATTAAGGTCTCTCTCTGTATAGTTGTTGTTTTTTTAACGAGGTAAAAAATCGTGACCCCTTGCTGCTTACTGTCTGATATTTGATGCCAGGAGAAGGGAATACTACACTTCTTCCAAATTACAGTTGTATTTTATCAGAGTTAACCCTATTATCAGGCAAACATAGGCATAATTTCAAGCTTGAGACCTGAAGATAATATGGAATTTTCGCCTCGTTAAAAAAATTACTAAAGTTCGTAATACTGTAATAAGATAATAGTAGTTGATAATCTAGTCAAATCTACACTGACGCCTGTTCCTTGGAGCTTCTTCAAAGGAGTTCCTCAAGCAGAAAATAAAAAAAGATATATGAAAATTAGTTGCATATAAAATTAATGTAAAATTAGATGTACTGTAGTGGGATTTAAGATAAGAGTCAATAAGTAAGTAAAGAAGACAATCAGCAATACCAAAATAGAGACCAATAGATAATACTCATCATAACTACTACGTAACTACTACACTACGTACTACTTCTACTAGATACTACTACTACTACGTAACTACTACATAACTACTACGTAACTACTACACTACGTACTACTTCTACTAGATACTACTACTACTACGTAACTACTACATAACTACTACGTAACTACTACACTACGTACTACTTCTACTAGATACTACTACTATTACGTAACTACTACATAACTACTACGTAACTACTACACTACGTACTACTACTACATCCTACTACTACGTAACTACTACATAACTACTACGTAACTACTACACTACGTACTACTACTATTATATCCTACTGCTACGTAACTACTACATAACTACTACGTAACTACTACACTACGTACTACTACTACATCCTACTACTACGTAACTACTACGTAACTACTACACTACGTACTACTACTACTATATCCTACTACTACGTAACTACTACATAACTACTACGTAACTACTACACTACGTACTACTACTACATCCTACTACTACGTAACTACTACATAACTACTACGTAACTACTACGTAACTACTACACTACGTACTACTACTACTATATTATACTACTACGTAACTACTACATAACTATAACCTACATACCTTTTTAGGATACATATTGAAGATCTTGGCAGCATTGGTGGAAGTGACGGCCACAAACCTACAGGGATCCATCTTGCCGGACACGACTCCCTTCTCCCAGATCACGGACATGCGATCCTCAACGCCATTCACGCCGTTGGGTATCTTGGTGAAGTCGTCTTTTCCAAGTGCCTTCTGTGAGGCCGAGAAGGTGCAGTTGTCTGTACCGGTTGTCTGAAGGTCACCACTGTAAGGCAGACGTGTACATCAGTTGCTAATAGGTTGTTAAATAGGTAGTCAATATGGGCATGGGCAGCGACTTACACAAATAATAGCACATATAATTGTGATGAAAATTGTCAGCATTACGTACTACTAATGTGGCTACGCTGATGAAATTTGCATGGAAAAGGTACAGTAGTTTTTTGCATGGAAAAGTTTGCAAAAAAAATATTTTGTCAATATACGTAGGCAGCGACTTATAGAAATAATAGCACTTATAATTGTGAAATGTGGAGTAATTTTTTTTTTTTTTTTTTAAATGGGTAACACAAAGCCCGCAAAAGGTTGAAGGGGTCGTGCAAAACATTCTGAGGTGGTGAACTTCTGACAACTAGAAAATGCTACTGCACATGTAAGTACTTATAACTACTAAAACACGTACATGCTTTGGTACTACATTCAGCTTGCAAAATCATATGAATAAATGAAACCAGATATACAAAAAACATATATAGTATACCCTCATAGTGTCTGAAACGGAGCAAAACTAAGATTAACAACAGAAAATAAAAGAAGGTACTATGTATATTCACCTTGCAAAATCATATGAATAAATAATATCCGATACAAAAAATATATCTATAGTATACCCTCATAAAAAACTATAGCTGTGCAATCATAAATCTTTCATTATTCAATCGCCATCAAGCAAAACAAAAAGATCACCATAGTATTTGTATAAGTGCAGATACAAAGAACATATATAGTATACTCTCATACTGTCGATTATGGAGCAAAAAATATGACTGCAATCATAAATCTTTCATAATCAAGACTCATCAAGCAAAACATAAAGATCAGTATAGTATTTATATAAGTGCAGAAACAAAAAATATATCGTCACACTCATAAAGAAACTGCCTGAGTCATTTTTCTACTTTGCGGGAAATCAACAAAAACTTCCTCATTTTCTTGATTGCTTGATTGTTTAAATGCATTGTTTATCCTTTTATATTTTAGACCACTCACACCCTACACACACACACACACACACACACACACACACACACACACACACACACACACACACACACACACACACACACACACCCTACACACACACACACACACACACACACACACACTCACACCCTACACATGACATTGGCGACTATACCAAAAGATGCGCCACAGGATGAAGAAAATTTAGGCAAAAATCCAGAAATTGCCGAAAAATGACTTAGGCAGTTTCTTTATGCGGGTGACGATAACATATAGTATACCCTCATGGTGTCTGACAGAGCAAAAACTAAAACTATGCAATCATAAATCTTTCATAATCAAGACTTATCAAGCAAAACATAAGGATTAGCAGAGTATTAAATTTTATATATGTGTATTAATCTTACACATCCAACAGCTCCATGAGAGAGCCCGGGGTACTAGAGTCATTACGGAGAGGGGGAGACATGATATGGCCGGCAGCGTGTTGCCAGCAGGGGTTGTAGTAGTGGGTCCCGTCAGTGCCTACAGCCGCGGCAATGGTCTCCCCCCACACTAGCACACCCCTCCGTCGGTGTGCCCCTAAAGCTGAAGCTGCTGATTTACTCATTATTTTGCATATGTAAAGGGGACATCCAACCTGAAAGAGACTTGATCTGATAGTAACTGTTCATGAGAATAGGATTTTTTAAGATGGAGAAGAAATATGTTAGTTAAAAAGGCAAGGAAAAGGTCCACGTACATTTGGTGTATCTGTAAAGGGGACATCCAACCTGAAAGAGACTTGATCTGGTTGTAACTGTTTATAATATTGTTTTCTTAAGTTAAAAGGATTAAAAAAGACGAAATTATGGATGTGATGAAGATGAAGATGTTAATGAAATGTGTTACCTAGTTAAAGAGCGGCAAGGAATGGTACACATAAATTTGGCGTATCTGTCTACCCGTTTTAATTTCGTGGTACGTAATGTACCTTTCAATTGATTGATAATATTTGCATAAAAAAAGAGCAATACTGCCTTAATGTTATGCCAAGATTGTACAGATAGATCAAATTTATGTAGCTACATATTTCTAGCACGCTATAACATCGGAAGACCCAAAAAGCTTAGAAATCAAGATGAAAAGTTGAAAGAATAATTAATCGAACACACACAAAAAGGAATAACAAATCTTAGAAAGCAAGATGAAAAGTTGAAGAAAAAAAACGATAAAAGTTAAAGTAAATAACGAAACACAAAAAAGAATCATACTTCGCCAAAAGGTCCATAAGATAGATGGGAGTCTGAGGGTCGGGTCTGAGCGGCGGGCCCATGACGTGACCGGCAGCGTGGCGCCAACACTTGTGGCGGTGGTGCGTGCCGTCCGTGCCGAGAGAAGCCGCAATGGGCTCTCCGAACACCACGTGGCCTTTCTTTCTCATACTGGACACTATATCAGCGGCACTCTTTGACATAACATGCACGACATACAGGGGACACCCAACCTAGGAACAAACAAAACAAAACAAACAAGGTAACTCAAGGTAATCATTTAGGTGGTATAAAATAAATACATAATGTTCTTTGAGGGTCAAAAGCAGCTTTGTCACTTACTACTTCACACATAGAGATAGGAAGTAATGCAAATTATTAAAACAAATGCATGCATCTTAAAAATCAAACGTAGCTGGAATTTTTTTTTTTAGTAGTATTATGTAGGTCAGATTTTAGTAGTCTGTCCTATGTGCTTTAAAACGAGGTGGTGATCACACATTTCTCTGCTGCCAGTCTAATATTTGATTTAGGAAAATTTGTGCATGACATGAAATATGTCGTTACAAATTTCCTGAATGGGCAGTAAAGAAACTCTTAACAAATAAAGAATGTCATCGCAGGTGCATAGCTAGAGTTTTTCCTGAAATATTTCTAGCATGTGTATTTAGGCATATGTATATATATATATGCTTATTTATGAAGACAATCAAGGTGCTATATATTTTGTTCACTTATTGCGAACTATTTATTACGAGAGTAGACAACATCGTAACAGGGATGCATGCAGACAGTATACATCATAATGTTGACATAATGATTATAATCTTACTCTTAATAACACTACTAGATTTCAATATCATTTAACTACACTCAACAAACTCTTTCTAGAATTATGTAGTTTCATAAATAATAACCAAATCTCTGCCAAAATGTCTGCTACTTTATATCTGCACCATAGAATTCCTTTAAATCTCAAAGTTACACTGATTTCTTTCGTTACAAGAACATAAGAACACAAGGAAGCTACAAGAGGCCGCGAGACCTACACGAGGTAGTTCCTGTTACTTAACACTACCTACATCCACCTTTCACCCCCATCCATGAAATTATCCAGCCTCCTTTTAAAGCTCCCTAATGACTCCGCACTAACTACCTGACAACTAAGTCCATTCCAATCATTTATCACCCTATTTGTGAACCAGTTTCTCCCTGCTTCCTTTTTAAATTTCTCTTAAGTTTCTCCTCTTCATCATTGTGTAGTGTTTGTAGCGTCATCCTCAAGTATTCACCACCTTCACCGCCTTGCCTTCCCTTTGTTCATCCCGAAATCCAAATCATCGTCCCTAATGAAAACAAAATAAGTCAATAAATAAATTTCCTTTGTTAAATCTACGTTCGGACTCTCACCTGGTTGGCCAGGACGCAGGCTCGGTTGGTGGCCTCGGCTTCCACCTCCTCGGGGCGACACATCTCATGCCCCTCGGGACCCGTGATGCCCAGGGACAACAACTTCTTGGAGTTCTACATTGTGTTCAATAAGGAAAATAATGATCTGTATTATAACTAAACACACAGAAAAAAGTAAAGGTTTGTATACACACTTATTTCAAACTTCATCTAAATGATATGCAAGTAATCTCAAAGTTTCTATGTAGTAATCTATGCAAGTAATCTCAAGTTTTTATCAAAGTAATCTATGCAAGTAATCTCAAGTTTTTATCAAAGTAATCTATGCAAGTAATCTCAAGTTTTTATCAAAGTAATCTATGCAAGTAATCTCAAGTTTTTATCAAAGTAATCTATGCAAGTAATCTCAAGTTTTTATCAAAGTAATCTATGCAAGTAATCTCAAAATTGGCTTTCAATATTATGCATAGTTACATGTTTAAACCTGATAAATCTTGCCTTTCAGGTTGATATTTATGAAGTGATACAAGACAAATCAACAAACCTCTTTAATAATGTCTCCATTCTCGGCATGAACCTGGGCAAGAGCACCGAGTTCCTTGCATTGCTTGAAGGATTCCAAAAGCTCTGAGTCGTCCAGCTGCCAAGTGTCCTTATAAGCCAGAAACATTTTGAAAGAATTGATACCGTGTTGCTCAACCAGTTCCTCCATCTCACCTGCAACCTGTTAAATAAAAACATAAGAAAATAAGGAATCTACAAGAGGCGAGACCTACACTTGGTACAGTAAACCCCCTCTAAATCGAAACAGTATAATTCAAACTTCGGATAATTCGACCTGTATCAGGCCAGTTCGAAATGTTCAATAACTTTCCATAATTCAAGAAAGTTTGAATTATCCTTAGCCTTACTAGTGGGAGTCCGACCTCTCCCATGCGGTGCGTGCCGCGGCTGCCCAGCGTGATCTGATATATGATCATTTATAATATAATTATCCTATAAATACGATAGGCGGAGGAAGAAGGCGGGAGGGGGAGGAGGAAGAAGGCGAGAGGAGGAGGAAGGGGGGGAAGGGGAAGGAGGGACGAGGAGGAGGAAGGAAGGGAGAGGGGGGGAGAAGGAAGGAGGTGGGACAAGGAAGGGAGGAGAGGAGGAGGAGGAAGGAGGAGAAGAAAGGGAGGAGAGGAAATAGGAGGAAGAACTATTCTTTAAAGTATCCTTCGCTCTATATACAATCCTTCACAGTCCTTCGCTCCTTCACGCATCCTACAGGAGTCATGGGAGGGCATTAGAAGTCCCACAGGATTTCTAGAGTATTTCTAGGTTTTTATAAGTACTTTGACAATCGCATCGGTGGCTCAAATAGGGATTAATAATAATATTACTAATACTGAAAATACTAATACTGATCATTGTATTGAAGTAATGATTAATCTAGCAATTCCTATCATATTTTTATGTCTTGTAGTAAGTTTTGTCTAATTTGTGATTTTTAAGGAATATCTGGAAGTATCATGTCATTGTGAATTGGCTGAAATAGGGACTTCTAATCATTGTAACTGAAAACAGATGCGTGTTCAGCATGCCCGAAAACTACTAGGAACAAATTTTCAAGAAAATCTATTTTTCAAAAAATATTGCAAATTTTACAAGAACGGAAGCCTTGATTTTTTTTTAAATCACGTTTTTTTTCAATAACTAAAAAACTATGGCAGATACGTGCAACATGTATAGAGAAGTAAATGTGAAGTAGATCGAGGGCTATCACTTGGCGTAAAACAGAAAAATATTGATAGGTAAATAACCGAGAAAATAGCATATTCGTACATTTACACAAAATATCAATTTTCTCGACAACCATGAAGTGTTTTGACAAGCCGATTACTGCATCGTGTAGAGCACCTCAAGATGAACCTATGTTACTTGGATAAATTTTCTTCTATGAATCATAGTTTTGCGGCAAAATAACAAAAACCTGATCGTCGTCAATTTTGGAATATTTTTGAGCAGCCAGAATACGAAAATATTTTTTCCGATAGATAATTGGAAATGCCGGCGATACAATGGTAGATCCATCCATTTACAATAACTTTTGATGAGTAAGTGTTGCTGTGTGAGAAGCAAGCTGTGAGCTGAACGCGTTATAGTAAATATATAAGTTTATAATTCCGTAACCGTTCATGATAGGTCAGCGTAGACGCGAGACCAGTGTTGCCACCTCAGTGTAGGGGAAGGGACTAACTCTATATGATTTTCACGCATAGTAATATATCATACTTCTAGTTTAAAGCAGTTTTAGTTTGGAAATCGCAAGTTAAACTAAACCTAAGAACAAAAAATAGAAATTGCAACCCAGCATATTTTATTAACATCTACACCCTTCCATACATACATGTACATAGATACCTTAACATTTCCATTATAATACCCGCCTCCATAAAAAAAAATCTGCTCAATCTCTGGGACGTGTAATCAATGCTTTCTGTCTGATGAAGCTGCTATGCTAATAAAATGACACGACTATCTTTAAATGAGCAAAGAAGAGTAGTTATTCATGCAATACTATAAGAGGGCGTTACATTTCTGGGATAAGACTCTCTCTGTCTAATGAAGCTAATATGGTAAAAAAAAAAAATTACTATCTTTAAATGAGCAAGATAAGATTTTCATCCTATCTAGACACTTTGCAAGTACCAACTACAAGGTTATTGACTATACAAAGCGCCGCCACGTCAGCACGAACTAGGCGGACTCGAACCGCTGACCGAATGCACAGGGACGCTGCACATTGCGAGCTCACGTCTCTACCAACCTTGCCACCCTGACGGGCAAATGAGCAAAGGAGAGTGGTAGTACACGCCATAGTATAAGAGCGCGTTTAATTTATGGGATAGGTAATCAACTCTTGCTGTCTGATAAAACTGCTATGGTGATCAAATGAAACGACTGTCTTTAAATGAGCAAAGAAGAGTAGTTATTCACGCAATACTATACATAAAATGATGTTCAATCTCTGGGACGTTTAATCAACTCATTCTGTCTGATAAAGTTTATAAGGTATAATGAGGTAATGTAATGAAGCTTATATGGTAATAGTCTAATAGTAATGAAGCTTATATGGTAATAGTCTAATAGTAATGAAGCTTATAAGGTAATAGTATAATAGTAATGAAGCTTATATGGTAATAGTATAATAGTAATGAAGCTTATAAGGTAATAGTATAATAGTAATGAAGCTTATATGGTAATAGCCTAATAGTAATGAAGCTTATATGGTAATAGTATAATAGTAATGAAGCTTATATGGTAATAGTCTAATAGTAATGAAGCTTATAAGGTAATAGTCTAATAGTAATGAAGCTTATATGGTAATAGTCTAATAGTAATGAAGCTTATATGGTAATAGTCTAATAGTAATGAAGCTTATATGGTAATAGTCTAATAGTAATGAAGCTTATATGGTAATAGTCTAATAGTAATGAAGCTTATAAGGTAATAGTCTAATAGTAATGAAGCTTATAAGGTAATAGTCTAATAGTAATGAAGCTTATATGGTAATAGTCTAATAGTAATGAAGCTTATATGGTAATAGTCTAATAGTAATGAAGCTTATATGGTAATAGTCTAATAGTAATGAAGCTTATATGGTAATAGTCTAATAGTAATGAAGCTTATAAGGTAATAGTATAATAGTAATGAAGCTTATAAGGTAATAGTCTAATAGTAATGAAGCTTATAAGGTAATAGTCTAATAGTAATGAAGCTTATATGGTAATAGTCTAATAGTAATGAAGCGTATAAGGTAATAGTCTAATAGTAATGAAGCTTATAAGGTAATAGAATGACACGCCACATTTCACGCACCTTATCGGACCACCAAGTCACTCCCACATGTAGCGCGTAGTCGCAGCACACCTTAGGGTCAGCCCAACTCCGCCAGCGGTGGTAAGCCTCCACAAGCGACTCCCCCTTGTGTGGCAGAGCAAAGTCCACTGGGGGTGCACAGATTCAGATGTTAAAGAATTATCAAAATAGATAGATTAGAACATAAGAACATAAGGAAGCTACAAGAGACTGGGTAGAACATAAGAACACAAGGAAGCTACAAGAGACTGGGATACCTTCACGTGCTACACTCTGGGTTTTTTTTTAACAAGGCGAGAAATCCTAACCCATTGCTGCTTACTGACTGATATTTAATGCCAAGAGAAGGGAATACTACGCTTCTTCTTAATTTCAGCTGTATTTGATCATAGTTTTTACCCTATTATCAGGTAAATATAGGCATGAGACCTTAAGATAGAATGGCATTTTCGCCTCGTTAAAAAAATAGACTATATGTAGTTGCTGTTACTTAATACTACCTACATACATCCACCTTTCATTCCCATCCATGAAATAATCTAGCCTCCTTTTAAAGCTCCCTATTGACTCCGCGCTAACCACCTGATGACTGAGTCCATTCCAATCATTTACCACCCTATTTGTGAACCAGTTTTTCCCAATTTCTTTTTTAAATCTATGCTTTTCCAGTTTGAATCCGTTACTGATGTATTGCCTTATATAAGATTTTCTTTAGAAGTTCCCTTGGAGAAGTTCTAAAATATGGGTTTAGAAGATAGATATAAAATGACTCACTACTCATTTATTTTCATGTGGCATCATGTGAACACTTACTGATCATGGTGGTGCCTCCCGCCAGGGCTGCCCGGGTGCCTGTGTAGAAATCATCCACGGCGAAGGTTCCCATGAAAGGCAGCTGCATGTGGGTGTGGGTGTCAATGCCCCCTGTTCAAGACAAGTAAGAACATAAGAACATTAGGAAGCTACGAGAGGCTGGGAGACCTACACGTGGTAGTTCCTGTTGCTTAACACTACCTACACCCACCTTTCATCCCCAACAGTAAAATAATACACCTAAGGAATCACCATCATCTTTCTGTTTAACGTCAGATTTTCCCATTAGCTATATCTTATGTGGTTAGACGGTCAATGATACGCTTTCAACCACAGCCTCTCTACCAATTGTCTCAACCTCTTCAATGCAATACCACTTTAATGCACCTATAGTAGCATAATGGACAAAAATATATAGGTGACATGATTTCCTGTATTCTTAACATCTTTCTTGATATCGATTAATTTCTAACCAAGTGTGTCGTGTGTGTTTGTTTGTTTGTTTGTTTGTTTGTTTGTGTGTGTGTGTGTGTGTGTGTGTGTGTGTGTGTGTGTGTGTGTGTGTGTGTGTGTGTGTGTGGGTGTGTGGGTGGGTGGGTGGTGTGGGTGGGTGGGTGGGTGGGTGGGGGGTGTGGGTGGGTGGGTGGGTGGGTGGGTGGGTGGGTGGGTGGGTAGGTGGGTGGTGGTAGGTGGGTGGGTGGGTGGTGGGTGGGTGGGTGGGTGGGTGGGTGGGTGGGTGGGTGGGTGGGTGGGTGGGTGGGTGGGTGGGTGGTGGGTATGTGTGTGTGTGTGTGAGTGTGTGTGTGTGTGTGTGTGTGTGTGTGTGTGTGTGTGTGTGTGTGTGTGTGTGTGTGTGTGTGTGTGTGTGTGTGTGTGTGTGTACCGTATCAATCGGTAAATAAAGCAGGTATAGAACAATGGGTGAAAAAAGTGGGTCACACAATTACCTGGCATGACCAGATGACCCTTGGCCTCCACCACCCGCGTGCCGCCCGGGGTGTGCAGGTTCAACCCAATCTGTCTGAAACACGTATAGGAGGCGTATTAGTCACAAAATCCATAAAAATCAAAAACATTACTATTATTTTATTTTGTTACGTTGGAGCCTATAGTGCCTGCATTTTTGTATCTCCCTTCCTTAGGCTAAAATGCATCTATAGGTTGTTCACTTACTTGATGATGCCGTCCTCAATGTAGACGTCGGCATCCTGCATCATGTCATCGTTCACCACTCTGCCACCCTTGATCAACAGGCGGTTCTGAGCGCTCTGCAAAGGAAGAGAAAAGCAATGTGAGATGGGGCTTAGATTTTTGTCTCTCTGTTTATCTATCTATCTATCTATTTATATATCTAACTAAATATCTATCTATCTATTTATATATCTAACTAAATATCTATCTATCTATCTATTTATATATCTAACTAAATATCTATCTATCTATCTATTTATATATCTAACTAAATATCTATCTATCTATTTATATATCTAACTAAATATCTATCTATCTATCTATTTATATATCTAACTAAATATCTATCTATCTATCTATTTATATATCTAACTAAATATCTATCTATCTATCTATTTATATATCTAACTAAATATCTATCTATCTATCTATTTATATATCTAACTAAATATTCTATCTTATCATCACTATTATATATCTAACTAAACTATCTATATCGGGTCTTATTATTTCTAACTTAATTATCTATTATCTATCTATTTATATATCTAACTAAATATCTATCTATCTATCTATAATAATTATCTATCTAACTAATATTATCAATCGGATCTAACGATTTTCCTACTTTATCTTATCTCTACATACTATTGTAGAGACTGATAGGCTTAGATTTCTTGTCTCTCTGATTATTTATCTATTTACTACTATCTATTATATTACTAACTAAATATCTGACTATCTATCTACTACAAAACAACTAATTTATCTATCTACTAACTATCTTGACATCGGTCTATAAGAATTTTTCTTCTTCTAGTATTATCTATCTATCTATCTATTTATATATCTAACTAAATATATCTATCTATCTATCTAACTAACGAACTAATTATCTATCTAACTAACTATCTATATATTTATCTAACTAAAAAACGGACTATTATCTATCTATCTAAAAACCGAACTAATTTTCTATCTATCTATCTAACTAATTATCTATCTATCCATCTATCTAATAACGAACTAATTATCTATCTTTCTATCTAGCTAATTATCTATCTATCTATCTATCTATCTATCTATCTAACTAACGAACTAATTATCTATCTATCTTTCTAACTATTTTCGATTCTTTAAATATCTATCAACTAATTACTTTCATTTATGTACTTCTCATCCTAATTAATCTATTATTAATAAAACTATTATCTAATGAAATCCATCAGCTATATAACTACCTCTAATACCCATTATCTAGTAAACAATAACTCTTCAACTTTTTTGGGGTTATCTTATTATTATTTTTTAACTGAATTATCTATATTTTTTGATGTTTATTCTTTTTTACTTATTTTATGGATTAGTCTTCTCAATATTTTTTCCACTAATTATTCTATCTGTCGTTTCGTTCTTTCTTCTATGCGTATAAGTATACTTTCCTAAACTGGAGTGGTCATGTTAGTCTGACCTGTTCTCTCCACCTTAATTAACCATATAAGAACAAACTATGACGCACAGGACATGCACAAATGCTGACAATACCAACACGCGATAAGTAGATAAGCACGTCTTGGACTGTACCATTAATCAGGTGAAATCTAAGATACAGCTCTCTCCTAAAAATTTTCTGGGCGGGGGGGTTATGTTCTATTATAGTTTTTATGGCTTATATTATTTTTATTGCTGGTTTTTTTTTTTTTTTTTTCTTGTATGGGGTCGAGATGTTTTACAGATAATTTTTTTTAACAATGATGGATTTGAGTGTTAGATCGGCCGCCTGGAAACATAGTTTTGAATCGTTCTAGGTTTTACGTTGAACCGGATAATTGGGGAGTGGTACGAAATGACTGGTTTGCGTCATCCGGGACGCGTTTTCGGTGACCCAGAATTCATCCCGAAAAACCCAAAACCTTTTCTGCAACCGTCGGGTCATCAGAGAAACCACTGGATTTTTCCCTCCCATCAACAAATAATCGATGCGAGTGCATCGGAGGATCATCATGGGGCGGCATAGCCTCTATCACAGGCTCACTATAAAATATCCTAGCCTGCGCCACCACGGGCGGGACCAACCATCACAGCCCTCAGAGTACTCCAGAGACTGCCATTGCTAGCCCGTGGTCACCCGTGCCTACAGCTGCTAGGCAAATGTCAGCAGTATCCGCCATAGATGCTAAAAAAAAAAACAAGAAAAAAAAAACTAATATATGAATATAATAATAAACTTTGCTTGTATAGGTAGTAAGTACATTCCAGAAGTCAGAAATTTCCTGGTGTCCTGTACTCCGTCTCTATTAAATCTATTTTCCACATACGTCATGATGGCTTTTATTTGCGTCTGGAGAGAGTTGGCATGGAGTCAGAGAAGAGTACACTGACGAAGAGATCAGAGAGGAGTGAGGGTAGGAGTTGAGAATGAGTCTAGAGAGAGACGAAGAGATGAGGAGAGAGAAGAGAGTAGCTAGAAGAGCAGACAGGAAGGTCGGAAGAGATGAAGACCGAAGTGCAGAGAGAGAGGAACGATTGAGAACAAGTTCAGGAGGAGAGGATAGAGCTCAGACGTCAAGAAGAGGAGTAGATGTTTCTGCCAGAAAGACGCGCAGGCACTCTTCTTTAAAGGCAGTCTGCAGAGATCGCAGAGGAGCATAAAAGCATGGGATGAGAGACGATGAGACCAGAGTAGAAAGTAGATTCAAGGAGCAGAGAACATCGCTCCAATCGGATTCAAAGGAGCCGCCCTTACTGATTGCATTTCCTGTCGCCGCATCCGAGGGCATCCCGTCAAATCTTCGTCTACCAAAGTCTCCGTGGGGACACTTAAAGCTAACGACGCGCGTGAGGGAAGCTCCCAGCCCATTATCGCACGCAGACACTACCGGAGACCAACGCTTGCAAAACAGGGCTTCCTTCCGGCAGTTGTCAGTGCTGCCCACAGGAGGAAACTGACTATCGAGGATCCTGCTAAACTGGTGTTCCATGGCTGCAGCCCACTCGAGGATTCTTCCAAGTGAATGTCGGCGACAGTTACAAGTCATCGACAGGCAACAACGCCATCTACCCCCTCCACCCTGACCCTGCTCGAAGCAGAGAGGCTCGCCTCATCTTTGCCACTCGTACCTGCCTGACATCTAACCCGTTGGTACACGCGACAGATTGACAAAGCTCCGCCAGTAAGGAAACGAGTCAGGAGCGCGCTCTGGGGTCGCATCCCGGTGAATGCATAGATTAGCCATACATCCGACACAAACGGGGCTCCCTCAAACCATCGGATCCCAAACTTCAGTGAAGTTTTCGCGCCCTTCGTCACCGCCGAGGTATTCCACGCACGTCTTGCACACCGTGTGCGGTGCCCAGGACTTATCTTGGTCACCCAGCTTGACTTTAAAGTAAGCCCCGTAGGCCGCTTCACAAATCCTGTGATGTTTTCCTGTCCCCTGACACGTGTATTGTCCGCAGATGTAGCAGAAACGTCAGGATTATCCTGCATGACCGTCGCGCCGAGAAGCCATCACAATAAACTGAAAGAAAAAAGAAGATGCAGCTGGTGTCAGACAATGAATTTAGAATTTTTGAATTAGAAATTTAGAATGGAGTAATGGTGAGACAGGTATTGATTTGATTGGCTAATTGTGGAATTCCCTTTATTCGTGTCTGTGCATTGTAATTCGATATATTCTTCAAGAAAATATGATTGAACTCAAACCCCTGATATTAGCATATGTATAAGCTCGTCAGGTAGGCCTATGCTGTATCTCAAAAGTACCTGATTAGAGCAAAATCAATGTGATATTCGGACTCAGAAACCTAAATAGTCTAAATCAACTGAGAAACCCCTGACGATTTTTGGGCTGTTACCCAGTGTAATAATATAATAAAAATAGTTGCTTTTATAGGGTAGTAAGTAACATATAGGAGCTCAGTAATATTCCTGGTGTCCTGTCTCCGTCTCTATATAAATCTAGTTTCCTCATACGTACATCGATTTTTTATTTGCGTCTAGGAGAAGGGGAGAGAGAGAGAAAGGGGGAGAGAGAGAGAGAGAGAGAGAGAGAGAGGGGAAAAGAGAGAGAAGAGAGAGAGAGAGAGAAGAGAGAGAAGGAGAGAGAGAGAGAGAGAGAGAGAAGAGAGAGAGAGAGAGGAGGGAGAGAGAGAGAAGGAGAGAGGAGAGAGAGAAAAGAGAGAGAGAGAGGGAAAAGGAGGGAAGAGGGAGGGAGAGGGAGGGAAAAAAAGGGGGGGAAGGAAAGAGGTGAGGGAGAGGAAAAAGAAAAGGGGAGAAAAGGAAAAAAAAAGGGGGAAAGGGGAGAAAACCCCCCCTGCAAAAGGAGGCCCCCCCTTACGATCCCTTTTCCACTTCGCCCCACCGGGGGTCCGTAAACCTTTCCCAAAACCCCCCCGGGAAAAAGGGTTTTTAACGCCCCGCTGAGGGAGCCCCCCCCTTACTCCCCCCGCGACACTACCCGAGCCCAACGCGAAAAAAAGGGGCCCCTTTCAGAGGTCAGTGCCCCCACAGAAAACGACTCAAAAGGGAACACTGGTAACTTTTCCTCGACCCCCACTTTTACTCGGGTGAAATGGGGCGAAGTTACAAGTCTCGAGAACAACGGATTGACCCCCCCATGACGTCCCGGAACAAGAGGCTCCCCATCTTTTTATGTATGCCGCTCTCCCGGGGGCCGGAAGTTAAAAAGCTCGCCGTAAAACATCTGACCCGCGCCTGTGGGATCAGTCAAAAACCAAACACCTTACCCTCCCGAAATAGCCCCCCTAAAGACGGGGGATACCCCCCCCCGGGCTGACAGGGTTTTTCCATGTCCACCAACCAGGTAAACATGGTTCCCCCCCTCACCCTTTCAAACGCCTCTTGGAGGTGCAAAAAACCCCCAAAAAGGAAAGGGGGCCACCTCATACCCATCCCGCCCAAAAAGTCCGGTGCCATGGCCCATCTTCCTACGGTGGGCAAACCAGGACGATAGTGCTAAACAGGCCTAACCGGGGGTTTCTCGGGCCATCAAGCCTCTTGACAGGGGGGGCAACCCGGGAACGCTGTCCTCCATCCCCTAGCGCTCCTTTTTGGAGGTACCACAAAAACCTTTTGTTCAAAAGGGCTTTGGCTGCCAACCCCCAGGTCCTTTTTTCGCTTCCTTTTTGGGTCCGCAAGGGGAGAGCGGCGACTCCTTATATGGGCTCGGGGGACTTCCTCTCGGGCCGAGGGCAGAGTTCCCCTTCCCGGGGGGAGACGCTCAACTCTATATACATGAAAAGGAACCCCCAGGGCAGCTTTCTGGCCCCTTCCTATTTAACATCTAATGGAAAAAACTCAATACCTCCACTCCCACCCGGTCCAATTTCTCTGCTATGCGGACGCCCTTTTCCCTCTACTGCACTGGCCCCCCCACGCACAACGAGCCCAAAACCCTGCTCTGACATCACCCCCAATGTAGGGAATTAGGCTTAAGCTGAATTGGCAAAATCCAAGCCCATGGCCTTTGGGTGTGAGCGCCCCGCGCCCCCCTTATATCCTAAACCACCACTCCCCTGGGTCACGTCGCATAATCCTGGGATCGGGCTCGACAACCGTTTCAACCCGAACCCCGTAGTTTCCCGCAGGAGCGCAAAACAGCAGGATCTCCGCCCTACGGGCAATCACTGGCCAAAAAGGGGGGAGGCGAGTTTCGGGTGAACCCACCTTTACTTCCGCCATCCGCTCTCCCTGGCTACAGCGCTCCATGCCTTTTTTTCCCTCACGAACACCCTTTCACCAAAAAAATAAGGGCCAAAAACAAAAAACCCCGGAGCATCATAAAAGCCCCCGATGGACTAAGGTCTGCAAAATCAGCGGGTGCCAGGATCCCCACTCGGGGCCGTTCGAAGAAAGGGGCCGCCTCCCTTTCGCCAAAAATGACCCACCTGCCCTACCCCTACGCCCCTCCCCCCCAAGGTTTTTCAACTCATCTTTCCAGGCCCCGCAATAAACCCTTTGGCGGCAATGTGGCCCGCGTGGCTGCGGAAACAATTGTACGATGGAAAAACCGAAACCCTCCTCAAAGGGGGAGGACTTCCCTCACCCAAACTTCGCCACGCCACCGCCCCGGAGCCCTCCTCCAATCACCACATCCTCCACAGTCTTGAGCGCCCCAAAGGCCCCACTGGGCCCCCCCCCCTACGCCCGGAAATGCTCGGTCATGGAGGGCTTAACGCCCTTGTCTCCCTCACTATCTTACAGGGGTCAGTAGATCCTGCCCAGGGCAGCGGGGCGCTTTTGTGGGCGGGGCAAGCCAGAAAAAGTGGCACCCAACAATGGGCCAGTGCCTTAACTGAAAATAGTCGCCATTCGGGCGTCTTACCCCGCCCCGGGGAGTCACTCCCCCCCTGTTTATACACCAGACTCAAAATCCTCTATCCAGGCCCCCAGAGACACACAGCCCAGGAAACTTTACCTCCTCACCTCCACTCTTTTCTTTCCCAGCGACGGGGCACTGGCTGCAAATCACCCTCAATTTGGGTTTCCCCGCCATTTAGGCCTTAGTGGGCAAAGAAGCGCTGAAAACTGCAAAATCACCGCTGCCCCCCCCAGCCCCCCTACGGGTGTTTTGCCCACCTCTCCCAAACTTCCTAAAATAAAGTCGCCTCGCACGCCCTTATCCCGCCAGCAAAGAGGCCCCAGTCGCTGTCATCATCACTCTTTTCCCCTTGTACCTGCTGCAACAGCTTACCACCCCCCTTCCCCAAAAACCCCCCTCCATCGCCCCGCACATACGGGGCCGAAACACTCCCCCCGCCTCGGTTTTCCCGTTTTAAAAAATCCGTCGGGGGCTTGGACTCACCGTGTCACTGCCAGGTCCCTCCCCCTTTGCACTCACACTACCTCCCGAAGTGGAACAACCCCCACCCTCAGGGAAACCCCCCCGCCACCTCATCCGCAAACCCGGGCATCCCGGGGCCCCACCGCTCTGCTGCAGATCAAACTCCCCCCCTGGCCCCCTCCACCTCCCCGTTGGGAGTACCCCCCCCCCCCCAATAGCTCCCAAACTGCCATTTTTGTTTAAGCCATAAATTCCCCAGGCGGGCTGCTTAGGCAAGAGCTCGCGTCAACCCAGTGTTACAAATATTAAAAACAAAAACAGAGAGAAGGAAAAGAGAAGGAAAAGGGAGAAGATAGAGAAGAGAGAGAGAGAGAGAAAAAGGGGGGAGAAGAGGGGAGAGAGAGAGGAGGGGGAGGGGGGGGGGGAAGAAAGAAGGAAGGAAAAGGAAAAGAGGAGAGAGAGAGGGGGGGAGAGAGAAGAGAGAGGAGAGAAGAGAGAGAAGAGAAGAGGGGAGAGGAGAGATTGAAAATCCAAAAAAAAAAAGGGGGAAAAAGAATTGTAATGCCAAAAAAGGGGAAAAAAGAGAGAAATAAAGAGATAGTAATGCCAAAAAAGGAGAAAATAGAGAGAGACAGATTGTAATGCCATAAAAGGGGGAAAAGAGAGAGAGAGAGAGAGAGAGAGAGAGAGAGAGAGAGAGAGAGAGAGAGAGAGAGAGAGAGAGAGAGAGAGATTGTAATGTCAAAAAACGGGAGTGTGATACCAAAAAAGAGAGAGAGCGAGTGTAATGGCAAAAAAAGAGAAGAGAGAGGGAGAGAGAGTACATCAGCTTTACTGTACATCTCTTCTCCCCTGGGCGCAGACAGCCGCTGTGTACCCAGACTGTGTAACATCAGTGCACCTTTACTTCGACAACCACTAACGCCGCGCCGCTATGCACAAGTTTGCATGAGACAGGGACAGGCGGGTCGCTCTGTTTTTTTTTATAATGAGGTGAAAAATCCTGCCCCCTTGCTGCTTACTGACTGATTTTGATGCCAGGAGAAGGGAATACTATGCTTCTTCTTAATTTTAGTTGTATTTTATCATAGGACAGGCGGGTCGCTCTGTTTTTTTTTATAACGAGGTGAAAAATCCTGCCCCCTTGCTGCTTACTGACTGATTTTGATGCCAGGAGAAGGGAATACTATGCTTCTTCTTAATTTCAGTTGTATTTTATCATAGGACAGGCGGGTCGC
>JACEEZ010006904.1:242500-290000 GCA_016584305.1 Chionoecetes opilio
ACGTTTGTGTATTCGTAGGTCATCCCATTTAGAGCCTTGTGTGTAGGGCCGTAAGGGTTAATTTACCCTGACTTATGGTTTGTTATGCTATAAATCGTTATCGTGAGCACCAGTTCTTTTTTTTTAAGCACACACACACACACACACACACACACACACACACACACACACACACACACACACACACACACGTTTCTCCAGTCTCATCAGTTTACGAGCATGGCAGGTGTGTGTGTGTGTGTGTGTGTGTGTGTGTGTGTGTGTGTGTGTGTGTGTATGTGGTGTGTGTGTGGTGTGTGTGTGTATTTACCTAATTGTGGTTTACAGGGCCTGAGCTACACTCCTGTGGTCCCGTCTCCATATCTACATTTATCCAGTCTTTCTTTCAACTGGTGAACATTCTTTGCCGATATCACCTCCTCATTTAGTCCATTCCAAACTTCTACATTTCTGTGAGGGAAGTGTGTGTGTGTGTGTGTGTGTGTGTGTGTGTGTGTGTGTATTCATCTAGTTGTATTTTACAGGGCCAGAGCAATGCTCGTGTGGCCCCGTCTCCATATCAACATTTTTATCATTCATCCTTAGTGCTTTGTGTTGGCCGAAGCCACCACCCCGGAGAGCAGGTCACAAACCCCGGCTAACACCCAGTACCGATTCACTGCTGGGTGGACAGGGGCTCGGGTTTTAAGGAAACAACCCATCTGTTTCCGCTCCTCCCGGGGATCGAACCCGGGACTTCTCGGTTGTGAACCGAGCGTGCTATCCCTTACACTACGGAGTACCCTTACACACTACAGTGTGTGTGTGTGTGTGTGTGTGTGTGTGTGTGTGTGTGTGTGTGCGTGTGTGTGTGTGTGTGTGTGTGTGTGTGTGTGTGTGTGTGTGTGTGTGTGTGTGTGTGTGTGTGTGTGTGTGTGTGTGTGTGTAGGTAGGTTTTGAGCCCCCTTTCCTCGCACCAACCCTAACAAACCACATGTGAACGACTAGCGATACACGTCACGTTTACAAACAAACAACTCAGTGTTTATGTTGTAGGGTGCACGTGGCTCTATAGGGGCTACAGCACGTTCTCGGAAGCTGTCCTCCCTCCCTACATAAATACATAACATAAGGAAGCTACAAGGGACTGCCTGACGAAGGGCTAGCTTGAGGTACGCAGTAGATGATGTATATGATGTAGAAGTAACTCGTAGCACGTAGATATAGACGACATATACGAGTGTGTTTGAAAAATCTCATGTTAGGTGTATATTATATGAGAATAGGGAAATGTTAAATAGGGCTTATAATAATTATGCTTATAGGGCTTATGTTCTTATGTACAAGAGGCCGGGAGACCTACACGTGGTAGTTCCTGTTACTTGACACTACCTACATCCACCCTCATCCCTAAAATTGTATAGCCTCCTTTTAAAACTCCTTCTAAAACTCCCTCATATAAACCATAAGAACATAACATAAGGAAGCTACAAGAGGCCGGGAGACCTACACGTGGTAGTTCCTGTTACTTGACACTACCTACATCCACCCTCATCCCTAAAATTGTATAGCCTCCTTTTAAAACTCCTTCTAAAACTCCCTCATATAAACCATAAGAACATAATATAAGGAAGCTACAAGAGGCTGGGAGACCTACACGTGGTAGTTCCTGTTACTTGACACTACCTACATCCACCCTCATCCATAAAATTGTATAGCCTCCTTTTAAAACTCCTTCTAAAACTCAGTCATATAAATCATCCCCATCCGTTTCTGCTAACTTCCTTCCTTCCTGCACCCACACTCTCCCTCCTCACCGTAATCATAGTCTGTTCCCCACACATATGACGCTCGCATCTGTGCATCACTACCACCACCACCACCACCCACCCACACCACCACTACCCACACCACCACCACCCACCCACCCACACTACCATCACCACCACCAGCTACACACACACACACACATACCACCACCACCACCACCAACCCACACCCACCTACACCACCACCACTTACACCCACCCACACACCACCACCACCTACAGCACCACCACCCACCCACACCACCACCATCACCACCCACACCACTACCAACACCACCCAGGCACCCAGAGAAAGAACAAAAATATATATACATAAAGATAAAATTAAAGAAAGAAAAAATGAAAGAAAAAAAGTGAGAGGAGAGAGAGAGAGAGAGAGAGAGAGAGAGAGGAGAGAGAGAGAGAGAGAGAGAGAGAGAGAGAGAGAGAGAGAGAGAGAGAGAGAGAGAGAGACCACATCACGTAGCCACGACTGACAGTGTAATGTGTGTAGGCATCATTATATTCGTACACTTTATATACAGTTAGCTTTAGAGGGGGGGGGGTTAGTTGTCTCGATTTTTTGGGGACTTGATTTTTTTTTTTTGGGGGGGGGGTTAGTTGTCAATGTTTTTTTTTGTTTTTTTTAGCTGTCTCGAATTTTTTTTTTTTTTTTGGTCCCTTTTTTTTTTTTTTTAGGGGGGGGGGTAATTGTCTTGAGTGAGTGAGGATGTTTAAGACGACCTGCCACTTCAAAGACAACACATAGTACTAATAAAAGCCGCTAACTATCTTATAATACATCTAAATAATACGCTTAACCCCTTGAGACCCAGAACGTCATTTCCATTGTAATTTGTCTACCTATAGATGAGATTTTTAGTGACTATAAGCAATGTTTTATAGATAGGATCTGTTTAGTATCCTTGTCGACTAACTCATTTGGTATATTCAGTTACTTTCCGTAATTTTATGGCTAATAATGGACAATTTTCTATAGCAAAGGAAAGATCTGGGCGCGAATACTGAAACAATTACAGAAACATATTACCACCATGTGTAGTTTAAGCATTACCGCCATAATCGTAACATTCATTAAAGTGCAAAGACCGCAAAACATATGGGAGCAATTATCTTGATGTCTTTAACGCAGACGTCTCCGTGTCATCATCCTCAGACGCCTGCAATCACCGCCTCTTCTTCTTCTGCTTGTGACCTTTGACGCTTAGTATCGCTTCATAGGTCCTCTTCAACAACATCTCCTTCGTGAACAAACTTATCAACTCTATCCTTTGTCTATTTCACATCTCCATCTGTCCATTCCTGTCTCTTCTTCTTCTTCTTCTTCTTCTGCTTGTGACCTTTGACGCTTCGTATCGCTTCATCGGTCCTCTTCAACAACATCTCCTTCGTGAACAAACTTATCAACTCTTCCCTTGTCTATTTCACCTACGTATACTGGGATACTATACTAAAACATTTTCATTAGTTGTCTGCCCTCCCTTCGCTGGGTGGGACTCAGGACGCACGCCGCCGTCGCCGCGCCTCGCAGTGGGGTCAGCAGCCTGAAGACGTGACATACGCAAGCATCCGGCAGGCTCGCAGAAGGAGATGACGTAGGGTAGTGGTTTATCTTCGTAGGGTCTTTGATTTTAGTACAGTCTTAAAGTAGCTTTGTGAAATGCAATTCAACCAGTCATCGTTATTGAATCTCTGACTGGGGATCTCTCGAAATTTGGGATCTTTAGGAAATATTTGCCATTGATTTAGTAAAGCATCATTCATAAGGTATTCATAAGATCCACGAAACTCTTGATGATTTGTCTATATCTTAAAAAACAACTTATACTTCGGAGAGAGAGAGGAGAGAGAGAGAGAGAGAGAGAGAGAGAGTGAGAGAGAGAGAGCGTATTAAAAGGGAGAGGGAGAGCATCTGTCCATACTCTTTAAAATACAGTCATCCCACTAAAACCAGACTCTTCATGACAGCTTTAATGAATAAGGTAACTGTACTGTACTGTATATTACCTGTAGTAACTGTACTGTATAATACCTGTAGTAACTGTACTGTACTGTATATTATCTATAGTAACTGTACTGTATAATACCTGTAGTAACTGTACTGTATAATACCTGTAGTAACTGTACTGTATAATACCTGTAGTAACTGTACTGTATATTACCTGTAGTAACTGTACTGTATAATACCTGTAGTAACTGTACTGTATATTACCTGTAGGCGAATGGGAATCTTCTTCACGTGTTGTCCGTTCATGGCTGACAACTACACGACAACGACACGACTCTACAAGACGACGACACGACGACTCCGACACGACACGACGACTCCACCACACGACGACGAAGCCTCAAACACAATTCAAACAGTGCGATAGGGAGGTCAAACAAATCACTTGGGTTCCCTTAGACGCGTACAGACCCGGTAGCGGACACGATACGCACAGTATGACGGTAGACGCAACACTGCGACGAACGAACACACACACCCTGGCTCTCGCTGTGTTTGGGTGGGCCCCGTAGCGAGCGTTTAAGTCTTAGCTCCTCCTACTGCTACTACTACTACTACTACTACTACTACTACTACTACTACTACTGTTACTACTTCTACTTTCCCATACGAGTAAAGGCAGTAGGTAGTAAACAGCATGAGTGTCCGCTGGGAGGGAGGAAGGGGGTAAGGGGAAGGTAATTTAGCCCCCCCATTCCCTCACCCCTTTAACTCCTACTACTGCTACTACTACTACTACTACTGCTACTTTCCCATACGAGTAAAGGCAGTGCATATACAGTCCATTGTCAGCTGGGAGAGAGGAAGGAGGAGGGAGGGGGAGATAATTTAACCCCCCCTCGGACCCCCATCCCCTCACCCATAGACCACTGTATACCGTGGTCTATGCCTCAGCCCTTTAAACCAAGACCATTAGGGGTACTTTAATTCTAACTATGCACTTGTTATGATGGTGGGAGTATCTTTCTTGGCCTCTTCCGTAGCAACGTTGCAGATGACGCCTTACAGAAAACGCTAACGAGACATTTCGCTATAAGAACATAAGAAAATAAGGAAGCTACAAGAGGCTGGGAGACATAAGAATATAAGAAAATAAGGAAGCTACAAGAGGCTGGGAGACATAAGAACATAAGAAAATAAGGAAGCTACAAGAGGCTGGGAGACATAAGAACATAAGAAAATAAGGAAGCTACAAGAGGCTGGGAGACATAAGAACATAAGAACATAAAGAAGCTACAAGAGGCTGGGAGACATAAGAACATAAGAAAATAAGGAAGCTACAAGAGGCCGGGAGACATAAGAACATAAGAACATAAGGAAGCTACAAGAGGCCGGGAGACATAAGAATATAAGAACATAAGGAAGCTACAAGAGGCCGGGAGACATAAGAATATAAGAACATAAGGAAGCTACAAGAGGCCGGGAGACATAAGAACATTAGAAAATAAGGAAGCTACAAGAGGCCGGGAGACATAAGAATATAAGAACATAAGGAAGCTACAAGAGGCCGGGAGACATAAGAACATAAGAACATAAGGAAGCTACAAGAGGCCGGGAGACATAAGAATATAAGAACATAAAGAAGCTACAAGAGGCTGGGAGACATAAGAACATAAGAACATAAGGAAGCTACAAGAGGCCGGGAGACATAAGAATATAAGAACATAAAGAAGCTACAAGAGGCTGGGAGACATAAGAACATAAGAACATAAGGAAGCTACAAGAGGCTGGGAGACATAAGAACATAAGAACATAGGAAGCTATAAGAGGCTGGGAGACATAAGAACATAAGAACATAAGGAAGCTACAAGAGGCCGGGAGACATAAGAACATAAGAAAATAAGGAAGCTACAAGAGGCTGGGAGACATAAGAATATAAGAACATAGGAAGCTACAAGAGGCTGGGAGACATAAGAACATAAGGAAGCTACAAGAGGATTAAATACATAATAAAATAAATATACATAATGCTGATTCAACAACTATTTACCATAAGAACATAAGAAAATAAGGAAGCTACAAGAGGCTGGGACACCTACTCGTGGTAGTTCCTGTTACTTAAAACTATCCTATTTACCTACCCTAACACTTAACACTACTACTGTAGCCTCCTTTTAAAGCTATATCTAAGTGCTTATGAATCACCAAGAAGCTATTAGGTTTGTGATGCTTAGCTGGTTAACTATCAAATTGCAGTAGTTTGGAGTTTCTTAGTGGTTGTGAGTAAGGCTTAAGTGATTTATTTGTTAAGATGCGTTTTTCTTATCCGTATGCTGTCCAGGTATAATCGTGTCATAATCTTAATAATAATCAATATAAAATAATAATAAACTTGATAAATAATAATCATTTCTCTATATTATTGTTATGTCTAAAAAAAAATCTTAACCCGATGCATTAATACAGTAAATGTGGAAGATGGAATTAAAGGAATATAATGTCCTGGGATGAAAGTTTTAGAAAGTTTAGTTTAGAAATAAATGAAAAGAAATGAAAGGGAAATAAAGAAAATAAGTTATCTCTCTCTCTCTCTCTCTCTCTCTCTCTCTCTCTCTCTCTCTCTCTCTCTCTCTCTCTCTCTCTCTCTCTCTCTCTCTCTCTCTCTCTCTCTCTCTCTTTTTTCCCCCTGCACTCCAAAACTGTCTTCATATAATGGAATGCCACTCACGCACCTAACACAACAACACACACACACACACACACACACACACACACGCACACATACACACACACACATACATACACACACACACACACACACACACCACACACACACACACACACACACACATACATACACACACACAGACACACGCACACACACACACACACACACACACACACACACAGACACAGACACACACACACCACACACACACACACACACACACACACACACACACACACACACACACACACACACACCACACACACCACAAACAACTACACACACACACACACACAGACACACACACACACACACACACACACACACACACACACACAGACACACACACACACACACAGACACAACACACACACACACACACACACACACACACACACACACACACACACACACACACACACACACACACACACACGTCATCCTGTAGCGATAAAACATGAACATAAACACGAGGAACCAAGATTTAGTGTCAAAGAACATAGAGAGAGAGAGAGAGAGAGAGAGAGAGAGAGAGAGAGAGAGAGAGAGAGAGAGAGAGAGAGAGAGAGAGAGAGAGAGAGAGAGAGAGAGGAGAGAGAGAGAGAGAGAGAGAGAGAGAAGAGAGAGAGGAGAGGAGGAGAGAGAGAGAGAGAGAGAGAGAGAGAGAGAGAGAGGAGGAGAGAGAGAGAGAGAGAGAGAGAGAGAGACATTACAATACCTGACATTTTCTACCTTGTGTTTTAGTCATTGTAATCATCAATACTTCACCTTCTCTATCTATCTTCTATTAACTAGTAAAATTACATGTGTAGATTATGTAAGTAAAACATTTTCTTCTTCTTTCTTATCTTCAATGTGAGGCTTTAAAGTCTTTATTTCCCCTCTATCTCTGTTCTGGTGATTAAAAGAAAATACGGTTTAATTAAAGGGCTTGGAATCCACCCCAAAAAGTGCTATTGTTTGCCGCGAAAAGGAAGCTAGTTTTCTTGTTTTTACTATATTGCAATGTTATTTTATTTTGACGTTATACACTCTTAGAAAAAAAGGGTAGGAAAAGGGTATTTGTAGTGATGAAATACTGCTACCCTTTTTCTACCCTTACAAATATACCCTTTCGGATGGACGCAAATATACCCTTTTGCAACCCTCTCGTCTAAAAAGGGTAGATAAAGGGTAGATGAAGGGTATAATCGGCAGCATCTACCCTCCAGCCTGGACATAGGGTATAAAAAGGGTAGTGATGGTGCGATGTAACAATGCGACCCTTAATAGACCCATCATTTCTGAGTGTGTACGGTATTCTTATCACATATCGTATTCAAACACATGGGCACTAAAAAAAATAGCTACTGCATGAACAAAAAAATATAGCAAACTTGCAGTAGACTTGACGCGGATTGAGAACAAAAATATGGAATACTAAGATTGAACTAAATAAAAAAGATATAAAAAGAGTAGTATTTTCCTAAGTGCAGCGATTCACCCAAAGCATCTATAAAGCATCACCTATGAAGCATCTTATCGGAGACTGTATCCTGCCGAGTGCCCCTTTCTACCCCGCACTCCTCGTCAGGATGGACAAGCCAGTCCTCGTGCCGCACCCCAGCAGCCCGAACACTCTCCTCTCTTTTTTCAAAGCATCTCTCTGACGGACTCAAGCTAGCCCGTGGTCAAAAAAAATAAAAATAAAAAAAGCATCTTATTGTAGCTTTCGTGTACAGGTATATATGTATGTTGTGCAAAACGCGAACCCTGCTAGCAACGTCCATGGCAGAAACAACATCCTCGCCCTTGAAGTCCGTACACCCACACCCACACAGCAGAACCTACCAAAACCTCTTAACCTAGCAAATATAGTGAAATAGAGAGACTACATACTCTCTGTAGCATTATATATCCATTAAGGACAGTAAAACACCATTAACATGACTCCACAAAACGAACACACATTAAGAACTTCGCGCGAACACTGCTAACAAGGTCCAGCAGACTCGCCAACCCCCTTTGAAGATCGTACACCCACCCGCCTCTTAACATTGAAAATATAGTGAAATAGTGTGTTTATATAATCTCTGTAGCATTATATATCCATTTAGGACAGTAAAACACCATTAAAACAGTCGCATTCGTATATAGATAAGCTGTGCGAATCTCTAAACCTTGCAAATATCATACATTTTTACTTTGTGACTATACAAACCTCTTAACATAGCAAATATAGTGACTACATACTCTCTGTAGCATTATATATCCATTAAGGACAGTATAACACCATTAAAACACATAAGAACTTCGCGCGAACACTGCAGGCAACGTCCACTGCAATCGCCAACCCCCTTTGAAGATCGTCCGTCCACCCCGCCGCCGGATCTCTGCTCGGCTGCTCGCGACGTCCAGCGCAGGATTGTACCACCTTAAATCCCCATTAGTGGTCACGTTGGCTTGCGTGGCCATGAGAGTGGAGTCAATGTCCTGCTGTCTTATAAGGAACATAACCAGACTGTGTTATTGCAATGTTTATTATTTTCTTATGGGATTCTTTTTTTTGGGGTGGGGAAAGGGATTGAGTTTTTTTGTTTTTTTTAAGGTCGTGTTTTGGGGGGGGGGTTTTACGTCGTGTTTTTTAGTCGTGTGTTTTTGCCATGTTTACTAGTTATTTTATGTGGACTTTTTTTTTTTTGAAAGGTCGTGTTTAAGGTTTTTTTTTTTTAAGGACATATTTGATTTTTTTTTTTTTTAGTTCGTTTTTATGTTTTTTTTAGGTCGTGTTTTTTAGACGTGTGTTCTTGCCATGTTCATTACTTTTTTTGATGTGGATTTTTTTTTTTTTTTTGGAAAGGACATGTTTGAGTTTTTTTGTTTTTTAAAAGGTCATGGGTTGTTGTTGTTGTTTTTAAAGGTCATGTTTTTTTTTTTTTTTTAAAGGTCATGGGTTTTTTTTTTTTTTAAAGGTCATGTTTTTTTTTTTTAAAAGGTCAGGTTTTTTTTTTTTTAAAGGTCATGGGTTTTTTTTTTTTTTTAAAGGTCATGGTTTTTTTTTTGGTTTTCTACGTCGTGCTGTTTAGACGTGTGTTCTTGCCATGTTTATTATTTATTTATGTGGATTTTTTTTTTTTTTTTTGGAAAGGACATGTTTGAGGTGTTTTTCTTTTTCTTGAAAGTCGTGTATATATATTTTTTTTTCACATGCTGCAATAAAGCTTCGATACTTTTTTTTCACATGCTGCAGTAAAGCTTCGATACTTATTTTCTTCTTCACATGCTGCAGTAAAGCTTGGATACTTTTTTTTCTCATGCTGCAGTAAAGCTTCGATACTTTTTTCTTCTTCACATGCTACAATAAAGCTTCGATACTTTTTTTTCACATGCTGCAATAAAGCTTCGATACTTTTCTTCACATGCTGCAGTAAAGCTTCGATACTTATTTTCTTCTTCACATGCTGCAGTAAAGCTTCAATACTTATTTTCTTCTTCGCATGCTACAATAAAGCTTGGATACTTTTTTTTCACATGCTGCAGTAAAGCTTCGATACTTATTATATTTCTTCTTCTTCACATGCTGTAATAAAGCTTAGGTACTTATTTTTCACATGCTGCAGTAAAGCTTCGATACTTATTTTCTTCTTTGCATGCTGTAAGAAAGCTTCGATACTAATTATATTCTTTTTTTCACATGCTGCAAAAAAGGCTTCGATACATATTATATTTCATTTTCTTCACATGCTGTAATAAAGCTTCGATACGTAGCTACTCGCCGTCCAGTTGGTTCTCGCCGCCCCGCACAAGGCTCGCTGGCCAACGGTGTTTATTAGCAGTTTCTCGCCATCACGTTTTCCCAAGTCCCCCCTCGTGAAGGGGTGTGCAGTGGTATTGGGTGTGCGTGAAAATTGGTGTGAGAGAGAGGATAAGATAAGATTTTTATCCTATCTAGACACTTTGCAAGTACCAACTAAAAGGTTATTGACTATACAAAGCGCCACCACGTCAGCACGAACTAGGCGGACTCGAACCGCTGTCCGAATGCGCAGGGACGGTACACATTGCGAACTCACGATTCTACCAACCTTGCCACCCTGACGGGTTTGGTGTGAGAGAGAAACAGACAGAGAGAGAGAGAGAGAGAGAGAGAGAGAGAGAGAGAGAGAGAGAGAGAGAGAGAGAGAGAGAGAGAGAGAGAGAGAGAGAGAGAGAGAGAGAGAGAGAGAGAGAGAGAGAGAGAGAGAGAGAGAGAGAGAGAGAGAGAGAGAGAGAGAGAGAGAGAGAGAAATAAGCGGACCCAGACAGTTAAAGAGAAAGACAGACAGACAGATAGACATAGACAGAGACAGACAGACAAACAGACAGTGTAAAGACAAGAATAATTTGCAGGATTAACAGAACACTCGTCTGATACCCCGTAGACTTTGGCAAGGGGTGGGTAGTCACTGGAAGCATTGATGATGATTTTTTTTACCAACGATGCTAAATGAGAGAGAAAAACAGGAAAGGAAACAGTAAACGCGTAGTGTAGCGGTAAATGAAAAAGGTGAGGAGACTGATAAAGAGAGAGAGAGAGAGAGAGAGAGAGAGAGAGAGAGAGAGAGAGAGAGAGAGAGAGAGAGAGAGAGAGAGAGAGAGAGAGAGAGAGAAAGAGAGAGAGAGAGAGAGAGAGAGAGAGAGAGGAGAGAGAGAGAGAGAGAGAGAGAGAATGAAAGAAAGAAAGAAAGAAATAGATAGATAGATAGAGCGAGAGAGACAGAGACAGACATAAAGAAAGAAGGAAAGAAAGAAAGAAAGAAAGAAAGAAAGAAAGAAAGAAAGAAAGAAAGAGAGAGAGAAACAGAGACAAAGAAAGAAAGAATGAAAGAAAGAGATAGAGAGAGAGACAGAGAGACAGAGAGACAGACAGAAAGAGAGAGAGAGAGCGAGAGAGAGAGAGAGAGAGAGAGAGAGAGAGAGAGAGAGAGAGAGAGAGAGAGAGAGAGAGAGAGAGAGAGAACCCATATACCAGACACTATCAGGTTTTTCGTAAACAGGGAATTCTCCTTCTCCAGAGGTAATCCCACGAACCATAATAATAACAGCGACCAGAGCAGCGGGAACGAGAAACGGGAATGCGACCAACGTTAACTGTTTGAGTCTAATATAGAAGGGTTTCCACAACAGAAAAGGGAGAGAGAAAAGTGGCGGCAACTGTATGAGCAACTGAAAAGTGGCTTCATTTTTTTTCTCTTGATATAAAGGTAACGTCGGTGTGGTTTATCTTCAGTAACTATTATGTGTTATATCAGAGGTTTATCTATTTTCAGTATTATATAATGAAGGGTTTCCAGTTCCACAAAAGTCAAGGGAGTGAGAAAAGTGGCGGCAACTGTATGAGCAACTTAAAAGTGGCTCCATTTTTTTCTCTTGATATAAAGGTAACGTCTGTCTGGTTTATCTTCAGTAACTATTATGTGTTATTTCAGAGGTTTATCTATTTTCAGTATCATATAACGAAGGGTTTCCACAACAACCAAGGGAGAGAAAAGTGGCGGCAACTGTATGAGCAACTATAAAGTGGCTCCATTTTTTTCTCTTGATATAAAGGTAACGTCTGTCTGGTCTGTCTTTAGCGTTACGAAGGGAAGAAAAGTGGCGGCAACTGTATGAGCAACTGAAAAGTGGCTCCATTTTTTTTCTCTTGATATAAAGGTAACGTCGGTGCGGTGTCTTCAGTAACTATTATGTGTTATTTCAGAGGTTTATCTATTTTCAGTATTATTTAACGAAGGGTTTCCACAACAACCAAGGGAGTGAGAAAAGTGGCGGCAACTGTATGAGCAACTATAAAGTGGCTCCATTTTTTTTCTCTCTTATATAAAGGTAACGTCTGTGTGGTGTCTTCAACAACTATTATGTGTTATTTCAGAGGTTTATTTTCAGTATTATATAACGAAGGGTTTCCACAACAACCAAGGGAGAGAAAAGTGCCGGCAACTGTATGAGCAACTGAAAAGTGGCTCCATTTTTTTCTCTTGATATAAAAGTAACGTATGTCTGATCTGTCTTTAGCGTTACGAAGGGAAGAAAAGTGGCGGCAAATATATGAGCAACTGAAAAGTGGCTCCATTCTTTTCTCTTGATATAAAGGTAACGTCTGTCTGGTCTGTCTTCAACAACTATTATGTGTTATTTCAGAGGTTTATTTTCAGTAATATATAACGAAGGGTTTCCACAACAGCTAAGGGAGTGAGAAAAGTGGCGGCAACTGTATGAGCAACTGAAAAGTGGCTCCATTCTTTTCTCTCTTATATAAAGGTAACGTCTGTGTGGTCTGTCTTCAACAACTATTATGTGTTATTTCAGAGGTATATATTTTTTCCCGTTGTTGACCGACCATAAATCCAGTCTTAGAAACCGCAATAAATGGTTGTTGTCGTCATGATAACTGGTTCTTAACGGTTGGTGATGGATGACGGTAGTGTTAACATATCAGAGTATACCATAACACGTCTCGTCACGTCTTGTCACGTCGCGTCACTTCACCACATGCTGGACATCCCTTTCAAATAGTGACTCAAAAAGTGACCGATTTGTGTAACGGGACTAGTGATGCGTGATGTCCCTACAAACACACACACACACACACACACACACACACACACACACACACACACACACACACACACACACACACACACACACACACACACACACACACACACACACACACGCACGCACGCACACACACACACACACACACACACACACACACACACACACACACACACACACACACACACACACACACACATACACAGTACAGTACAAGTAAAACAGTGGTAGTAGTAGTAGAAAAGTAGTAGTAGTAGTAGTAGTAGTAGTAGTAGTAGTAGTAGTAGTAGTAGTAGTAGTAGTAGTAGTAGTAGTAGTACCGTAGATAACACTTTAGTCTCCACCTGCCCTAATGTCGCCAGGTGCCATATATTACGAATTATACCATCACTATTGATTTGTATGTGCCACTGAAGATGATACACAGTAGTTTATATCATGACTGTATAATCTACCGTTTCAGCGTTGTTTTATGCTTGGTATCTGCAAGTATATATATACGGTTTCAAATTTCCCTACTCGTTTTTTTTTCGGGCGACGACGACGGCGGGATGACACTCAGAACATAAACACTAGCTGACGATCTTAGTGTAGGTCCCCACTCGGTTGATATTTTTGTAATTTGTTCATTTAAAGCCCTAAAATGACACAGATGAAGACACAAAATGGCACAGACTCTCCAGATAGCCCCTTCTAACTTTCCTGAAATCATGGTTGTAGAAATGTAAGTATTAACGCCACCACACGTCTGTACATCGATAAAAAACGTTGATCTGGCGACTTTAGTGTTATCTACGGTAGTAGTAGTAGTAGTAGTAGTAGTAGTAGTAGTAGTAGTAGTAGTAGTAGTAGTAGTAGTAGTAGTAGTAGTAGTAGTAGTATAGTGATAGTGGTAGTAGTAGTAGACGTGGTGGTGGTTAAAGTAGTACAGTAGTAGTAGTAATAGAAATAGTTGTAGTTGTAGTAGTAAAATTTGCTGTTGTAGTTGACGCTGCCAAAAAAACAACAACAACAACAACAACAACAACAACAACAGCAACAACAATAGCATCGTCTGTACAAAGCACCCTCGTCCTACCGCCACCACAAGCAACGGTGGACCATCTCACTTATGACGGGACGATGATTACTTTGACCACACACACACACACACTCACACACACACACACACACACACTCACACACACACACACACACACACACACACACACACACACACACACACACACACACACACACACACACACACACACACACACACACACACACACACACACACACACACACACACACACTCACACTCACACTCACACTCACACTCACACACACTCACACTCACACTCACACTCACACACACACACACACTCACACTCACACCACACACATTCACACACTCACACACACACACACTCACACACACACACACACTCACACTCACACACATTCACACATACACATACACACACACACACACACACACACACACACAGTCTGCATGTATCTACCTGTCTGTTTTTTATCAATGTGTATATGTATGTTTTGATCTTCCTTAAAAACGATGAAAAAGAAGAAATCTATTATTAAAAAAAAAAGTCTATAATAATAATAATAATAATAATAATAATAATAATAATACAAATAATAATGATAATAATAATAATAATAATAATACAAATAATAATGCAAATAGTAATAACATCAATGATAATAAGAACATAAGAACATAACAAATAAGGAAGATCAGGAAGGGAAAAGGGAAGAGAAGGGAAAATAAGGAAGCTACAAGAGGCCGTGAGACCTACACGTGGTAGTTCCTGTTACTTAACACTACCTACATCCACCTTTCATCCCCATCCATGAATTTATCTAGCCTCCTTTTAAAGCTCTCTAATGACTCCGCACTAACTAGAGCAAAATAAAACAATAAGAGCAACCACCACCAGCGCAAGCCTCAAAATATCAACAACAATAATAATAATAATACAAATAATACCACCAATAATAATAAAAACCACCACCACCACCACCACCACAAGGCTTGCAATATTGAGGCGTCTAGCAGTGCGGCGAGGGTCCAAAGGGGAAGGGCGGCAGATCACGGTAATGCCCTTAAAGGTGACCGCCGTCCTCCCCGCATTACTCTATGCGCAGCGGGGTGGATGCGTTAAGGTAGGTAAAGCTGCTCACCTGTTTCCCACTGCCACACCCCTTAGCGGCACAAAGGCGAGACAGAACCAGGGGTAGGCTAGGTATTTTTTTGTTTTTTAGATAAGGAAGGAGAGGGATTGTTTGAGTAGGAGAGAGAGAGAGAGAGAGAGAGAGAGAGAGAGAGAGAGAGAGAGAGAGAGAGAGAGAGAGAGAGAGAGAGAGGAGAGAGAGAGAGAGAGAGAGGTAGCACACGACAGTGCACCTTTGGGCTTTAGTTATATGTATGTTTAAAAAAAAAAAAAAAAAAAAAAAAGAGAGAGAGAGAGAGAGAGAGAGAGAGGAGAGAGAGAGAGAGAGAGAGAGAGGAGAGAGAGAGAGAGAGAGAGGAGAGAGAGAGAGAGAGAGAGAGAGAGAGAGAGAGAGAGAGAGAGAGAGAGCGAGAGAGAGCGGTCGACGCCGCCACGGTAATTTATTTAGTTAACCTTAATGTTTGCATGGTACTATTGTATGTATCAGAAAACGAAATATGTCAATGGAAAGCTAATAAAATTCTGCTTGTATTGATATCTGCCATCTTATAAGCTGTCCCACAAAGTTATACATGACGACGAGTTTTAAGTGAATGTTAAGTTCATCATATTTCTTCAGTCTCATAATGACCTTTATTTAATGTGTTTTACTATGTTTTATGTGATAATCTTATAGAACAAGCATTTCCGAAGATAACAGTCTATCCTTTATACATGTATAACATGATATACTGCGGGGTAATGCCTTGAGAACTTCCCCGGGTCTTGGGTGAACGAGGAGGCCTTGGCGCCAAGATGGCGCCCAGTAGCGTTTAACATAGGGCCTATGAATGGCGCTACCCTCTCTATATAGGCAGCCTAGTTAGGTTTTCTAGTCTCTTAAGCAATGTTTCGCCACGAAATCTCTGTAACGTACCGATGAAATGTTAAGCTATCATTCCTGGTTCTCTGGATGTAGTCATATGTAGAGCAAGCCCGCATGATGGTAAAATGTAGTTGTCTGTGAGTGGCGCATGCCTCGAAATCATGCCTTCCGAAGAGCATTGTTTTGGGTCACTGTCCGACTGTCTGTATGTCTTTGAGCAAAGGGGCGGAGCCAGGGCTGGCTTCGCTGCAGTGACGTCATGGCCTCGCCTTATTATTATAGCTCCATGGTTTGAATATACTTTGCCTATTTGCCTTCTTTCTTTTTCTTTTTACAGCAGCTAACCCATCACATGTACAGGGTATTAACTGCAGGCACAAAGGTTCACCATATAACAGTTGGGTTCACATTTTAATCATTTTTGCATTTGATCCCTAAGACTATATGGATAATTTAATTAGGTCCGTTAGATTCAAAGGTAGGCATCTATGAGAAAAATAAATAAAACGCATTCCTTACAAACAGGACAGGACAATACAATTTAGTATTTACGCAGTACAGACCAAAAACATTCAGATAATAGTCATATTTATAAAAAATATTTGTATATGCCTGTTCTTGGTCTTGGTCTGTTTCGGAGGGTCTGGTCTTGGTCTTGGTCTTGGTCTCGGAGGGTCTTGGTCTTGGTCTCGGAGGGCTGGTCTTGGTCTCGGAAGGTCTGGTCTTGGTCTTGGTCTTGGTCTTGGTCTCGGAAGGTCTGGTCTTGGTCTTGGTCTTGGTCTCGGAAGGTCTGGTCTTGGTCTTGGTCTTGGTCTCGGAAGGTCTGGTCTTGGTCTTGGTCTCGGAAGGTCTGGTCTTGGTCTTGGTCTTGGTCTCGGAGGGTCTGGTCTTGACTACAACACTGTTTAAATCACCGCCGCAATGTTGCTTCTCTTGCTCTCTTCTACCGTTATTTTCATGCTCACTGCTCTTCTGAACTTGCTAACTGCATGCCTCCCCCCCTCCCGCAGCCTCGCTGCACAAGACTTTCTACTCATTCTCAACCCTATTCTGTCCATCTTCCTAATGCAAGAGTTAATCAGTATCTTTACTCTTTCATCCCTTTCACTGGTAAACTCTGGAACTCTCTTCCTGTTTCTATTTTTCCACTTTCCTATGACTTAAATCTTTTCAAAAGAAGAGTAACAAGACACCTCCCGAACTAAATTGACTCACCCCTCTGTTTTATTTTATTCTCTTACTGTCTTCTTTATAGGGACTGGCAACTAAGCGGGCTTTGTGTTACCCATTTTTGTTGTGCCCTTGGCCAGTTCTTTGTGATGTAAAACACACACACACACACACACATACACACACACACACACACACAAGGGGTACTCCGTAGTGTAGTGGTTAGCACGCTCGGTTCACAACCGAGAAGTCCCGGGTTCGATCCCCGGGCGGAGCGGAAACATATGGGCTGTTTCCTTTAAACCCCAGCCCCTGTCCACCCAGCAGTGAATGGGTACCGGGTGTCAGCCGGGGGTTTGTGACCCCCCTCCCGGGGTGGTGGCTTCGGCCAACACTAACCACTAAGGATGAATGATAAGAATGTTGATATGGAGACGGGGCCATACGAGCGCTGCTCTGGCCCTGTAAAATACAACTAGATGAATACAACTAGATGAATACACACACACACACACACACACACACACACACACACACACACACACACACACACACATACACATACACACACACAGCTGACGCGATTCCATGCTACTCAATTTTCATCCTACAATTTTCCTCTCGCCCTACATCCCTCACTTCCCTTCTCCTCTCCTTCCATCCTTCCTTCCTTCCTTCCTTTCTTCCTTCCTTCCTTCCTTCCTTTCTTCCATCCTTCCTTCCTTCCTTCCTTCCTTTCTCTCCCTCCTCCTTCTCCTCTTACTCTCCTTCCTTCCTTACTTTCTCTCCCTCCTTCTTCTCCTACTCTCTTATGCTTAAGGAGATTATACTCTCCTCCCTTCCTTCCTCCCTTCCTCTCTTCTCCTCTCCCCTCCCTCCTTCCCTCCCTTCCCTTTCTCGACGCATTCTTTCCATCACCCTGGTTCTCCTCCTCCTCCTCCTCATCTCCTTTATACTCCAGCTCCTTCCTTCCTTCCTTCCTTCTTTCCTATCATTCTTCACTACGAAACTTCCATGTTCCTATCTTCTTTAGGGACATGGTATCCTTTTCCAACTGTCCTCTTACAACTGTCTTGTTGATAGTTTGTAGTATGTAGTTAAGCAGATACCCTAGTTATAGACCAATAGGTCTCCTGGTGTCTGTTATTCCTATGTATTCCTATGTATTCCTCTCCTCTCCTCTCCTCTCCCTCCCTCCTTCCTTCCTTCCTTCCTCCTTTCCCTCCTCTCCTCTCCTCTCCTCTCCCTCCCTCCTTCCTTCCTTCCTTCCTTCCTCCTTTCCCTCCTCTCCTCTCCTCTCCTCTCCCTCCCTCCTTCCTTCCTTCCTTCCTCCTTTCCCTCCTCTCCTCTCCCTCCCTCCTTCCCTTCCCTCTCTATCGCATTATTTCCTTCATCCATCACCCTAGTTCGCCTCCTCCTAATCTCCTTTATACTTCAGCTCCTTCCTTCCTTCCTTCCTTCCTTCCTTCCTTCCATCCACCTTCCTTTCTTCCTCTCCTCTCCTCCCTCCTTTCTTCCCTCCTCCTTTCCATCTCTATACGCATTCTTTCCTACATCCATCACTCTAGTCCTCCTCCTCTCCCGCATCTCTTTTAACACTCCGCCACGACCACGTTGTGAGGATCGATACGGCTGGCGGGGGTGACGTGGTGGAGACGGGACAGAGGGGCGTGGTGGAGACGGGACAGGGGCGTGGTGACTGTCTGGACGTGGGGGAGCGGCGGGGTGGGTGAGGAGGGGCGTGGTGCCATGTATATAGGGGATGAAAATTTAATGTAATAAGAAAACGTGTCTGGTAGTGGCTATGAGGATGGACGATGGTGAGTCACAGCATAGTAGGTTGGTCAATTTCCAGATAAACACCGAACTTTCCTTGGTGAACGAAACTATTTTTTTCGTGGTGTCTATTGTGTGGAAACTATTTTTTTCGTGGTGTCTATTGTGTGGAAACTATTTTTTTCGTCGTGGTGTCTCTTGTGTGGAAACTATTTTTTTCGTCGTGGTGTCTATTGTGTGGGAACTATTTTTTACGTGGTGTCTATTGTGTGGAAACTATATTTTTCGTCGTGGTGTCTATTGTGTGGAAACTATTTTTTTCGTCGTGGTGTCTATTGTGTGGAAACTATTTTTTTCGTGGTGTCTATTGTGTGGAAACTATTTTTTTCGTGGTGTCTATTGTGTGGAAACTATTTTTTTCGTGGTGTCTATTGTGTGGAAACTATTTTTTTCGTCGTGGTGTCTATTGTGTGGAAACTATTTTTTTCGTGGTGTCTATTGTGTGGAAACTATTTTTTTCGTGGTGTCTATTGTGTGGGAACTATTTTTTTCGTCGTGGTGTCTATTGTGTGGAAACTATTTTTTTCGTGGTGTCTATTGTGTGGAAACTATTTTTTTCGTGGTGTCTATTGTGTGGAAACTATTTTTTTCGTGGTGTCTATTGTGTGGAAACTATTTTTTTCGTGGTGTCTATTGTGTGGAAACTATTTTTTTCGTCGTGGTGTCTATTGTGTGGAAACTATTTTTTTCGTGGTGTCTATTGTGTGGAAACTATTTTTTTCGTGGTGTCTATTGTGTGGAAACTATTTTTTTCGTGGTGGTGTCTATTGTGTGGAAACTATTTTTTTCGTCGTGGTGTCTATTGTGTGGAAACAATTTTTTTCGTGGTGTCTATTGTGTGGAAACTATTTTTTTCGTGGTGTCTATTGTGTGGAAACTATTTTTTTCGTGGTGTCTATTGTGTGGAAACTATTTTTTTCGTCGTGGTGTCTATTGTATGGAAACTATTTTTTTCGTGGTGTCTATTGTGTGGAAACTATTTTTTTCGTGGTGTCTATTGTGTGGAAACTATTTTTTTCGTGGTGGTGTCTATTGTGTGGAAACTATTTTTTACGTGGTGCCATGTATATAGGGGATGAAAATTTAATGTAATGGGAGATGTGTATGGTAGTGGCTAAAGAGGATAGGGTGGACGATGGTGAGTCACAGTATATAGGAAGGTTTGGTGCTTTGCTGTAATTTCCTTCATGGCTATATAGCAAAAATACTATATTATAAGTTATAATTATATTGTTATAGTGGTATATATAGGTCTAGTTATAGTGTTATAGTTATCATGGTTGACATATCTCACTGACATATACCCTATAACCATGCTGTAAGTTCCCTCATTGAGATATTGCAAAGGCTTGATGTTGGTGTTGGGTTTCGTCTGTGACCCTTAAAATGAAACTAGAAACCTATATAATTTCTCTCCTTTTTTCATTTTTCTGCTAATTTCTGTCTATTCTCAGTTTTGCATTTCTTTCCCTTTTTTCAATGTTCTGCTGCTTCATTCCTCTTTTGTTCCGTTTGGTTTTATTATGATGTAACTGTTTCCTCCTGTATCCTTATTGAGTGGTTTTTTCTGTTGTCGAGGCTTACTGAAATGGCGAGACACACACGCACGCACGCACGCACGCACACACGCACGCACGCACGCACGCACGCACGCACGCACGCACGCACGCACGCACGCACGCACGCACGCACGCACGCACGCACGCACGCACACAGACACACACACACACACACACACACACACACATATGAAGAAAAAAAAACGTGAATTTGGTGGAGACGAATAAAAAAAAGTAGAAAAGTAAAAAAAACGAGATACGATGTTGGGAGCTTGGGAGTGATATTAAAGTTGACACAGGCGTTTTAAGAGAGAGAAAAGGCGAAAAATAAACATGAATAACACAAAGGCAAGATAACTGCAGCGAATTTAACCTGGGTCAGTTTTCACAAGGCAAAACAAGTCCTTACCTGAATCAATGAAAAATTATTGTTACAAGATGCAGGTAGCTTTTTATTATTTAACCTCTTCCCAGATCTTTCCAGTGCTATATAAAATCGTCTGTTGTTAGCCATAAAATTACCAAAAGTAACTGCATATACCAAATTAGCTAGTGGTCAAGGATACTAAACAGGTCATATCTATAAAACATTCCTTATATTCACTAAATAAAATTCTCTATTAATCTAAAATATATTCTCTGCCCGTCAGGGTGGCAAGGTTGGTAGAGACGTGAGTTCGCAATGTGCAGCGTCCCTGTGCATTCGGTCAGCGGTTCGAGTCCGCCTAGTTCGTGCTGACGTGGCGGCGCTTTGTATAGTCAATAACCTTGTAGTTGGTACTTGCAAAGTGTCTAGATAGGATGAAAATCTTATCTTATCACTAAATAAAAACGTCGAAAGGTGGCTAAATTACAATGACAAATACGTTCTGGGTCTCAAGGGGTTAAGACGGAATTTTCTAGAGCCTCCTTGCACAAATATACTGCATAAACATATAATTAAATATATAAACAAATAAATAAACATGCACAAATAACAAATAAAAAAATACGTTTGAGCCTATAGCGCCTGTAGGCTTTGTATCTGCCTTCCTTGTACGCTGGGAAGTTATAAGTTTACTGGGTTTTCATGGCCCTAAACTGCATTATTAAACGACTAAACTTTCCCCCCGTTGCGTATACATGCTTCTGACGCAGTTTCTAAACTTCAATATTACTTTGGCAACAGGTGCTCTTATTTTGCAGCTTCTTAAACTCTTCCTCTACATTATCGAAGAAAAAAAAAATTTGCTCCTTTCTCCAGTCTCTCTTCCATTTCTTATCAATTTTCAGGGAAGAGAATGTTTTGAGAGTAAGAATAGTAAAGTCAAAGAATAAGAATAGTAAGAAAAGAGAATAGAAAAGAAGAACAGAAGAAAATAATAACAGGAATTTTGAGAGTTTGAGAGTAAAAATACGTGAGATGATTGATGAGGAGGCTCTCTCTCTCTCTCTCTCTCTCTCTCTCTCTCTCTCTCTCTCTCTCTCTCTCTCTCTCTCTCTCTCTCTCTCTCTCTCTCTCTCTCTCTCTCTCTAAAGGCAAGGCTTTCTCTCTCTCTCTAAAGGCAAAGCTCTTTCTCTCTCTAAAGGCAAGGCTCTCTCTCTCTCTCTCTAAAGGCAAGGCTCTCTCTCTCTCTCTCACTAAAGGCAAGGCTCTCTCTCTCTCTCTCTCTCTAAAGGCAAGGCTCTTTCTCTCGGCTTTGGTTTTGAGAGTAAGAAAAATAGGTGATATGATTGATGGGAGAGCGGAGGAAGGCCCGTCAACACGCCATCTGACAAGGACATTTTTATCATCTTTAAGAATCGCCGCCGAACAATGCAACAGCGGGAACGAGGCAGCTGTGACATTGTGATTGTGACGAATGAGCTGTACGTTCTTACCATAGTGTGTGTGTGTGTGTGTGTGTGTGTGTGTGTGTGTGTGTGTGTGTGTGTGTGTGTGTGTGTTCAAGTTCAAGTTCAATATTTATTGCCAGTATAATTAAATTACATAAGGAAACTAGGGGGGGGGGGGGGCACTCAGTAGAGCGCATACCTCCGCCCGAATATAAAAAAGTTTAAAAAAAAAAAAATAATAATAAAATAAATAAATAAACAATATATATATATATATATATATATATATATATATATATATATATATATATATATATAAATATATATATGCACTCAGTATGAGCGCATACCTCCAGCCGAATATTTCATCAATTGGTTGCCATGGCAACAGCTGTCAATAATTTCATCCAAAATTAAATCAGTTCTTCCATATACCAAATAGACTTGGTGTACCGAGTTTGGTCCAAATCTATTCGTAACTTTTCGAGAAATCCTGTACACTAACAGACAGACAGACAGACAGACAGATCGGGGTGAAAACATAACCCCTCCAACTTCGTTGTCGGAGGTAACTACAACAATAATGCATTAAATTAAGAATGGCAAATGGCACGGTCTGCCGAGCCAAGGCTCCCTGGCAGACAAAATAATGTATATAAGAGAATGCATAGGCATAGGCAACGTGGGACGGACAATCATGGAATAGTATTACACAAACGTACGCACGAACGCACACGCACGTACGCACTCACACACACACACACACACACACACACACACACACACACACACACACACACACACACACACACACACAAATACACAAACGAACAATCATACAAACACCATCGTACAAACACATCATACAATATTCACTTACATACATTCATACATTTAGAATGCAATACCTTTACATACTACACATATGCACACACCACACACATACATAGCTACAAACATAGCTACAACACATATGTGTGTGTGTGTGTGTGTGTGTGTGTGTGTGTGTGTGTGTGTGTGTGTGTGTGTGTGTGTGTGTGTGTGTGTGTGTGTGTGTGTGTGTGTGTGTGTGTGTGTCTACCTTTGCGGTAATAAGGCATAAGAACATAACATAAGAACATAAGAACATTAGGGGGGGGGGGAGGCACTCAGTAGAGCGCATACCTCCGCCCGAATATTTCATCAATTGGTTGCCATGGCAACAGCTGTTAATAGATTTCATCCAAAATTAAATAATTTCTTCCTTATACCAAATAGACTTGGTATACCGAGTTTGGTCCAAATCTATTCGTAACTTTTCGAGAAATCCTGTACACTAACAAACAGACAGACAGACAGACAGACAGACAGACAGACAGATCGGGGTGAAAACATAACCCCTCCAACTTCGTTGGCGGAGGTAATAAGGAAACTACAAGAGGCCACGAGACCTACACGAGGTAGTTCTGTGTTCTGCATATATGGTTCGGTTTTGTGAGCCAGGAGGGATTGGTGACAGTTTAGGCCTAAGTAATTAATATGCTATCACGCCAATAACACAACACGCACAGTAACACGGCGACCCAGCCTCACCGCCCTGACTCCTACCCTATAGCCCTATACATACACAGGCGCACGCATATACACGTACGCAGGCGCGCCTATATACGCATTGCTGCCCTATACACTGCCTAGCATGAACTCTGCCTTTCACTCTTGTCAGATTGTGTGTTGACGTGTCTTCCGTTCTTCCATCAATCATCTCACGTATTTTTCATGCTCTCAAAACATTCTCCTCCCCGAAATATGGAGACTGAAGGAGCAAATGGGTTTTTTTCGGTAATGTAAAGGAAGAAGCATAATAAGAGCGACTGTTTTAGTAAGTGAAATTTTAGTAAGTAAGTTGGATAAGTAATAAGGGAGTTATCTCTAGTCGCGTTATTTCTGTTCTTCCAAGGTTCTGTAAATCCTAGCCGCTCTGTTCAAGGTGTGACGCACCATGACGTAACACTTGCCACGCCTACAAGTAAATGAAATGCCCCTTCTGAAATTATCATACTAGGCAGTGCTCAAGCCTCCATAAGCCACTACTGCTACCTATCAATAACCCACAAGAGTAATAGCTAAAGTGACACTCATTCTATGTACGTGAACAAGCTTAATCCAACGGAAGTTCAGTTCGGTCGATGACACTGAGAAAAGAAAAGTAGTGTTCTTAGTGTCCTCTAGCCTGTCCAGTGGAGGAAATTGTGCGCGATTCCGGGTGTAATGTTGGAGGATTTACTGTTGTGCAACTTCTCGAGGCGACTGTTCCCCGAGGCAGGCCGCTGTCCATCCTCGGTGCCTCACTTCCGGTGCAGGAGGAAGCGATGGGGTGTGATTCACTTGGGACGAGGAGGACTTCCCACCACCAATCAGCGTGCAGACAGGTATATCAAGTGGGCCGGCAGCAGGCCCTTAGCCAGGACTTTAAATTTGGGGGAGCTATTTCTATCGTAGGGGGGCTATACTTTTTTATACTTTCCCTTCCACGTATATTTCAACTAGAATGTCTTCCTACTACTGTATTACACCGGGGTTATTACACTGGACAAATTATCCGCGGATCTCTGGTCAAAAATCGAGGATTTTCTAGTACGTTTTTACTAGAGTTTCTAGTAGAATGAATGAATGCAGCTGAATAGAATCAGATCATGTGTCTTGAAAAAGTGGTAAATCTGGCTTGTATTATTTTGCCTTGTGTGTAGACAAATCATATATATATACGCTTCTTAGTAAAACGAACTTTTGGAAGGGCTAATGAGTTTCTTTCTGAGGGGCTAAGCTCACCCCCCATAGACACACCCCTGTTATGGCCCTTGCCGTGTCATCAGGAAAGGAAAACGTTCAACACTGACAACATTTTGGCAGCGGCACACTTGCTACCAGAGCGAGGGTTTGAAAACTGGTGCGGAGTCATTAGAAAACTTTATAAGGAGGCAAGATAAGTTCATGGATGGGGATGAAAGGTGGATGTAGGTAGTGTTAAGTAACAGGAACTACCACGTGTAGGTCTCACGGCCTCTTGTAGCTTCCTTACTTTCTTATGTTCTTATGTTCTTAAAGCTGCAAGCCCTCATAGTCTTCAGCAATGCGGATGATCTTATTTCTACCATACAGGATACTGCGGGAAAGGTATGCGGTCACGAACAATGGAGAGGAAACAGGTGAAGCAGCCAGCGTCCAGGGGCACGTATAGCGAGAGAACAGCACCTATACATCACCTATACAGCACCTATAGTACAGCACCTACAGTATACAAGGGGGAGGCTTGCTGGAGGCTTGTTGGATGTCTATAGCAGTAACTCATCCCTGCATGCAAGCCCAAGGCATCACGAAATACACCATGCCGCTTGCCACGATGCTGAAGATGAATACGTAAGGAAGGATTCTCAAGAGCACTATAATGGCAATTCAATACGGGAAAGGCAGTCAACTATATATATAAAAAAACGAAGTCGCCGCACATTAAGTTGGCGAAAATGGGGCCCCTTTACCCCCCCCCTTCCGAACGCACGGGATTGGCTGAGGTGTTGGGTGTTGGGGCTTTAGGGTGGAACTTGGAGTAAAGCATTCTCACCCAACCCCCAACACCTCAGCCAATCCCGTGCGTTCGGAAGGGAAGAGCACCATTTTCGCCAACTTAACGTGCGGCGAGTCTAGAGATCACAAGAGGTCAGACAACGAACCCTGCCACCATCGGAGCCACGCCCTCTCAGTAGGTCGTTAGCACAGGTCAGGGCAGTGCTGACCACGCTACGGGCGGTCTCGTGCGCCTGCGGGTCAGTGTGAAAGTAAATAAACACCAGATAGGAAAAGTGAGACAAGACAGGCACAGTACAGGTCCCAGGTTACTTAAGAGCTTCAATAATAGTAAACAAATCCTCATTGGTCTACACACCGTATTCAAAGACCGAAATAAAGCAATGGTGACCGTCAGAAACAGGTCCCATCAAAGTAAACACCACATACGAGGAGATAGGAGAGATTGATTGATAGTAGAAGAGATTGTAGAAGAGTAGAGAAGAGATTGATGTGTGAAGAGAGAGATTGATTGATTGATTGTAAATTGTAATGCCAAGAAAAAGGAGGAAATGTGATAAGAGAGTATTGATTGATTGATTGTAATGCAAAAATAGGAGAAATTTGATTACAGAGAGATTGATTGATTGATTGTAATGCAAAATATGGGAGAATTTTGATAAGAGAGAGATTGATTGATTGATTGTAATGCAAAATAAGGAGAAATTTGATTAGAGAGAGATTGATTGATTGATTGTAATGCCAAAATATGGGAGAAATGTGATAAGAGAGATTGATTGATTGATTGTAATGCCAAAATATGGGAGAAATTTGATAAGAGAAAGATTGATTGATTGATTGTAATGCCAAAAAAAGGAGAAATTTGATTAGAGAAAGATTGATTGATTGATTGTAATGCAAAATAAGGAGAAATTTGATTAGAGAAAGATTGATTGATTGATTGTGATGCAAAAAAAGGAGAAATTTGATAAGAGAGAGATTGATTGATTGATTGTAATGCAAAAATGGGAGAAATTTGATAAGAGAGAGATTGATTGATTGATTGTAATGCCAAAATATGGGAGAAATTTGATTAGAGAGAGATTGATTGATTGATTGTAATGCAAAAATATGGGAGAAATTTGATAATAAAAAGATTGATTGATTGATTGTGATGCCAAAAAAGGGGAAAATATGACAAGAGAGAGATAAGAGAGTATACATTGCTATACTTCTGTGACTGTGTTTAGGGTAAGTAAAAAAAAAAATTATTCTTAGGAGATAGAACTTTTTTTTTTCTTTTTTTTTGTCCTTGGCCATTCCTTTCAGATGTAAAAAAAAAAAAAAAAAAAGTAGGACTTTTTTTTTTTTTTTTTTTGGTCGTTCCTTTGATGTGTATAAAAAAAATAAAAAAAAAAAAAAAGGACAGAGAGGAGCGTGGTGGGACATCATATTACTGGATGTCCTATACGAGTGTGTGTTAATGGCATGCCCAAACACTTCTATCTAGGCACTAAGGGCATGATCTTCACAGGGTCTCACGATTCACTAATATCAACGAGCTGTCAGAGGAGTAATATATCAAGTCCGATAATGTTGATAACCCCTTGAGACCCAGAACGTAATTTCCATTGTAATTTGGGTACCATTAGACGATTTTAATTAACATAAGCAATATTTTATAGATATGACCTGTTTAGTATCCTTTTCCACTAGCTAATTTGGTATATTAAGTCACTTTTCGTAATGATATGGCTCGACAACATACAATTTTTATAGCACAGGAAAGATCTGGGCGTGAAGAAGTAAATAATAGTAAAAAAAAGTCCTAATTGGTCTACACATCGTATTTAAAGACCGAAATTAAGCAATGGTGACCGCTAGAAACAGGTCCCACCACCACCGCTACATCACCATGACCTAACCTCACTGCCAGGGAACGTGTGACCTAACCTCAATATTCCCTGCCGGATAAAAGGTGGCGTGCCTGGGAGCCATAACAACCCCTCATCTTCTGCCTCTATACCGCCATCCCCTCCTCCCGTCCTCAGTCTCTGCACGCTATCATCACCACAGACAGACATACAGACAGACAACCACGCTGCCTGCCTCCCTGTGTGTGTGGTGTGTGTGTGTGTGTGTGTGTGTTGTGTGGTGTGGGGGTGTGGGTGTGTGTGTGTGTGTGTGGGTGGGTGGTGGGTGGGTGGTGGGTGGGTGGTGGGTGGGTGGGTGGGTGGGTGGGTGGGTGGGTGGTGGGTGGGGTGGTGGTGGGTGGGTGGGTGGGTGGGCGGTGTGTGTGTGTGTGTGTGTGTGTGTGTGTGGTGTGTGTGTGGGTGGGTGGGTGGGTGGGGTGGGTGGGTGGGTGGGTGGGTGGGTGGGTGGGTGGGTGGGTGGGTGGGTGGTGGGTGGGTGTGTGTGTGTGTGTGTGTGTGTGTGTGTGTGTGTGTGGGTGGGTGGTGGGTGGGTGTGGTGGGTGGGTGGGTGTGGTGGGTGGGTGGGTGGGTGGGTGGGTGGGTGGGTGGGTGGGTGGGTGTGGTGTGTGTGTGTGTGTGTGTGTGTGTGTGTGTGTGTGGGTGGGGTGGTGTGGTGGTGGTGTGGATGGGTGGGTGGGTGGGTGGGTGGGTGGGTGGGTGGGTGGGTGGGTGGGTGGGTGTGGTTTTGTGTGTGTGGTGGTGTGTGGTGTGTGTGTGTGTGTGTGTGTGTGTGTGTGGGTGGGTGGGTGGGTGGGGTGGGTGGGTGGGTGTGGTGGGTGGGTGGGTGGGTGGGTGGGTGGGTGGGTGGGTGGGTGGGTGGGTGGGGGTGGGTGGGTGGGTGGGGGTGGGTGGGTGGGTGGGTGGGTGGGTGGGTGGGTGGGTGGGTGGGTGGGTGGGGTGTGTGTTGTGTGGTGTGGTGTGTGTGGTGTGTGTGTGTGTGTGTGTGTGTGTGTGTGTGTGTGTGTGTGTGTGTGTGTGTGGTGTGTGTGGTGTGAATGAACGGTCTCAATAAGTTCTAAGTTTTTTCCGGGAGGGTGATGGCTAGCGATTACGAGTCCAGCGCGTGACCTTCCTAATTAATCATAGTGGACGCCATACATTAATATCAACACTAGGCCTACCTTCATTAATCTTATTACAAAAATTTTTAACGTTCAAAAAACAAAAAAACATCCCCCATAAATACGATTCCAATCAGAAAAAAAAACATAATATTGATCCTCGTAGTCATTTTATAGAATTTTTTTTTTTCTTCGATATTTTGCCACTTATATAGAGTCAATCTGAAGGCATATTTTTCATAGATATGTCATTCAGAAACTAAATAACTCATTGTTTCTATTTCAGTCTTGTTAATCAATATTTGTCTATCAAATTATTAATCTAACTATTACATACATCATGCCCGGGCCCCTATAAAGCCGGGCCCTTATGCTGAAATACCAGCCCCCCCCCCTCTCCCGACCCCTGGCTATAAGAATCCCCGGCACTTATAAGCCCTGAAGGTTTGATGAGACAGTCAGGGTGGTTGAGGGAGGCTGTGGCAAGGGTGTTATAAGAATCCCCGGCACATAGCCCCTGGAGGTGGGATGAGGCAGGCAGGGTGAGCGAGGGAGGCTGTGGCAAGGGTGTTATAAGAATCCCCGGCACATAGGCCCTGGAGGTGGGATGAGGCAGACAGGGTGGGCGAGGGAGGCTGCGAACCCATCACCCTCACTTCCCATTGTGTACTTCCTCCCTTCGCCTCCCCTCTATCACTGTAGAGGATGAACCACACAACCTCTCTGTCCCTAACACTCCTTCACCCAACTACAGTACAGTCTTTTTTTTAACGAGGCGAAAATTCCATTCTATCTTAAGGTCTCATGCTTAAAATGATGCCTATGTTTACCTGATAATATGGTTAACTATGATAAAAATACAGCTGAAATTAAGAAAAAGCGTAGTATTTCTGGCATCCTGGCATCAAATATCAGTCAGTAAGCAGAAAGGGGTCAGGATTTTTCACCTGGTTAAAGAAAACTGAGTATAACAACAAACTGTCCGATTCTGAGCAGCCTATACAACTTTGCTATGATTTTACCTCTTACACGTAAAAACTGTAGTGGTATGGTAGTCACACAGGCAGTTTCGTTTAGCTAAGTAGGGCTGTTGCTGTCCTATTGTTCTTCCTATTGTATTCCTTTGTATTCTTTCAACATAACATAACTAATTGTATTTTTTGCATTTTCCTTGCATGAATAAATATGCAGAATCTTCCTTCGTGAATTTAATTATTGTACAAAGACCCGAAATAACGTATATATGGCATGAACAAATATAAGCTTCCTGTTTTTATCACTTAATCACATAAATAATGGTGAGATTGTATTTTTCTATTAATGGATAAGTATGCAAAATCTCCCTTCTTGCATGTCACTTATGTATAAAAACCCGGAGTAACGATATGGCAAGAAAAATACATATACAAGGTTCCTGTTTTTTATCACTACAGCACATAACTATTGATGATTTTGTATGTTTCTATTAATGGATAAAGGTGCAAAATCTCCCTTCTTGCATGTCACTTATGTATAAAAACCCGGAGTAACGATATGGCATGAAAAATACATATATAAGGTTCCTGTTTTTTATCACTACAGCACATAACTAAAAGTATTTATATTTTTTTTCTAGTACTGGATAAGTGTGCGGAATCTCTCTTCGTGAATTTAATATATCAAAGACCCGGATTACGCATGGCAAGGAAAAAAACTCTCTCTCTCTCTCTCTCTCTCTCTCTCTCTCTCTCTCTCTCTCTCTCTCTCTCTCTCTCTCTCTCTCTCTCTCTCTCTCTCTCTCTTTATATACCGTTTCTGACTCCTTAAATATTTCAGTCCTTAGTCCCTTCATCTTATTATTTACCATCTCTCTCTCTCTCTCTCTCTCTCTCTCTCTCTCTCTCTCTCTCTCTCTCTCTCTCTCTCTCTCTCTCTCTCTCTCTCTCTCTCTCTCTCTCTCTCAAAAAGGGTAGATAAGGGTAAAGATGACATAGGAAAGAGGATAAATAAGGGAAGAGGAAGAAGAAGAAAAAAAAGGGAAGAGAAAAAGAAGAGAAACGACTTAAGGAACATATAAGCTTCCTGTGTATGGTCCCTCAACCCCTTGAGACCCAGAACGTAATTTCCATTGTAAGTTGGGTACCATTAGACGATTGCTAGTGAATATAAGCAATATTTTATAGCTATGACCTGTTTAGTATCCTTGTCCACTAACTAATTTGGTATATTCAGTGACTTTTCGTAATTTTATGGCTCACAACAGACGATTTTGTATATAGCAAAGGAAAGATCTGGGTGTGAAGACGTGCGGTATTTATTTTCTTTACTCTATTTTATTCTATTTTACATCCCTTGTTTTTTTGTTGCTTTTTTGCTTCCATGTTAAAATGTAATAGACGTAAATAAAGTATAAAAAAAGGAGGAAAAAAAGACGTGTAGGAGCAGTGACGTGGCCTCTATAGAAGCCTAGACAGACGAAGCGGCATGACGACAGAGGTAAAGTACGTCGCCAGGCTTATCACCAAAGTGCCCTCTCACTGATATAACAGAGCGCTAGTTTCATAATAACGTCCTCTTCATCAATACTCTCAGTGTCTATATTGCCCACATGTATATATTATCTTTATATTACCTTTAGTACTTAAGTTCATTCCCTCATGTCTATAATTGTGTTGTTATTGTTTCCTATATGCCTGCGGGTGAGACTAAAATTATTATTATTATTATTATCATCATTAATTCTCTCAGTTTGTATCTAATTAACTAATTGGTTTGGTATACACATTGGCGTGCGCTGTTTTAGTACACAGATGTTATAAACTGTACCTTCTTTCTCTCTCAGTCCCTTCCTTCCCTCTCTCCTTCCTTCCTTCCCTCTCTCCTTCCCTTCCTTCCCTCTCTCCCTCTTTCCTTCTCTCTCTCTCCCTTCCCTCTCTCTCCCTTCCTCTCTCTCCCTTCCCTCTCTCCCTTCCTCATTCCTTCTCTCTCTCACTCCCTTCCTTCCCTCTCTCCTTCCTTCCTTCTCTCTCTTTCCCTTCCTTCCCTTCTCCTTCTTTCCTTCTCTCTCTCTCCCTTCCCTCTCTCTCCCTTCCCTCTCTCTCCCTTCCCTCTCTCCCTTCCTCATTCCTTCTCTCTCTCACTCCCTTCCTTCCCTCTCTCCTTCCTTCCTTCTCTCTCTTTCCCTCCCTTCCCTCACTCCAGCCTTCATTCTCTCTGTCATTCCACAAGTGGCATTTGCTACATTTCTTGATGTTGAATAATAAGACAGAAGTAACAAGTGGCTACACCCTGGATTCACCTTTACAGATGCACAAGAGTAACAAAAGCAGTGTTTTGGTAGCTATATAGTAATAGTATATAGCTGTATGTCATATTAGTATGGTTAGTTACACTTCTACTCACAGCAGCCATACTATATATTGTTGAACTAAATGACTCTTTTACTAATTACTTTTTACGAAATGACTAGCTAAATTGTCTAAAAACCCACGTAAACACCAGGTAATAGTAGTATGGTTAGCTAGGCTTCTACTCACAGCAGCCATGGTAGCGTAGCGGGGCGGGCAGTGCGAGAGGCTGTGGCAAGGCGCGGGGAAGGACTGGTGGTGCCGTGGTGGTGGCGGGTCCTTGCACCTCTTCTCCATAACCTGTGCGCGGCTGTGCCATGCGTCGACACCCCTTCAGATTACAATGCACACAGCCTCTCCCCGCTCTCCCCGCCCGGAAATTTCAACTTTAAAGTAATTTCCAACCTGCACAAAGGCCCGGTACTCCTGATATTGTTTTCCGATGAATCTACCAATACACTATGGTCGTCAGGTCAATACGCTATAGTCGCTACTGCCCTAATGTCGCCAGGTGCCATATGTTAGAAATTTAAGCATCACTATAGACTTATATGTGCCACTGAAGACGCATGCACAGTAGTTTATATTATATAGTGGCGTCTGTACTCGCAATACATTGATCTCCTCTCTCTCTCACACACACACACACACACACACACACACACACACACACACAAACACACACACACACACACACACACACACACATACACATACACACATACATACACATACACACACACACACACACACACACACACACACACACACACACACACACACACATACACATATACATACACATACACACACACACACACACACACACACACACATAGGCCAACACCCGATAACAAAGTACCCGCAGTATCATGCCATTAATAAGATGCCAAACCAACCTATCTTTGATCACATAAACGCATATCATAACGCGATCTAAGCCCCACTACCCTCACCACACATCATAAAACACTGCGTACATGTATACCTACCTACTCCACACAACCCATACTAATAACATACAGGTCTTGTTCTCTCTATTGGTACAGATGTATAAACCTTCACCGCTTTATCCTTATCTCTATACCTGTACTCTGGTTTTTTTTTGGTTTTTTTTTTTTGCTCTCTCTCCTTCATTCTCTCCTTCAATCTCTCTCCCTCCCTTCCCTCTATCCTTCAATCTCTCTCCCTCCTTCATTCTCTCCTTCAATCTCTCTCCCTCCTTCCTTCTCTCCTTCAATCTCTCTCCCTCCTTTCATTCTCTCCTTCAATCTCTCTCCCTCCTTCATTCTCTCCTTCAATCTCTCTCCCTCCTTCATTCTCTCCTTCAATTTCTCTCCCTCCTTCATTCTCTCCTTCAATCTCTCCTTCAATCTCTCTCCCTCCTTCATTCTCTCCTTCAATCTCTCTCCCTCCTTCATTCTCTCCTTCAATCTCTCTCCTTCCTTCATCTCTCTCCCTCCTTCATTCTCTCCTTCAATCTCTCTCCCTCCTTCAATCTCTCCTTCAATCTCTCTCCCTCCTTCCATTCTCTCCTTCAATCTCTCTCCCTCCTTCATCTTCTCTCCTTCAATCTCTCTCTCCTCCTTCATTCTCTCCTTCAATCTCTCTCCCTCCTTCCTTCTCTCCTTCAATCTCTTCTCCCTCTTCCAATCTCTCTCCCTCCTTCATTCTCTCCTTCAATCTCTCTCCCTCCTTAACTCTCTCCTTCAATCTCTCTCCCTCCTTCATTCTCTCCTTCAATCTCTCTCCCTCCTTCCCTCTCTCCTTCAATCTCTCTCTCCTCCTTCATTCTCTCCTTCAATCTCTCTCCCTCCTTCCCTCTCTCCTTCAATCTCTCTCCCTCCTTCATTCTCTCCTTCAATCTCTCTCCCTCCTTCCCTCTCTCCTTCAATCTCTCTCCCTCCCCTTCCCTCTCTCCATTCTTCACTCTCTCTCCCTCCCTTCCCTCTCTCCCTCCCCCCTCTCTCCATTCTTCACTCTCTCTCTCTCTCTCTCTCTCTCTCTCTCTCTCTCTCTCTCTCTCTCCTCTCTCTCTCTCTCTCTCTCTCTCTCTCTCTCTCTCTCTCTCTCTCTCTCTCTCTCTCTCTCTCTCTCTCTCTCTCTCTCCCTTCATTCTCTCCCTCCTTTTTTTTTTTTTTTTTTTTTTTACTTTATTATCGAATTGTTACAGATTTTACAGTCAGGAGTTTCAGCTGGGCTACTGAAAACTATCTTGACTTTACAGGAATGTGTAGATTATTCCTAGCTTAACATACATACATGGGTAACTATTCTAATTCTAATTATATTCTAATTCTAATTCATTCCTTCGTTGTCCCACCTTCCTTCTCTCTCTCTCTCCCTTCCCTCTCTCTCTCTCTCTCTTCCTTCCTTCTCTCTCCCTCCCATCCCTCTCTCCCTTTCTTCTCTCTCCCTTCCTTCAGTTCCCTAGCTAATTAACGAGGGCGGGGGCATGCTAATAATAACGCTAACTATACAGACAGGAAGCCATGCAAGCACACACGGATGATAACAAAGGAAAACAAATGAATTGAGAGAGAAAAAAAAAGTCAGATAATTACCAGCGTCCTTTTAGTTAACTCCTTTATTCATGGTTTTGAGTTTGCTGCATGGTGTATAATGAATGTCCTTCACTATGTTAGTATTATGGTATTTTACACGCATCTCATGGCTCACTTCTGTCGCTTTGAACCGCAAACATCACGTCAACCTACAGTCTATTTTTTATAACGAGACGAAAATTTCATTCCATCTTAAGGTCTCATGCTTAAAGTTATGCCTATGTTTACCTGATAATATGGTTAACTATGATAGAATACAGCTGAGATTTAGAAAAAGCGTAGTTTTCCCTTCTCCTGGCATCAAATATCAGTCAGTAAGCAGCAAGGGGGCAGGATTTTTCGCCTCGTTAAAAAAAACCGAGAGTGTAGTAACATGTCGTATTATCATATTCTTTATCTTATCATCTTAAAGACCCACATGCTGCCCGTTAACCTTATCTTTATCTATCATATCTATTCTATATTTAGTATGTCTATTATTAATTATGTCTCTTATCACATCTACAGAGGGCATCGGAGGACACTAGGGGGCAGAATTTTTTTATTTGTTTTACATCACAAAGGACTGGCCAAGGGCACATAAAAAGAAGTAACAAAAAGCCCGCTTAGTTGCTGCCAGTCCCTATAAAGAAGACAGTAAGAGAATATAAAAAGGGGGGGGGACCAATTTAGTTCGGAAGGTGTCTTGTCACTCCTCTTCTGAAAACATTTATGTCGTAGGAAGGTGGACAAATAGAAACAGACGGCCGGCCAACCCCCAGGCAGGGCTCTCAAAAAAATGTTGATGGCATTGCTTGTTAGAATTGGGTACCCATGTGGAATCATACCCATATGGGGTGAGCTTTTAGGCCAGGGTGGGTACCCCCGCAAATTTGACCTTTTAGGGTCAATTTGGGGTCATTAAGTGCACTTTGGGTAAAAATTTCATTTTTTTAACTTTTTTTTTTTTTTTGGTTTGCACCTTTTTTTTCAAGCCAATAACTCTATAGTATATATAAAGCAATAAAGGGGTCGTTCTGACCACAATGAATCATACTTGTCTAGAAATTGTGTGCCTTGTGTTACCCTGTACAAGTGTGTCACGGTCAGCAAAACGAACGAGAAGAAAACTCTCAAGGCAGATCGCAGACTTATGCAACAATTGTTCAATGCCTCTCAGGCAGGTCGCAAAGTGGAGATCAGTGAAATACTGAAGCATGAACTTCCACCTGTTCCTTTGTCTTTGGCTAAACTTAACGGTGACATGCAGGCATGTACCAAAGCTGATCTTCTGAACCTCCTCACAACAGAAATTGGCGTGTCGACATCTTCGTCATTGCCAGAGCCTGAGACGGACATTAAGACATGTACTCTGGTTTTTTTTTTTTTTTTTTTTTTTGCTCTCTCCCTCCTTCATTCTCTCCTTCAATCTCTCTCCCTCCTTCATTCTCTCCTTCAATCTCTCTCCCTCCTTCATTCTCTCCTTCAATCTCTCTCCCTCCTTCCTGCTCTCCTTCAATCTCTCTCCCTCCTTCCTTCTCTCCTTCAATCTCTCTCCCTCCTTCATTCTCTCCTTCAATCTCTCTCCCTCCTTCCTTCTCTCCTTCAATCTCTCTCCCTCCTTCATTCTCTCCTTCAATCTCTCTCCCTCCTTCCTTCTCTCCTTCAATCTCTCTCCCTCCTTCATTCTCTCCTTCAATCTCTCTCCCTCCTTCCTTCTCTCCTTCAATCTCTCTCCCTCCTTCATTCTCTCCTTCAATCTCTCTCCCTCCTTCATTCTCTCCTTCAATCTCTCTCCCTCCTTCATTCTCTCCTTCAATCTCTCTCCTCCTTCCTTCTCTCCTTCAATCCTCTCCTCTCCTTCATTCTCTCCTTCAATCTCTCTCCCTCCTTCATTCTCTCCTTCAATCTCTCTCTCTCCTTCATTCTCTCTCATTCAATCTCTCTCCCTTCCTTCTTCTTCTCTCTTCAATCTCTCTCCCTCCTTCATTCTCTCCTTCAATCTCTCTCCCTCCCTTCATTCTCTCCTTCAATCTCTCTCTCTCCTTCATTCTCTCCTTCAATTCTCTCCCTCCTTCATTCTCTCCTTCAATCTCTCTCCCTCTTCATTCTCTCCTTCAATCTCTCTCCCTCCTTCATTCTCTCCTTCAATCTCTCTCCCTCCTTCATTCTCTCCTTAAATTTCTCTCTCCTCCTTCATTCTCTCCTTCAATCTCTCTCTCCTTCATTCTCTCCTTCAATCTCTCTCCCTCCTTCATTCTTTCCTTCAATCTCTCTCCCTCCTTCATTCTCTCCTTCAATCTCTCTCTCTCCTTCATTCTCTCCTTCAATCTCTCTCCTCCTTCATTCTCTCCTTCAATCTCTCTCCCTCCTTCATTCTCTCCTTCAATCTCTCTCCCTCCTTCATTCTCTCCTTCAATCTCTCTCCCTCCTTCCTTCTCTCCTTCAATCTCTCTCCCTCCTTCATTCTCTCCTTCAATCTCTCTCCCTCCCTTCCTCTTCCTTCAATCTCTCTCCCTCCTTCATTCCCTCCTTCAATCTCTCTCCCTCCTTCATTCTCTCCTTCAATCTCTCTCTCTCCTTCTCTCCTTCAATCTCTCTCCCTCCTTCATTCTCTCCTTCAATCTCTCTCCTCCTTCATTCCCTCCTTCAATATCTCTCCCTCCTTCATTCTCTCCTTCAATCTCTCTCCCTCCCTTCCTTTTCTCCTTCAATCTCTCTCCCTCCTTCATTCTCTCCTTCAATCTCTCTCCCTCCTTCCTTCTCTCCTTCAATCTCTCTCCCTCCTTCATTCTCTCCTTCAATCTCTCTCCCTCCTTCATTCTCTCCTTCAATCTCTCTCCCTCCTTCCTTCTCTCCTTCAATCTCTCTCCCTCCTTCAACTCTCTCCCTCCTTCATTCTCTCCTTCAATCTCTCTCCCTCCTTAACTCTCTCCTTCAATCTCTCTCCCTCCTTCATTCTCTCCTTCAATCTCTCTCCCTCCTTCCCTCTCTCCTTCAATCTCTCTCCCTCCTTCATTCTCTCCTTCAATCTCTCTCCCTCCTTCCCTCTCTCCTTCAATCTCTCTCCCTCCTTCATTCTCTCCTTCAATCTCTCTCCCTCCTTCCCTCTCTCCTTCAATCTCTCTCCCTCCCTTCCCTCTCTCCATTCTTCACTCTCTCTCCCTCCCTTCCCTCTCTCCCTCCCTCCCCTCTCTCCATTCTTCACTCTCTCTCTCTCTCTCTCTCTCTCTCTCTCTCTCTCTCTCTCTCTCTCTCTCTCTCTCTCTCTCTCTCTCTCTCTCTCTCTCTCTCTCTCTCTCTCTCTCTCTCTCTTCCCTTCATTCTCTCCCTCCTTTTTTTTTTTTTTTTTTTTTTTACTTTATTATCGAATTGTTACAGATTTTACAGTCAGGAGTTTCAGCTGGGCTACTGAAAACTATCTTGACTTTACAGGAATGTGTAGATTATTCCTAGCTTAACATACATACATGGGTAACTATTCTAATTCTAATTATATTCTAATTCTAATTCATTCCTTCGTTGTCCCACCTTCCTTCTCTCTCTCTCTCCCTTCCCTCTCTCTCTCTCTCTCTTCCTTCCTTCTCTCTCCCTCCCATCCCTCTCTCCCTTTCTTCTCTCTCCCTTCCTTCAGTTCCCTAGCTAATTAACGAGGGCGGGGGCATGCTAATAATAACGCTAACTATACAGACAGGAAGCCATGCAAGCACACACGGATGATAACAAAGGAAAACAAATGAATTGAGAGAGAAAAAAAAGTCAGATAATTACCAGCGTCCTTTTAGTTAACTCCTTTATTCATGGTTTTGAGTTTGCTGCATGGTGTATAATGAATGTCCTTCACTATGTTAGTATTATGGTATTTTACACGCATCTCATGGCTCACTTCTGTCGCTTTGAACCGCAAACATCACGTCAACCTACAGTCTATTTTTTATAACGAGACGAAAATTTCATTCCATCTTAAGGTCTCATGCTTAAAGTTATGCCTATGTTTACCTGATAATATGGTTAACTATGATAGAATACAGCTGAGATTTAGAAAAAGCGTAGTTTTCCCTTCTCCTGGCATCAAATATCAGTCAGTAAGCAGCAAGGGGGCAGGATTTTTCGCCTCGTTAAAAAAAACCGAGAGTGTAGTAACATGTCGTATTATCATATTCTTTATCTTATCATCTTAAAGACCCACATGCTGCCCGTTAACCTTATCTTTATCTATCATATCTATTCTATATTTAGTATGTCTATTATTAATTATGTCTCTTATCACATCTACAGAGGGCATCGGAGGACACTAGGGGGCAGAATTTTTTTATTTGTTTTACATCACAAAGGACTGGCCAAGGGCACATAAAAAGAAGTAACAAAAAGCCCGCTTAGTTGCTGCCAGTCCCTATAAAGAAGACAGTAAGAGAATATAAAAAGGGGGGGGGACCAATTTAGTTCGGAAGGTGTCTTGTCACTCCTCTTCTGAAAACATTTATGTCGTAGGAAGGTGGACAAATAGAAACAGACGGCCGGCCAACCCCCAGGCAGGGCTCTCAAAAAAGTGTTGATGGCATTGCTTGTTAGAATTGGGTACCCATGTGGAATCATACCCATATGGGGTGAGCTTTTAGGCCAGGGTGGGTACCCCGGAAGGTAATTTGACCTTTTAGGGTCAATTTGGGGTCATTAAGTGCACTTTGGGTAAAAATTTCATTTTTTTAACTTTTTCTTTTTTTTTGGTTTGCACCTTTTTTTTCAAGCCAATAACTCTATAGTATATATAAAGCAATAAAGGGGTCGTTCTGACCACAATGAATCATACTTGTCTAGAAATTGTGTGCCTTGTGTTACCCAGTACAAGTGTGTCACGGTCACCAAAACGAACGAGAAGAAAACTCTCAAGGCAGATCGCAGACTTATGCAACAATTGTTCAATGCCTCTCAGGCAGGTCGCAAAGTGGAGATCAGTGAAATACTGAAGCATGAACTTTCACCTGTTCCTTTGTCTTTGGCTAAACTTAACGGTGACATGCAGGCATGTACCAAAGCTGATCTTCTGAACCTCCTCACAACAGAAATTGGCGTGTCGACATCTTCGTCATTGCCAGAGCCTGAGACGGACATTAAGACATGCGTCATCATAGATGGGCATGCGTTGATCCAGGCTCTCGGTGAACCATCAAATTGCCGCACATTTGATGACTACTCGAAGGAATTCATCAAGATTGCTTTAGGCAAAATTGGTCGTTCAGTCAAGAGAGTTGATGTCGTTTTCGCCAGATATACTGGCAAGGACTCCATCAAGGCATCGACAAGGAGCAAAAGAGCGGGGAAAACAAAACGGTCAATTCGCAGAATAATTGACCAGGGTGATGATGTTCCATTACCACAGGTTTGGTCACCGTTCATTTCACTAGATGACAACAAGGCAGATCTTGCACGTTTCTTGAGCCATCGTCTTATTGCACATGGGACATGCATACAAGAGCAGACCGAGATCATAACTGGAGGTGGATTTGAGGATATCCAGACCACACAGTCGTCAAAGAATGGAATAGTTCCCCAACTTCAAGGAGATCACGAAGAGGCGGACACTCGTATGATTGTTCATGCCGTCGATGCAATCGCCAAAGATTTCAAGAGAGTTCTCGTTCACAGCAGAGACACTGATGTATTTTTGATGATGATCCATTTTCTTGGTGACCTGAGTGCCGACGTCTGGATGGTGAGTGGAACAGCTAGACAGCGGAAAAACTACCCAATTAGCAAGATAGCCCGGCAACTTCCCAAGGAAGTAGTTGCCAACATTCTCGGCTACCATTCACTAACAGGGTGTGATACCACCTCCGCATTTTCAGGTCACGGGAAAAGGTCCAGTTGGAAGATCTATATGCAGCATCCAGAGCTGCTCCAGGGCGTGGGGCGCGACGGGCCAGCAGAACTGGCTGAAGAATTTGTTTGTCGTCTATATGGTAGTCAAACGCCGTGCAGAGGCCTTGACTGTGCGCGCAGTGCAATTTTCCAGAAAGGACAAAAAGCTCTAGAAATGTTGCCACCAACAAGAGATGCGTTCAGCCTGCATCTCAAGAGATCCAATTATCAAGCCAAAATTTGGCTTCAGGCAGATAAATCCACACTGGAAGTTGGTTCTCCATGTGAATCACAAGGGTGGAGGGCCACTGACGATGGCTTGTGTGTTGTATGGACGCATTTGCCGCCGATCCCACAGGCATGCGTGGCACTGCTAGCATGTGGGTGCAAAACGAAATGCCGAACGATGGCTTGCAGCTGCCTGAAAAAAGAACAAGTGTGCACTCCAGCGTGTACTTGTAATGCAGAACAGTGTCGCAACCCCATCTCAATCACAGAGGACGAACGGACTGAATAACAATAAACATAATAAACTCCGATACATGTATATCAAGTTATTAAAATGCAAATAAATGTAATAAAGTTGTTCAGCTTGTACATGTATTTCAATCAAGTATCAATCAATCAGTATGTATAATCAAGTGACTGTCTGTTCTTCCTTTGTATTCCTTTATATGTTATCGTGGCATCGGATGAGGTAGCGGTGGCGGGGAGGACATTGTGGTGGTGGAGCTGGACCGCTGGTGGTGAAGATGGGGTGGGGGGGGGGGGGGAAGGAGGGGAAGTAGGGGGTGAGGGGGGAAGTGGGGGGGAGGAAGGGGGAAGGGGGAGGGGGTGAAGGATGGGGGTGGAGGGGGGTGGAGGGGAAGTAGGGGGTGAGGGGGGAAGTGAGGGGGGGAGGAAGGGGGAAGGGGGAGGGGGTGAAGGGGGGATAGCATACCTGCACACCACTGACCGGAAGTTTGGCAGATCTCGACAACGGGAAAAAACACCTTAGTAATTGTGTAGCTATTGTGCTGTTGACTCACACTCACACTCACACACACACACACACACACGCACACACACACTCACACTCACACACACACACACACACACACACACACACACACGTACGCACACACACACACACACACACATGAACCCTTATCAAAACAACCTAAAAGAGAAGCAATAAACCTTCTGGTCGTATCATAAATAAATCCAAAAATCTCTTCAAGCTACCACTCTAACCGAGACCACCGAGACATATCATCTCGGTGGCCACGCTCTAACCCATTACCTTCAAAAATAGACCATATCATCCAGCCAAATGAATATCACGACTCTTAATACAAAAGATGAAGCAATTGATTATAAGCTAAAGTCTATTCACTTAAGCTGGATTCTTGGGAGCTGTTCGATGCCTACCCGAGTATGTAAGGACGTCGCTGATTGGCCGATGCTACCAAAATACCACCACCATCACCACCCAGCCTGCGTGCATCAGCCAATCAGCGACGTCCTTACATACTCGGGTAGGCATCGAGCAGCTCCCAAGAATCCAGCTTAAGTGAATAGACTATAGTACTTCAGTTTACTCCTTGGCTTGTTCTTATCGCTTTGTTTTTTGTCTGTATGCCTCCGGGCGAGAATAAAATTATTATTATTATTATTATTATTATTATTATTATAAGCAACGTTTCCTGACCTCGCATACTAACACCGTGTCACATGTCATATATACAGTATCTCTACCTCCTTTCTTTTATCTCTCTCTCCCTCCCTTCCTTCCTTCCCTCTCTCTCACTCTCCCTTCCCTCTCTCCATCCTTCCCTCTCTCCTTCCTTCCTTCCTTCCTTCCCTCCTTCCTTCCTTCCTTCCTTCCTTCCCTCTCTCCATCCTTCCTTCCTTCCTTCCTTCCTTCCTTCCATCCTTCCTCTCTCCTTCCTTCCCTCTCTCCTTCCTTCCTTCCTTCCTTCCCTCTCTCCATCCTTCCTTCCTTCCTTCCTTCCTTCCTTCCTTCCTTCCTTCCTTCCTTCCTTCCCTCTCTCCATCCTTCCTTCCTTCCTTCCTTCTCTCCTTCCTTCCTTCCTTCCTTCCTTCCTTCCTTCCTTCCTTCCTTCCTTCCTTCCTTCCTTCCTTCCTTCCCCCTCCCAAAGGAACCTAAAAATACACATAATCAATGAAGGGAAAGATAATACACGCATCAACATTTCACATTTTCTCCCTCGACTCTTGATTTCTCACTCCTCCGATGTTGCCTTTTTCCTCCTATAAGGAAATGGGGGGGGGCTCAACTCCTCCTATAAACTCCTCCTATAATTATAGTCACTCCTCCTATACGTTGCCTTTTTCCTCCTACAATTATACTCACTCCTCCTTTAATCATACTCCTCCTCCCATGCCTCTCATACCTCTTTCCCTCCTACAGTAATAGATCATTCAGGCTCAACCTCAAAGTGCAGAAGAAGTGACAGCGCTAGAGACATCTGGTGGCGTTCGTTAGCTTTCCAGAATTCTTCCTTATAGACGATACGATACAATATATTACACGACTGACGGTTTTTTATCTTCATGTCGATAATATTACGGCTGAAGGACTAAAGGATAATCTCTCTCTCGGGCTTGGATAATATTAAGGCTGTAGGACTAAAGTACAGTCTCTCTCTCGGGCTTGGATAATATTAAGGCTGTAGGACTAAAGGACAGTCTCTCTCTCGGGCTTGGATAATATTAAGGCTGAAGGACTAAAGGACAGTCTCTCTCTCGGGCTTGGATAATATTAAGGCTGAAGGACTAAAGGACAGTCTCTCTCTCGGGCTTAGATAATATTAAGGCTGAAGGACTAAAGGACTGTCTCTCTCTCGGGCTTGGATAATATTAAGGCTGAAGGACTAAAGGACAGTCTCTCTCTCGGGCTTAGATAATATTAAGGCTGAAGGACTAAAGGACTGTCTCTCTCTCGGGCTTGGATAATATAGCTGAAGGACTAAGGATATCTCTCTCTCGGCTTGGATAATTAGGCTGAAGACTAAAGACAGTCTCTCTCTCGGGCTTGGATAATATTAAGGCTGAAGGACTAAAGGACAGTCTCTCTCTCGGGCTTGGATAATATTAAGGCTGAAGGACTAAAGGACAGTCTCTCTCTCGGGCTTGGATAATATTAAGGCTGAAGGACTAAAGGACAGTCTCTCTCTCGGGCTTGGATAATATTAAGGCTGAAGGACTAAAGGACAGTCTCTCTCTCGGGCTTGGATAATATTAAGGCTGAAGGACTAAAGGACAGTCTCTCTCTCGGGCTTGGATAATATTAAGGCTGAAGGACTAAAGGACAGTCTCTCTCTCGGGCTTGGATAATATTAAGGCTGAAGGACTAAAGGACAGTCTCTCTCTCGGGCTTGGATAATATTAAGGCTGAAGGACTAAAGGACAGTCTCTCTCTCGGGCTTGGATAATATTAAGGCTGAAGGACTAAAGGACAGTCTCTCTCTCGGGCTTGGATAATATTAAGGCTGAAGGACTAAAGGACAGTCTCTCTCTCGGGCTTGGATAATATTAAGGCTGAAGGACTAAAGGATAATCTCTCTCTCGGGCTTGGATAATATTAAGGCTGAAGGACTAAAGGACAGTCTCTCTCTCGGGCTTGGATAATATTAAGGCTGAAGGACTAAAGGACAGTCTCTCTCTCGGGCTTGGATAATATTAAGGCTGAAGGACTAAAGGACAGTCTCTCTCTCGGGCTTGGATAATATTAAGGCTGAAGGACTAAAGGACAGTCTCTCTCTCGGGCTTGGATAATATAGCAACGAAGGTATTGTATTGCGTCATGCGATTTGCCGATATTTTCAAAATGTGGTGTTTTATGCAATAGATACATATTATATTTCTTCAGGTGATTTTGCATATAAGTGTTTACGTGGTGATGATAAGATAGATGAAGAGAGGAGATAATAGAGGAGGAGGAACTGAAGTGGAGGAAGAAGAGGAGGAAAAAGGAAGAAGATAGTAGGGGGGAGAAGGAGGAGGTGGAGGAAGAGGAGGAGGAAAAGGAAGAAGAATAAGAGGATGAGTAAGGAAGAGGTGGAGGAAGAAGAGGTGGAAAAGGAAGAAGAGGAGGTGGAGGAAGAAGAGGAGGTGGAGGAAGAAGAGGAGGTGGAGGAAGAAAAGGAGGAAAAGGCAGAAAAAGGATAGTAAGGGGGAGAAGGAGGAGGTGGAGGAAGAGGAGGAGGAAGGAAGAAGAAGAAGAGGAGGAGTAAGGGGGAGTAGAAAGCGGTGGAGGAAACGTAGTAAATAACCAGTAGAGGAAAATGAAAGTGATAATAGTCCCTCGCTTTTCCCGCCATTAAGAGGAGTCAACAAGCCGTGACACAACACTGAGTCTGGCGTGAAGCAACGTTACTTATATATCAGTACTTCACCTCTACTTATATACACTTAGATATCAGTATACTTAAGTAGCAACAGGGGGATGGCTACTTAAAAGACGGCTTCACACACCTCTTTTACCTCGCATATTTTAGGGGACTTTATAAACTTTCAAATTTTCCGTGATTTTCATTTTGTTGTTGTTGTTGTTGTTGTTGTTGTTGTTGGGTCTGGAAAAGGCTAATCTATTTCATGGGACCTTGAACTTTAATGATTTTTCGTGACTGTGGTTCCCCTGACTCATCATTATAAACTAACAAATGAATGAATGAGTAAATAAGCAAACATATATAGTAAGTATAAACAGCCACGTCGTCCATGTCACTTATTTTGCTTAACCCCTTCACGCCCAGATCTTTTCTTTGCTGTATGAAAATAGTCTGTTCTTGGCCATGAAATTACGAAAAGTGACTGAATATACCAAATTAACTAGTGGACAAGGATTCTAAACAGGTCATATCTATAAAATATTGCTTATAATTCATTAAAATAGCCCAATGGAACCAAGGGGGGAAAGTTGTAAGTTTACCCTCAGAAAATAGTCAGAGGGAACCAAGGTGAAAAAACGTACCCTCAGGAAAATACCGTCAGGAGGAGAGGAAAGATAAAGGGATTGTCAGACTCAGTACTCACTCCGTCAGTAGAGTCCGGGGTCTGCGCGTCCCACGGGTCCGCCTCCCGCCGTCCTACGCGCTGCGGCACCACCACCTCCTCCGTCACCACCCCCTCGTCGCTGCTCGCATCCATCTCACTCAGCTGGGCATAGACACAGACCCAATGTTAAGATTACACATACACACACACACACACACCAACAAAAAAAAAAAACATTAATAACAAAAACAATACACACACTTAGAAAAAATCACACACACACTCAAACACACACACACACACACACACACACACACACACACACACACACACACACACACACACACACACACACACACGTCACTCCTGGCATCCATCTCACTCGGCTGGGCGTATGCAAGGAAGATAGAAGAGTATGTGTCTTAGATGTTGCTCTTATTATGTTCCTTGGCCATATACACATACCTCCATGTTAAGAGTACACACACACACACACACGCACACACACACACACACACACACACACACACACACACACACACACACACACACACACACACACACACACACACACACACACACACACACACACACACACACACACACACACACACAAAACTTTCTCCCCTTCCCTATACATTGTACAACTAACTTGTCTCTCTGAAAGGTGACGTGCTAAACTTGCTATCTACATGTCAAAGATAGTTCTGTTATAGGAGACACTTGGTATAGGTTATTATTACTACATTATTCTGTACAGCCTCATAGTGGCAGTTACTTGACACCCAAACATAAGCAAATATCAGAAAAGTACCACAACATTACATTCCAATACTACATACATACATACATACATACACATGCCAAATAAGCTGACACACTAAGTATTCCCTATTACAATCTCTCTCTCATTACGCTGCAAAACCTAGTGACCCAAGATAAGAATTCAAGGCTAAATGACTGAAACATCCAATGATAAGAACGTCCTGTCTTTTTTTCTTCTTCTTTTTTTACGTTGAAGCCTATAGCGTCTGTAGGCTATTATGCTTCCCTTGAGGGCTCAGGTGGTTGACCCTGCACATTCTAGAGGGTAATGATGGTTGGCCCTCGCCCGTTGGTGGCGCAGGCTGGATTATTATTGCGACACCTGTGATCTATAGGTGAAGGTCCGTTTTCTGTCATGGTCAACCCTCAGTTAAGGCAGATTAGGATATGAAAATAACGGTAGACGATAGCAAGAGAAGTAGCATTGCGGTGGTAATTTAAAGATTGAAGACAGTTAGTAGGAGGAGGGGAGTTGATGAGACGAAAAGCTTTTGACTCAACCCTGTTTAAGGTAGGAGTGGGTTATGTCACGTACCTGGGGCTCGCTGATAAAAGGGTCCTTCAGATAGGTCTCGTCCAGCGCCGCTTCACTTTTGTCTTGCACGCTCTTGGTATCGCCGTTCTGGATCTCCTCGTCCTTGTTAGCTATGTCTACGTCCTTGGTGTCTACGTCTTTGGTATCCTCGTCCTTGGTATCCTCGTGTTTAGTCTCTACGTCCTGGGAATAAACAAATACAGAAATTAGAATAAGGTACTGAGGACATAGGTAAAAAAGAAGATATGTACGTCCTGGGAATTAAAAAAAAAGTACGTCCTGGGAATAAAAGAAAAAGAAATGTACTGTACGTCCTGGGAATAAAAAAAAAGTACGTCCTGGGAATAAAAGAAAA
>JACEEZ010006904.1:295000-410000 GCA_016584305.1 Chionoecetes opilio
TACCACTAACAGAGCCACACTATACCACTAACAGAGCCACACTATACCACTAACAGAGCCACACTATACCACTAACAGAGCCACACTATACCACTAACAGAGCCACACTATACCACTAACAGAGCCACACTATACCACTAACAGAGCCACAACCACTACAACACTACACTAGAGCCACACTATACCACTAACAGAGCCACACTATACCACTAACAGAGCCACACTATACCACTAACAGAGCCACACTATACCACTAACAGAGCCACACTATACCACTAACAGAGCCACACTATACCACTAACAGAGCCACACTATACCACTAACAGAGCCACACCTATACCACTAACAGAGCCACACCATACCACTAACAGAGCCACCATACCACTAACAGAGCCACACTATACCACTAACAGAGCCACACTATACCACTAACAGAGCCACACTATACCACTAACAGAGCCACACTATACCACTAACAGAGCCACACTATACCACTAACAGAGCCACACTATACCACTAACAGAGCCACACTATACCACTAACAGAGCCACACTATACCACTAACAGAGCCACACTATACCACTAACAGAGCCACACCATACCACTAACAGAGCCCCCACAACCATACCACTAACAGAGCCACACTATACCACTAACAGAGCCACACCATACCACTAACAGAGCCACACTATACCACTAACAGACCACACCTATACCACTAACAGAGCCACACTATACCACTAACAGAGCCACACTATACCACTAACAGAGCCACACTATACCACTAAGAGAGCCCACTATACCACTAACAGAGCCACACTATACCACTAACAGAGCCACACTATACCACTAACAGAGCCACACTATACCACTAACAGAGCCACACTATACCACTAACAGAGCCACACTATACCACTAACAGAGCCACACTATACCACTAACAGAGCCACACTATACCACTAACAGAGCACACTATACCACTAAGAGAGCCACACTATACCACTAACAGAGCCACACTATACCACTAACAGAGCCACACTATACCACTAACAGAGCCACACTATACCACTAACAGAGCCACACTATACCACTAACAGAGCCACACATACCACTAACAGAGCCACACTATACACTAACAGAGCCACACTATACCACTAACAGAGCCACACTATACCACTAACAGAGCCACACTATACCACTAACAGAGCCACACTATACCACTAACAGAGCCTCACCACTATCACTAAGAGAGCCACATCACTACTAACAGAGCCACACTAACAGTACCATGCCTAAGACTAGATCAATAATACCAACAAAAAAATGACACATCAATTTAGAGTATATCTGTAGTGGTTGTTGTAGGGGTGGTTGTAGGGGTGGTTGTAGGGGTTATAGTGGTGGTGATGTAGTGGTGGTGGTGGTGATGGTAGTGGGAGTGGTAGGAGGGGTTGTGGGAATAGTAATTGTAGTAGTTGTAGTAGTTGTAGTAGTAGTGGGAGTAATAGTAGTAGTAATAGTAGTAGTAGAAGTAGTGGTGTAGCAATAGTAAGGCTAGTAGTAGTAGTAGTAGTAGTAGTAGTAGTAGTAGTAGTAGTAGTAGTAGTAGTAGTAGTAGTAGTAGTAGTAGTAGTAGTAGAAATAATAATACGTAGTAGTAGACACACCAATTTGGAGTATATCTTTTCCCTATACAATATACGAGGCCTAACTCTTCCTTATACTTCTATATAGAGTTTCTTTTCCCCTCTTTTCCCCTCTACTAAATGCAGGATTACCCTCCCGCTATACCACAGATAAGTTTTTTTTCCTAATATCACGTTTTTTTCGCTCCCGTATACAGTAAAGGGTCTTCTCTCTCTCTCTCTCTCTCTCTCTCTCTCTCTCTCTCTCTCTCTCTCTCTCTCTCTCTCTCTCTCTCTCTCTCTCTCTCTCTCTCTCTCTCTCTTAACAAATTTCCTTCCCTTATTACACAAGCATCCTCGTTTCCCTATACTACCACACACACACACACACACACACACAGGGGAACTCCGTAGTGTAAGGGTTAGCACGCTCGGCTCACAACCGAGAAGTCCCGGGTTCGATCCACGGGCGGAGCGAAGACAGACTGGCGGTCTTCTTAAAACCCGAGCCCCTGTCCACCCAGCAGTGAATGGGTACCGGGTGTTAGCCGGGGGTTTGTGACCCGCCTCCCGGGGTGGTGGCTTCGGCCAACACTAAGCAATAAGGATGAATGATGAAACAAATGTTGATATTGAGACGGGGCCATACGAACGTTGTTCAGGCCCTGTAAAATATAACTAGATGAATACAACTAGATTGATACACACACACACACACACACACACACACACACACACACACACACACACACACACACACACACACACACACACACACGCCTCTTATTTTCTCTACCACTCAAAAAGTTATATAAGACGAGAAACACTTAAAAAGCATAGTAATTATCAACTCTGAATCCTGTAATTTGCATTCATATTAATTTTTCCTTTTTTCGATTGCATTTCCAGGTGATCACACGCACGTTATCATCAAGAAACGTTTTTAAGGGTGTGTCATTAACGTTTTTGAGGGTGTGTCATTAACGTTTTCAAGGGTGTGTCATAACGTTTCCCAGGGTGTGTCAATAACGTTTTCAGGGGTGTGCCATGTAGGTACAACGTTTTTTTAGGGTGTGTCATTAACGTTTTTTGAGGGTGTTTCATCAACTTTTTTGAGGGTGTGTCATTAACGTTTTTGAGGGTGTGTCATTAACGTTTTCCAGGGTGTCATTAACGTTTTCAAGGGCGTGTCATGGATGTATAACGTTTTCAAGGGCGTGTCATGGATGTATAACGTTTTCAAAGGCGTTTCATGGATGTATAAAGTTTTCAAGGGCGTGTCATGGATGTATAATGTTTTCAAGGGCGTGTCATGGATGTATAATGTTTTCAAGGGCGTGTCATGGATGTATAATGTTTTCAAGGGCGTGTCATGGATGTATAATATTTTCAAGGGCGTGTCATGGATGTATAATGTTTTCAAGGGCGTGTCATGGATGTATAATGTTTTCAAGGGCGTTTCATGGATGTATAACGTCTTCAAGGGTGTGTCATGGAGGTATAACGTCTTCAAGGGTGTGTCATGAAGGTTTAACGTTTTCAAGGGTGTGTCATGAAGGTTTAACGTTTTCAAGGGTGTGTCATGGAGGTATAACGTTTTCTAGGATGTGTCATGGGTCTGCAACGTTTGCAAGGGTGTGTCATTAACGTTTTCGAGGGTATGTTAGTGATCTGCAATGTTTTCAAGGGTGTGTCATTAACGTTTTCGAGGCTGAGTCATGGATGTAGTAACGTTTTCAAGGGTGTGTCATGGATGTAGTAACGTTTTCAAGGCTGTGTCATGGATGTAGTAACGTTTTTGAGGGTGTCATGGAAGTATAAATATGACCTTGGACGTCCTTCGCATACACCACATCACACAGAGCCACATCACTATTAGAAAACCCCCACACACACATACCCTTACGACATGACTAACATACATAAGCCTATACTAGCAAGCCGACATTACCATTACCACTCTGACAAGCCTCCCTCCTTTCCATATAATTATATCTACATGTCCTATCCGTAAGTCTAACCTCTAGGCTGCTAAGAAATCAAGTGTGAATGTCCTTACGAAGCTTACTTATCGGTAGGATGCTGACGTAGCGCAGTGGTGTGGGTGGTTGTGACAGACAGGCCAGATGAAGGTAAAGTGACCCCTCCTGTCAACGCTTCGGCCTCCTAAGTGCCACTGTTCCTGCTCTGCCTGTACACCCGATGCCGCACCCACCACTGCCATCTTCCGCACCCAAAAATACCGAACCGACATGGCAACTCAAACCACTTACGTACGTGTCTCACAAATTATTATACCATCGTGATTGCACAGGTATTAGGACATAGCTTACCTCTGATATACCTACATGGGATATAATACTATAGCGTGAGATATGATACAGATACTGAATTAAATGGGGGGGGGTTTTCTAGTGTATATAGCGAAAGGGGAAGTATGACAACAGATTCTGCGCTGTAGCTAATGAATGGCAGAATAAGTCAGTGTGTGTGTGTGTGTGTGTGTGTGTTAATTATTATAAGTAGCACGCGTCAGACATAATAATGAACAGCCTTCTAACCAACACCTCTACTTATGTCCCACTAAATCATATCATTACCTCACATGGCTTCAATACCTTCTTACAGGTATTCTTCTTACAGGTACAGTTAGAGATATACAGGTTATACATGGTTACATATATACAGGTACCTTCTTACAGGTCTTACAGGGAAAGAAAGGAAAGGGAAAGAAAGGAAAGGGAAAGGGAAAGAAAACAACCCAAGATGATGATAGGAAAAAAAGGGCGAAAAGGAATGAAGAAGGAAAAGAAGGAAACATTTTTTTTTTTTCAATACAAGTGGAGACGATTAGTGTCATCATACGTCTCTGTGATATTGGATAGGACAACACGAGGAGGGCAACGAACGCTTCTCATGGGGGAGAGAGGGAGGGAGGTACCGGATCAATATATCCCGCCCGCCGGTTACGACTGTCGCCACTGGAAACACCTTTTTTTTTGTGTGTCTGTGAGAACTGACAACTGGATCTCACCTAAACACACTTTAAAACAAACAATCTAGATACAAACTTTCCCTTATCAATACGTTAAGCAAATAGGCACCTGTCAAAGTGCACATGAGAGCCTGCCACCTGTCGAGATAGCGAAAGCAGATCAGAGAGAGAGAGAGAGAGAGAGAGAGAGAGAGAGAGAGAGAGAGAGAGAGAGAGAGAGAGAGAGAGAGAGAGAGAGAGAGAGAGAGAGAGAGAGAGAGAGAGAGAGAGAGAGAGAGAGAGAGAGAGAGAGAGAGAGAGAGAGAGAGAGAGAGAGAGAGAGAGAGAGAGGAGAGAGAGAGAGAGAGAGAGAGAGAGAGAGAGACTGACAGAGAGAGAGAGAGAGAGAGAGAGAGAGAGAGAGAGAGAGAGAGAGATGCGAATTCCGACCGTATAGGTAATGAGTGTTAATGATAGCATGAGGGAAAAAATCACTCCTGACGGCTAAATTACAGTCGTAGAGTGGAAACAGAGAGCGCTTCTTACTGTTTAGTTTTCCTCTTTGAACCGCAATACAAGAATCAATGGAAATATAAAGGTAAGGAACACATAAGAACATAATTACATAAGAAAATAAGGAAGCTACAAGAGGTTGGGAAACCTACACGTGGTAGTTCCTGTTACTTAACATTAAATACCTCCACCTTTCATCCCCATCCATGAAATTGTCTAGCCTCCTTTTAAAGCTCCCTATTGACTCCGTACTGACTAGCGAATTTTAGCGAATCAAATATCTACCTTCGTGTGTGTGTGTGTATGTGTGTGTGTATATTTATAACGGAACCGTGGAAGTTATGCCGCAAAAACGTAGGTATGCGCATCACCTTAACACCTCACTGCCTTCTTATGAGAGTAGCTGCATACCTGTCTTCATGCATACTCTTAACACTTCACTGCCTTCTTATGAGAGTAGCTGCATACCTGTCTTCATGCATACTCTTAACACTTCACTGCCTTCTTATGAGAGTAGCTGCATACCTGTCTTCATGCATACTCTTAACACTTCACTGCCTTCTTATGAGAGTAGCTGCACACCTGTCTTCATGCATACCCCTACAGGAAACAGGAACTACCACGTAACTATAAGTCTCAATGTCTCTTGTAGCTTCCTTATTTTCTTATCTACTTATGTTCTTATGAAATACCAATATATTTATCTACCTTCTGTACAAAACATTAAGAACAGTGAGGTTTAGTGAACCACGGAGACGACAATGAAGGTGCGGAATGCATTACGTAATAACGTGGTGTATAGCGACACTGTAACTCACTGCGGCAAGACTCACCTTGACTCGTCCCTCTCTGACTCCTAAACATTAGACACCACTATCACGACGTTTCTTAACTTTCTTTGTATATCACTTTCATTCATCGTCACTCATAGTACACTCAGCATTACCACAAGGTACGTATTACCATGCCTGTGTCTCCTTTCCACAATGACACCTCTATTATCAAGGCAATAAACGTGCGCAGCTCACAACGTTTGCAGAAAACCTAACAAAAGTGGGCGGGCCTGAGACAGTGCACTAGACACGGGCGGCGCTGAGTTGCTATTCAATCTCTTTCTATTGATTTATTTAAGTGATGTACGAGCTTGTTGAGGATCCAAACCACTTTCATTCTCTTCAAAAACCAAATGGAGTAAACATTTAATTTGAAATTTACTGATCTTTACCGTTTAAGGGCAAAAATGTTGAGTGAAAGTGTTTTTTCCAGTTACGTTCGTTTCATTCCTTTGCTTTTCGTTACTGTTTACCACATACCAAAGACTACATTTACCACTCTCAGATCAACACTAATATGATAACAAACATCGTACAGCAGGTCACACATGAACAACATAACAATACTGGACTGTACATGAGTTTAGAATAATTTACGTCAATTTAATACTTTCAGAAGATGATATCCGGGACAAAAGTTATTCAGGCATACTTCCTACAGCGGAGAACCCCCTTAGGTCCTGTCTGTCTGTCTGTCTGTCTCTCCATTCATACACACACTCACTACATAAGAACATAAGAAAATAAGGAAGCTACAAGAGGCCGCGAGACCTACACGTGGTAGTTCCTGTTACTTACACTACCTAACATCCACCTTTCACCCCATCCATGAATTTATCCAGCCTCCTTTAAAAACTCCCTATTGACTCGGCACTAACTACCTACCTGTCTATACTCTTCGTCATACCAAATATGATATAAGCTCCTCCCACAACCAGTAGACGGTGGAGCCTATGGCTTTCCGTAATGCTAAGTGGCTGACTAAATTCGGTAAAAGGACGTACAAAACACTGATGTCCAAGCGAAATTCGCCTTTATCGTCCGCTAGACGGAGAGCCTTGGAAATCCCATGAGATAAACTCCCTTTTCACACCTGGATCCAAAGGCCCATCCACCTGATGTGATTAGAAGCAGACTGGTTGCAGAAGGTTGAGGTTAGGTTGAGGTTAGGTTAGGTCAGGTTGATGTTTAGGTTAGGTTAAGGTTAGGTTAGGTTAGGTTTGGTTAGGTCGAGGTCGACCTCGAGGTCAACTTCGACCACGAGGTCAACTTCGACCTCGAGGTCAACCTCGACCTCAACCTAACCTAACCTAACCTCAACCTAACCTAAACCTCAACCTAACCTTGATTTGAAAGGTTGAGGTTAGGTTGAGGTTAGGTTGAGGTTAGGTTAGGTTAGGTTAGGCTAGGTTGAGGTTTAGGTTAGGTTGATGTTAGGTTAAATTTGATTCAAGTTTAGGTTAGGTTGAGGTTAGGTTAGGTTAGGTTGAGGTCGAGGTTGACCTCGAGGTCGAAGTTGACCTCGAAGTCGAAGTTGACCTCGAAGTCGAGGTCGAAGTTGACCTCGACGTCGAGGTTGACATCGAGGTCGAGGTTGTCGAGGTTATTATTATCTGTGGTCTGTCCTTACCTTGGGTGTAGTGGCTTTCTTCTCCGAGGGCATGTAGGGAGTCTTTTCCACAAAGGCATCAGCGACGTAGCCGAAGAAAGAGGTGCCGAGAGTGCGCGGTTTCGGCTTGTCTGTTCCAAGGCCGGGAATCCACTGAGGGACATCATCTTCCTTCTCCTGCCGGAACTGTGACGCCCGACGACTGCCCGAAGACATACTGTAGCTACTGACGGAGGCCCTGGGGAAGGATACCGAGATACATCTGATTATAGTACATTTACGTTCAACTTGCCCAGAAGCCACGCCCCCTGCCTTTCCCCCCTTGTATACATGGCAGCAAGATATGGCTTCTGACGGAGGCCCTGGGGACACCAGACACCTTTGATCAGACCAAGATCAGACCAAGACACCTTTGATCAGTATATTATACCGAGATTATTAGGTGTACGAAAATGTGTTCAATAGCAAACAGATAAAGAAAATTATTATTATTATTAATTTTTGTTTTACATCTTGGCCTAAAGCGCGTATAGGCAGTGACCTCCAGGGGTGGGATGGTAGGCCCTGGAGGTTCACTTGAGGGCTGTGATGGTTGGCCCTCGCCCGTGGTGGCGCCGGCAGGATTGTTATAGTGACACCAGAGCTGGGCAGTATTTAAATACATTGTATTTAAATACGTATTTAGATACATTTGTGTATTTAGAAATGTATTTATAAATACGTTGGTTGTCATGTATTTAAATACAGTATTTAAATACTTTTATGAGTATTTAAATACATTGTATTTAAATACTCATAATATAAAAATGTAAATACTTTTTTATCAGTTAATTTGGCCATAAACCCGCCCAACTATTTGGCAATCCTGATGTTACAGTGAACCAGTGTTTCCACTTCTAAGGAAATTTCCTTATTTTTAGGAAAGTTAGGCCTGAGAAGGAAATTTCTAAGGAAACCCAAAATCTAAGGAAATCCATTTTTTTCGGACATGTTAAAATTTGTGTATATTTAAAATGTATTTACAAATGTATTTAAATACAATTGATGTATTTAGTATTTAGTATTTAAATACATTTATCCCATGTATTTAGTATTTAATATTTAAATACATTCAATGTATTTAGTGCCCAGCTCTGAGTGACGCCTGTGATTAAAAGGCTCATGCCGCCCCCCTGTGTCCTCCGATGCACTCGCCATCGAAGGTAGAGTTAATGGGCAGCATGTGGGTGTTCTTAGGCCACTCGACGGTGCAGAAAGATTTTAAGTGGATTTGGTTCTCATCATGGATTGAACTCAGGTCACCGAGAACGCCACTCAGAGACGCTAACCACTCTGCCACCGCCTCCCCCGATCAATGAGTCAATAGATTAATGAATGAAATGATCGATAGCAAAAAAATTTAGTAGATGTAGATTCTATTACGTATGTATTCTCTCCGTTTATGACTTTTGTTTTCATTATTATCATTATTATTATTGTCACTATTGATATCATTACGTTCATTATCACCACAATCATCATCATTATCATTACCATTACTTAAGTATCATGGCCAGTATTCCTCTATAAACATTAAAAAAAGTGTTCCTTCTTCAACCTGTGGTGTGTGTGTGTGTGTATGCGTGTGTGTGTATTCATCTAGTTGTATTCATCTAGTTGTATTCATCTAGTTGTATTTTACAGGGCCTGAGCAACACTCGTATGGCCCCGTCTCCATATCAACATTTTTACCATTCATCCTTAGTGCTTAGTTTTGGCCGAAGCCACCACCCCGGAGAGCAGGTCACAAACCCCGGCTAACACCCGGTACCCATTCACTGCTGGGTGGACAGGGGCTCGGGTTTTAAGGAAACAGCTCATCTGTTCCCGCTCCGCCCGGGGACCTAGCGGTTGTGAACCGAGCGTGCTCCACACTCCGAACCGTGTGTGTGTGTGTGTGTGTGTGTGTGTGTGTGTGTGTGTGTGGTGTTTACCGATTTGTATAATTATAGGATTCAGTCAAGCTCGTAATGTCCCGTTTTTAAATACCAAATTATCATATTTTCCTTTATATCTCAACACACTGTTTACAAATACTTCCTCGAGTAGTGCATTCCATTAATCTCTATATAAAAAAAAATTCTGTTACACATTTATATAGCCTACTAGCCGCAAAGCCGCCCTCCGGGCGGACTTTTTGGCTAGCTCCTGCGAAGGGCTATTGGTGGGCCGACGGCCCACCAAACACAGACTCTCCAGATAGCCCCTTCTAGCTTTCCTGAAATCATGAAACCCATTCACTCACCCATTACCCATCACCCCCCACCCATTCACTCACCCATTACCCATCACCCCCCACCCATTCACTCACCCATTACCCATCACCCCCCACCCATTCACTCACCCATTACCCATCACCCCCCACCCATTCACTCACCCATTACCCATCACCCCCCACCCATTCACTCACCCATTACCCATCACCCCCCACCCATTCACTCACCCATTACCCATCACCCCCCACCCATTCACTCACCCATTACCCATCACTCCCCATCTATTCCCTCACCCATCACCCATCACCCCCCCATCACTCACCCATCACCCATCACCCCCCACCCATTCACTCACCCATTACCCATCACCACACACCCATTCACTCACCCATTACCCATCACCACACACCCATTCACTCACCCAATACCCATCACTCCCCATCTATTCCCTCACCCATCACCCATCACCCCCCACCCATTCACTCACCCATTACCCATCACCCCCAGCCATTCACTCACCCATTACCCATCACCACACACCTATTACCTATCACTCCCCATCTATTCCCTCACCCATCACCCATCACCCCCCACCCATTCACTCACCCATCACCCCACACCCATTACCCATCACCCCACCCATTCACTCACCCATTACCCATCACCCTACATCAAGGTTTCCTCAATTCTCGCAACCCACTTTTTTTTCACAATTCTCGATAATAGGCTGCTAGAAAAAAAGAAAAAAGTGATCGGATCATCTCATAAGTGGGCTTAAAACCTTCCCCTGGTCAACCCGGTTCCAAAAATGTGCCATATGATGGGATTGCACCACGGGGGGCGGAACCTATACCACACACACACACACACACACACACACACACACACACAGACAGACACACTTTCGCTTTTATTAATATAGATTATCATGTATCCTCTTTTCCTTTTTGTGACGTTGTGTGTGTGTGTGTGTGTGTGTGTGTGTGTGTGTGTGTGTGTGTGTGTGTGTGTGTGTGTGTGAGGGGAAAAAGAGAGAGAGAGAGAGAGAGAGAGAGAGAGAGAGAGAGAGAGAGAGAGTGCATGCATGGCTGCTATTCATAGTCTCCCAACCCTCACCCCTGTCTACTGGAGCCACAAAACTACAGTAATTACATACTGACCTTATCATACCGCCTCCTCTCCTCCTCTCCTCTTCTTCTTCCCTCCACATGAATTCAGCCTCCTCCTCCTCCTCCTCTTCCCTCCACACATATCCATATACCGCACAACTATCTGAGAAATCCCACTATACATTTACAAACCCATTCCAAACCAACCATCCAAAAATCAACACTATAAACCCCTTCACGCCCATATATTTACTTTGCTATATGAAGTCGTCTGTTGTCAGCCATAAAATTACGAAAAGTAACTGAATATACCAAGTTAGGTAGTGGCCAAGGATACAAAACAGGTCATATCTATAAAACATTGCTTATATTTATTAAAATCGTCTAAATTACAATAGAAATTACGTTCTGAGCCTCAAAGGGTTAAACAGGAAAGAAGCTATCAAAATTCCCTGCCGTTAACGAGGATCATAATTTTGTTAGTAGAAAAAAATAGAAAGAAATAATATGGTTAGATATTACTCATGAGATTTTGGGATGTGCTTTTGACTTCTTCTTGTGACCTTTGTCGCTTAAGGCCTTTTCTGCGGGGGATTTTTGGTTGCAATCGGAAAATTTTCGGTTGCAAACGGTCACAACAACAACAACAAATGATTGCGGGTCGGGCCAATCATCTTCCCTGGATGGTTGAACAGGGATCGAAATTTGAGCATCCGAAAATTTTCCGGTTGCAATCAGGATCCCCGCAGAAAACGCCTTTAGAATCACTTCCTAGGTCCTCTTCAACTTCATCTCCTTAGTTAACAATCTTGTCAACGCTTCCCTTGGCTATTTCACTTGGGCTCCTAATTCCTTGTCTTCTTTGTATAGTTTTTTAACTGTTAATATACATCACTAAACCGACGCTATTCATAGGGAGTCTTTATATTTTAAGTTTTCGTTAAGAATTTTCAGGCTCTCAGTGTCCTCAGCCCCATCCATACTACACACTCAGAAATAAGGGGTATATTAAGGGTAGAATTGTTACATCGCACCATCACTACCCTTTTTATACCCTATGTCCAGGCTGGAGGGTAGATGCTGCTGATTATACCCTTCATCTACCCTTTATCTACCCTTTTTAGACGAGAGGGTTGAGAAAGGGTATATTTAGGGTTGCAAAAGGGTATATTTAGGGTTGCAAAAGGGTATATTTAGGGTTGCAAAAGGGTATATTTAGGGTTGCAAAAGGGTATATTTAGGGTTGCAAAAGGGTATATTTGTAAGGGTAGAAAAAGGGTAGCAGTATTTCATCACTACAAACACCCTTTTCCTACCCTTCTTTTCTAAGAGTGTACCAACTGTTATTCACTGGCTAACAACAGACGATATAGCAAAGTAGATATATGGGCGTGAAGGGTTTAAACTCTTAATATATACCACTAAACCAACACTATTCATACTATGGAATCTTTATGTGTTAAGTTTTCGTTAAGAATTGTAAGGTTCCCTGTGTACTACATACGTCCCCAGCCCCGCCAACTGTTACCGCGTCTCCGTTCTTTACATGGCCACAAACCGCGACCCATTATCGCTGCTGGGTTAGCGGAGGACTTCCCTTATATACATAAATAAATACATAAATTTATATATAAAACATGAATATATAAATACGTAAATTAAAGAACATAAATAAATATAAAAGCCTCATGGTTCCTGATAGAAATCCATATGACTTGCGTGATAAGTGTTCAATGGTCCGAATTCTTGGCAGTTTTGTTTTGTTTTTATAGCATGTATATATGTGTCCAACCCTCTTCCCCCTCAAGAAAAAAAATGAAAATATAACTTCTTAACAGCCGCATAATTGTTTCATAACTCTATAAGTGTTACGGATTAATAGGTCAGTTTCAGTTTTTCAAAGTGAAAATGTTAATATACTCAAATCTCTTTCAGAATGTGGTGTTAATAGTTACATGGTTAATTGACTTCGGTATATTCCTTTGCAAGTATCAAAGCCGTTTTCATGTGGCAAAACAATAGCAATAAATGGGTGTACGCAGGGGCGCCCACAGGTGGACGCACTGGACGCACGTGCGTCCACTGTAAGCCTCCAGGCATGTGTGGGCCCCTATAAGGGCCGCCCCCCTAGTGGCCCCTTATAAGGCCCTATGAGCCCCCAAAATGCACCTAAAATTGATCAAAACTGCAAACCCGGACCCCCCAGGTGAGTAGGCTCGCTTCGCTCGCCACCCACACCCATCAATAGTGGACCCTATATAATATATGCGTCCACTACACTACAGGTATCTCTGTGGGCGCCCCTGGGTAGACGTTATCTGAGTTATATGTTATATCTATCTATCTGTCTCTATCTATCTATATTATATCTATCTATCAATATTATATCTATCTATCTATATATCTAAGAAAGGATGTTCATGGGGTATCGCTGTGAGTCACTCTCGGGGGATGTACAACAGAGGAGGAAAATCTGACAGACTTAAAAAAGCGACCATGATTATCTAGCAAGTTACCTCGATAGCACGTTCGTACACACACACACACACACGCGACCTCTCTCTCTCACTCTCTCTCTCTCTCTCTCTCTCTCTCGTGTCCCTCCTTTCTCCCTTACATCAGGAAAGTAATAATCGACCCAGACCAAACAAAATAATAAACGAGGCCAGGAAAACATCAGGAAAATAACACGCTAGACTAAGAAAATAAACGCGACCAAGGAAATAATAAACTAACGCGAATAGAAAAATGATAAACGGGATCAAGAAAATAATAAAGGAGACTTCAGTAAACAAGAAAGCATAGACCAAGAAAATAAGAAACATCAGGAAAATAACATACTAGAGTGACTAGACTAAAATCAAATGACTTATCACTACAATAAATGATGTCACGAAGTCACAATTATTCAATGCTGGGTTCCGTCTCCCGCGCTTGGCAAGGTCACTCACACACGCAACAGTAAAACTAGATTTGTTCCCACTCACACATTACACGTTACAGTAAAACTAGATTAGTAGTCAGAAACATCCCCTAAATTATGTATAGGAGTCACAATTCAATGCTGGGTTCCGTCTTACGCTCGTGGCAAATTTATTCACACACGCATTACACGCTACAGTAAAACTAGATTTGTACTTAGAAACCTCACCTAAATAATGTCTAGATATATTTGTAGTTAGAAACCTCACCTACTAAATGATGTATAGAAGTCACAATTCAATGCTGGGGTTCGTCTCACGCGCTTAGCAAATTCCTCACACACGCATTATACACGTTACAGTAAAACTAGATTTGTACTTAGAAATCTCACCTAAATGATGTCTAGTCGCAGTCTAGAAGTCACAATTCAATGCTGGGGTCCGTCTTTCGCGCTTGACAAGTTCACTCACTCACTCCCTTCAAACAAGTAGTAGTAGTAGTAGTCGTAGTAGTAGTGGTAGTAGTAGTGGTGGTCGTAGTAGTGATGCGTGCAGCGGATGTGTGTGTGTGTGTGTGTGGGGAGGCGGTGACCAAGTGGAGTGACCGGCGTCCTGAGACTAGACTGACGCATCGCACCGCTCCTGTTGCCAGACCTCCTCCAACACGCCCATCTTACACCATAGAGTGACCTGTATTCACTGTATCCATCCATCTATCTAAGGCAATGTTACTAAGTCATCACTCATTCATTTATATCAAGTCCTACCACATCTTCCCCCACTCTGTTTTTGCCAGCTTTTCGCCGACGCGCAAATATTACAATACACTTTTCCTACTTCTATAGTGACCTGTATTCACTGTATCTATCTATCTATCTAAGGCAATGTTACTAGTAAGTCATCACTCATTCATATAAAGTACTAATGCACCTTCCCACACTCTTGTTGTTGCCAGACCTCCGCCGACACGCACATCTTACAATAGTTACCTGTATTCACTGTATCCTTCCAGGGACCTCGTGTTGTCTTCACTGTATCCTTCCAGGGGCCTCGTGTTGTCTTCACTGTATCCTTCCAGGGGCCTCGTGTTGTCTTCACTGTATCCTTCCAGGGGCCTCGTGTTGTATTCACTGTATCCTTCCAGGGGCCTCGTGTTGTCTTCACTGTATCCTTCCAGGGGCCTCGTGTTGTCTTCACTGTATCCTTCCAGGGGCCTCGTGTTGTCTTCACTGTATCCTTCCAGGGGCCTCGTGTTGTATTCACTGTATCTTTCCAGGGGCCTCGTGTTGTCTTCACTGTATCCTTCCAGGGGCCTCGTGTTGTCTTCAAACGTGGGGGGTACAATCAGCCACATACTATATTGTGAGCACTGTATGGGAGCATTGCCGGTGGAGCATTTTTGTAATGTGAGGCTAAATGTATGCGCAATAATACAAGCACAACATTTTATTGTAATTTTAGCGGCAATGAATAACTGACACACTATGTCAATATGTTGGGTGAGGTGGTGATACAGCTTGCCTTATAGTAGTAGTAGGATGTAGGCTAGGTAGCATGGGCCTCGTTTGGGTGGGGGACATTTCCCCACCACATTTTAGAGTGGGGGGGGACAGGGTATCATTTGTCCCCCCTACTTAAATAACATGATGTAATAAAGTATATAAATAAGTATATTTTATTACAATAAAATATATTGTTTTGTAAAATATATTTACCTCCTAAAATATATATACCCCCCCCCCCCCCCCCAATAAAATGTCGTGCTTGCATTGTGCATACATTTACCCTCACATTACAAAAATGCTGCACCGGCGGCCCTCCCCTCCCATACAGTGCTCACAAGATAGCATGTTGCTGACTGTCCCCGCCACGTTTGAAGACAAAACGAGGCCCCTGCTAGGTAGTATTAAGTAACAACAACTACCATACCTGACACTGTTCTTATAGATTGCATCATTAAACAGCACTGGTGGATTCTGGGGGACCACCAAGGCCATGCCCCTGGACCATTAAATAGCACTGGTGGATTCTAGGGGACCACCAAGGCCATGCCCCCCAAACAAGCTAAATCATGGTTTGGCCTCTCCCAGAATGTGGACTATATGTATGCACTGCTTGCTTCCATGTGCTATTTATCCGGGAACATTTGCACACACACATAAAGATCAATATTTTGTGGTGCTTATGTACAGATTCGTTGTTTTAGCAAGTTCCATTCGTGCTTAACCCCTTCATGCCCAGAACTTTCCTTTGCTATATAACAGCATCTGTTATTAGCCACAAAATTACAAAAAAGTAACTTAATATACCAAATTAGTAAGTGGACAAGGATATTAAACAGGTCATATCTATAAAATATTGCTTATATTCATTAAAATCGTTGTTAAATCTTAAAATCGTCGTTTCTTAAATTCATTCAAATTAATTAAAATCATATAGTTATAAAATATACTACAACCATACTACAGCATTTAGTACAGTATGCTATATTACAGTATGTCAGGCTATCTGGTAACTTGGCTGTCATCCCAAAAAAAATTCTGGTAACTTGGCCCCCCGACAAAAGCATTCCCCAAGATCCGCCCCTGTTAGATAATAAAACATTAATCACATTGATCAATAATATAAAGCTTTAATATAAAAGTAGACATCTTTATTTGAATTCCTTACAATTTATTCTCCATGTTCAGTCCCAGTATTTGATGAGACCGTCCCATCCCGCCGTGGCAATCTTGCTGGTTTCATGTGGGTGCCACAATATGCCTATACATACATCGTCATGAGCTTTCCATTTCTGGTAGAGTTTTGTCGTCTTCCAGTCCCACACATGAGCCTTTCCATCCGCATCTCCGGACACCAAGTACGACATGTCTGGCGAGAAGTCTAGCGTACATGCATAACCCGCCACCATGTGCCCTGTGAACACCTTCTTACGGTTCATCTTGAAACGATCTAGTGCAGAAAATATGACTATTTTGTTATCCATGCTTTGACAGGCCAGCCACTTTTTGTTTGGTGAAAGAGTAACAGCAGGCATGGAGTGCATGGAAGGATCTGCAATGTATTTGAAATCAACAGGAATATCCCACTCCCAGACCCTTAAACTTTTGTCATCTGACGTGGAAACAAATCTCCTGTATTCATCAATAAAGGTGATGGTGTTTACGGCTCCCAAATGACGATCATATTCCTGAACAATCTCACCAGTTCGAATGTCCCAGCAAACAATCTTCTTATCAGACGTACCAGCAACAAAGAGATTCTGCTTCTCATCATCAGGATTGAATTTGACACAGTAGGGTATTTTTCTACTAGTAAACCTGGAGATACAATCCCCGGTCTCCGTGTCCCACAGCTTAATGTACCGATCATAGCCAGCAGAGAGGAACTGCTTGCCTGTGTTATCAAAGCAAGCATCCCTCACGGCTTGCTTGTGTCCCATATAGGTCCTAATGCATCTCCTGTTGTTAAAGACTTCCCATATTTTTATTTTAGTGTCCATTGAGCATGAGAGGAGAAGGTGGGCTGATCCGGGAAGCCACCTGATAGCAGACACACCTTTGTTATGTCCCTTCCATGTGTGAATTAACTTCTTGGGCATAAAACACTTGTCAGGAGGCTCAAGAGATTTCAGATTGACACCCACGTCTTGAGGGACATGTAAGAAGGACCTGCCCTGGTAGTCATAGGCATCCTTAATATGCAACAGAGATTTCTCCTCCATCGGTTTATCGTCATTTTGCTTCCCTCGCTTTTGTCTCTTAGCCAAAATTTCATCGAGGTCGTGTTGCTCTTCCTCAGATGGTTTCATGACAGTTTTCTCATTTTCAAACTTAGCCCAGGGCCCCTTGAAGCCGTCAATGTCACCGGCGTCGTCATTCTTGTCACGCTTCCTCCGGGGTGGCAGGTCTGGCTTGTGCTGGGTCTCAAATATAGTGATCCCCGACGTCTTCTTGGCCGTGGAGACGTCTCCTACAAACTTTCTGCCGTCCTCCGGTTCCCCCGAGATGGAGGGATCAACGGCATAACCTGGGAAGAATGAATGAATTAAGGCTAAAAAAAGGAAAATGTGCCAGACATCAGAGGTCATAAGACACTAACATGGGAACACAAAACACACATCATGATTTCGGTTTCCTAATCTAATCTAATCTGGTGCCAGTTCCTTGATAGAAGTCTTTATTTGTTCATGTCCATACATTTTACTAATCAATCTATCAATCATTGGGAGCATACGCCGGGGTGTCGCATCGCCTCACCCACCCTACGACGCCACTCCCGGGGGTCACCACGTGCGAGTTCCCATGCAGGCTCCCTTCCCATACCAAGCAACTCTCGACAAGCATCAACTTGCCCCAGCCACGAGCCTTGTGGGCGCCCCCTTGGCCTAATCCACGCCGGATTGTCTCTTACAGATACAACCCGGTGAGAAGGATCGGTTTCAGGGTAGCGTGCCACATGCCCATATAGCCGAAGTTGGCACGGACAAACTATGCAGGTAATAGGCCTCGATTCAGTCTCACGATGACTGTCTGGGATGCAACACAGCGTCCCACACGACCAAACACATCATGGAAGACTGCACTGCATATAATCACACATTCAAAAGTTTAGAAGAAATTGTGAAAACATTTAGAAATATCATGCAACATAAATCCATTAGTGTCCGTTGACTTAGCAATTATATATCTAAGACTATGTGGGGCAGCCATAGCAAAATAAAGAATCCAGAGTTCAGCAAAATAAAGAATCCAGAGTTCAGCAAAATAAAGAATCCAGAGTTCAGCAAAATAAAGAATCCAGAGTTCAGCAAAATAAAGAATCCAGAGTTCAGCAAAATAAAGAATCCAGAGTTCAGCAAAATAAAGAATCCAGAGTTCAGCAAAAAAGATCCAATTCAGAAATAGACCAGAGTTCAGCAAAATAAAGAATCCAGAGTTCAGAAAAATAAAGAATCCAGAGTTCAGAAAAATAAAGAATCCAGAGTTCAGAAAAATAAAGAATCCAGAGTTCAGAAAAATAAAGAATCAAGAGTTCAGAAAAATAAAGAATCCAGAGTTCAGAAAAATAAAGAATCCAGAGTTCAGAAAAATAAAGAATCCAGAGTTCAGAAAAATAAAGAATCCAGAGTTCAGAAAAATAAAGAATCCAGAGTTCAGAAAAATAAAGAATCCAGAGTTCAGAAAAATAAAGAATCCAGAGTCAAATAAGATCCAGAGTCAAAATAAAGAATCCAGAGTTCAGAAAAATAAAGAATCCAGAGTTCAGAAAAATAAAGAATCCAGAGTTCAGAAAAATAAAGAATCCAGAGTTCAGAAAAATAAAGAATCAGAGTTCAGAAAAATAAAGAATCCAGAGTTCAGAAAAATAAAGAATTCAAGAGTTCAGAAAAATAAAGAATCCAGAGTTCAGAAAAATAAAGCATCAAGGAATACATAATTCTAACCATGTATAAATCAATGAAAATGTATGGAAAAAATAAGGTAAGCAACTAAGCATACATATTCTCTATTATTTTTGGCTCAGTATACTGTTATATGGGAGGCAGTGTGTTGAAGAGGATCGGGCAGCATTGGGCATTGAAGAAGCTTAGGCAATGGATACAGATAGTTGGAAGCGCATCATCAGCCGTCTAACCTCATAAAATATTAAGGGTAAAATATATGTTAACCCCTTCACGCCCAGATCTTTCCTCGGCTAAATAAAATAGTCTGTTGTCGACCCATAAAACTACAGAAACTAACTAAATATACCAAATTAGTTAGTCGACAAGGATACTAAACAGGTCATATCTATCAAAACATTGCTTATATTCACTAAAAATCGTCTAATGGTAGTAAAAAAACAATGGAAATTACGTTGTATCTCAAGGGGTTAAACAGAAAGACGAAAGACACTTACCATACGTAGTGAATGTTCTTCTTTGTGACTCAAACTCAAAGTCGTTGAAGTGCGCACTCTCTACATGGCCGGCGAGGGTGTTCCGGTCTACCTCATGGAACTTGGAGTCGAGTGCCTCAGGTCCGAACACGGGGGCATAGAGTTCTTCATAGCGGGGGTTGTACGTCAGTTCTTTTTGATCCGGGTCGAGGTGGCGTCGGTCATCCAGTTCTTTCTGAAACATTGCACATGATGTTAACCCCTTCACGCCCAGATCTTTCCTTTACTATATATAAAATGGTCTGTTGTGAGCCATAAAATGACGAAAAGTAACTGAATATACTACCAAATAAGCTAGTGGACAAAGATACTAAACAGGTCATAGCTATAAAATATTGCATATATTAACTAAAAATCGTATAATGGTACCCAAATTACAATGGAAATTACGTTCTGGGTCTCATGATGTTAATTTTGAATGTTGAATATTTTAAGAACATAAGAAAACATCAGAAAATAGGAAAGCTACAAGAGGCCGTAAAACAATACTGTACGTGTGAGTTCTTTCTGAAACAGTGCTCATGATGTTAATTTTGAACGTTGAATAATTTAAGAACATAAGAACATAAGAAAATAGGGAAGCTACAAGTCGTCCAGTCGTTGTCTGGCGGGGAGACAAGACGTGTTCCGGGCCGCTCCTTGTGTGTGTTGTGTGTAGGCGTCAGGTCAGAGAGGATTAGCATGACAGCTGCAGAGGAGCTTAGCGTCAGTATGGTTGGTGGAGGAGACGGTGTGGTGGTACGGGGCTCATGCCGTATCTTTAGGTAAGACACACACTGGGGCCTAACACCTCGCTCTTAGCCTCTCTCGCTCCATCACACACCACACCTGTCACTACACACCTGTACGGCCTCGCAACACACACCTGTCGCCTGTGTAACCTAACCTAACCTTCCTATCGGCGACAGTTCCAGGTACCCAATGTTCCACCTGTCATGACTCACCGTGGACGTCACCTCCGGAGACACAATTATCTGCAGGGCTTGTCCTATCGTCTGGCCACTCTCTATAGGCTTCAGGTGCGTCACTAAATCCTCGGCGTCGTCCATATCACTGCCACTTTCGCTGCCGTAGCCTCGCAAATGGAGCAGCGACGCCATGCTTGTTGTTTACTTTTGGACCCTGGTTTTGAGATCCAGGGTTGTGAACTTTTGTAGCCCACATTGTCGTACCAAGCCACCTGAATGATCGTATTTTCAGATAGATTATCGTACAACCTTAGGGAAAATAATATAGTAGGTAAATGACTTTATACTTCATTGAATTCAGCGTTCCATATATAAGAATACTTCATCTTTTCATCAAAATAAATATTAGCTAAACTAGATTCAATCAAAAGTCAAACTCAAAACGCTTAATTGTTACGCCTGGACCTCACTACTCACTTCAAATGTCCCGGTGAAGCTGTGCAGGACGTGTTACTGTACCCTCTGCTGCTTGACTTACTAAGTTTCTGCAGCGCCTAGTTCGGTGTGTTAGGGTGAGGCGAGTTGGGAGTAACATAGTTCACGTAGTCCTTAAACAACACACAAGGGCGAAGGAAACTCTTGACTCCTTTCTTGGTTTACTGACCAAAGCCACAAGCCACACAAAGTACAAACAGAGTACATACAAGTACGTCAATATCCTCCAACCTCTTCAAGGCCGTCGCAAGGAGAGACGTTACAACACCACAGTTCCCCCACCACCACAACCACAACCACTACGCCACCCACAGGAGCCGCGCGCGTCTTTCCTTCCCGACGTCTGAATCCTCACTCCCCTTTGTGCCAAAAGCAGGCACCCACTCTCGTCTCTCACGCCCCCCCCCCTAGCATCCCACCCACCCGCATTCAAGGTCGCCCGACTCGCACCCTCACACACTGCCTCCACTACCAGTTCATACACACAGACACACACGACACCACACACACCGCTCTCACACCACCACACAACCCTCAACATGCCTCCACCACACCAGTATACATGCATAACGCCAGGCGTAACATTGCCCCCTCTTTAAAACGTGACCGTGTCGGTCACCAATGCCACTACCACAAGCACTTACTACTAAGACAAACAGGACAATAGCAACATATATTGCACATGTACAATCAATAATTCAATTTCCTCATGGTCATCCATTACATAATCCTCCCACCACAACAACCTCCACCACAGCATGCATAGAAGTGGATTAAATGCCTCCACTACACCACAGGGGTTGCCGCTCGGCCCCTAAACAGAGGCTCCTACTGCAGAAGGGTTACTTCGACCTCCTCGCAGGCCCAACCTGCGGCTATACCTCCTCGCACGGAACTTAACCAAGTCCCAGCCGGTCCAATCCCTCCGCTGTTTTGAAGGAAGAACCAGCCACAAGGGCGGTGGCGGGTTCCTCCCCCGGCACTACTCAAAACAGCGTATACATACCTCCTCGCTGGCCGACACCTAGCGAATATCCACCCCCCCCCCCCTTAACCTCTGCAGGCACACCGCACACCGTGCGTAACCTCCACCCATTAACCACCATCACCTCCCTTCACCACTACCTCTACCACACAACATTGCCACCACCAGCTTTACAGCTGCAAGACCCGGGTGGCGGGTGGGGGCTGGTGATGTAGGCCAACATCACCAGCCCCCACCCGCCACTACCGTGTCGGAAGGTCACACCAGGCAGCCCTCCTCTTCCCCCGCGAGACACCCCAGCAGGAACATAGCGCTGCTACCTCAACCACAGGCGCCACAAACCACAGGTTTCTTCCTCCACCCTGGGCCCGCCTCAGAGGTAACCACAGTCCAGGAGTCCACACTCCACTGGACCCCGCAGCGCTCCTCTGTTCCACTGCTCCAGTCTCGCGGTGTAAAGGCGCCACGACCCTCCCGATGGACCATGCCCTCCACTGCAAGGCGCCGGTGACGGTGCGGCAGGACTTAAGAGCAGCACGCTGTGGCTGGCTCTGCCTGGTAGAAGGCACGTCGATGCATCCCTCCACCGTCGCAACAAGCCATTACTGCCACCTGCCACAGCTTCGGCGGGGGCCACACACTGCGCTCGCCATCCTCCTGAAGGCGCAGCAGAGGCAGGTATGGAGACATCTTCTTCATCCTGGCTCTCCGAGGCCTCCACTGCTTGCTGCGCGGCTTCCCACGCTCACCACGCCGGCGGCTCTTCTTCCGGTGACCCCATGCCGAGGCGAAGTGAGCGGGCCTCTTGCCCTTCCGCAGTGAGCGCTTGATCCGCACCCGTCTGGGCGGCAGGCCCCCAGCAAGGCCCTTCCTGCCTTTTACGCCGCTTGCCAGCGCCGCGAATCGGGCCCGACAGGCTCTTCCCGACACCTTTTCACCAAACACCGACGGTCTACGCCGCCCCGAGTAGCCACACACCGCAGCGCGGCGCTGGGGCGACGAAGGCGGGGCAGGGAGGCGAGGAGTGGAGCGCCGCTCGGCCGGGACGGGCGGTGCGCCGGCGTTACAGCCCGGCGCGTCCCCCATCTTCCTGGTCAGCGTACAAGGCACCCTAGTCTCCGTCCTCGGGACAAGGCGCACGCGCTCAGCCGCAACTACCTCCGCCGGGGCGTCACCTGGGGTTAAGGGCACCTCTTCTCCGCATACCCTTACCGTCCTCCTCCCCAGGTCGACGCACGCCCCACTCTGCGTCAGGTAGTCCAGGCCCAGGATGCATGAAACCTCCATGTCGGCGACGTACACAGGCAGTACTTAATTCCTCTCGGCACGATCCTCCTGAAGGCGCGACACACACCGCTCCGGTGTACAGCCGCGCATCTTCCCTCGCCTCTCTCACCCCCTTTATCAGCTCGTTCACATTTTCATTGTTTTTCTCGCTTGCCTCTCTCACGTTTTCATTGATTTCCTTCATTTTACTCATCAACGCCCTGAGCATGTTCATCACATTGTCTCGGCACACCCAAGCCTTGCTCCGCGCCGCCTTTGTCTCCGCTCAGCTGAGTCAGCACCGCCACCTCGCCGCTCGACGCCATCTTGACCTCGTGTTACACCAGCCGGCTCTCAGTCTAACACACGCAAATTCCACTTCCTGACACCACTTGTTACGGTCTTGGACCCCACTACTCACTTCAAGTGTCTCGGTGAAGCTGTGCAGGACGTGTTACTGTACCCTCTGCTGCTTGACTTACTTCTGCAGCGCCTAGTTCGGTGTGTCAGGTGTTAGGTGTTAGGTGACAGGAACTACCACGTGTAGGCCTCGCGGCCTCTTGTAGCTTCCTTATTTTCTTATGTTCTTATGTTCTTATGTCAGGGTGAGGCGAGTTGGGAGTAACATAGTTCACGTAGTCCTTAAACAACACACAAGGGCGAAGGAAACACTTGACTCCTTTCTTGGTTTACTGACCAAAGCCACAAGCCACACAAAGTACAAACAGAGTACATACAAGTACGTCAATATCCTCCAACCTCTTCAAGGCCGTCGCAAGGAGAGACGTTACAACACCACAGTAACCCCACCACCACTCCACCACAACCACAACCACCACGCCACCCACAGGAGCCGCGCGCGTCTTTCCTTCCCGACGTCTGAATCCTCACTCGCCTTTGTGTCAAGAGCAGGCACCCACTCTCGTCTCTCACGTCCCCCCCCCCCCCCTGGCATCCCACCCACCCGCATTCAAGGTAGCCTGACTCGCACCCTCATACACTACCTCCACTACCAGTCCATACACACAGACACACACGACACCACACATACTGCTCTCACACCACCACACAACCCCCAACATGCCTCCACCACACCACTACATGCATAACGCCAGGCGTAACACGCTCTTTCTCTCGCTCTCTCTTCTGCAGAAATTGACATCGACCGATTTTTTTCTTTTTTTGTGCGATGATAATTTTTGTATGACTTTATAATGTAATTTTATTTGTGAGTCAATTATCGCATTTTCGTGTAGGCTACGATTCTCAACCATATGCATCGTAACATCGTAAGAATAGTCAAATTATCGTACATATATGATAATTATCGTACAATTAACATCGCTGTTGAGATCTCAATATATGGGTAAAACAGTAGACATTTTGATAGATTTAGAATGAATAAAAACTAATATGCATGAAAAACAGTACTGTAATCATTAAAAATCCTTGATAATCACTGTATCAGGACGCATTGTAAACAGATATATGCGCATGACTAAAATCCCTAAATAGGAATATATCATAAATCTGTGGGTAATTTATACTTTAATAAAAATAATGCTTTGTTTCTATGCAGTATTAGTATTAAAGTATTGGATATATATGCCTTTAGTGTAATGGAGAGGGTGTGATGGCGGACGCTGGCTGTGCACCCTCCCATGTTTTGGCAGACCAGATAGTGTTTGGCTGATTTCTCTACGTTTTTCCCGCCTCCTAGATGTGTATTAACCCCATCTACACGTGGATTATCCCTCTAATGACTAGCACGACCACAGCATCCTAGTGTCTCCTCCACAACCGGGATAACTGTAAGTAAACCAAGAGATACGTTTTGTCAATAACAGACGCCATTACTATTTATTTTTACTATGACGGGGCAACACCTTAGGAAATGGTGTCTAGTCCCGCTAACACCGTGATTATTTAGTGGTGTGGTGAGGTGTAGGTGTGGTAGAGGCTGGTGTGGTGGGGTGGTGGTATAGTGTGGCTGTGGTGACGCCCAGACGTGTGTCTGTGTTAGTGTGTGTGTATACCTTTCTGACTCACGCTGATACACGCCCACCTCTTTACCTCTCCTTGTTTACTACCGCCGCTACGTGTTTATTAGTCATGTGTGTAATAGTACTCGTAATGGTGTAGTGAAGTAGAGCATCACCGCCTCCCCCTCTCTTTCCACGGTTACAGGGAGTTTCGTACACAAGTTGTTTCGTACCCAGGTTTTGGTAGTTGTTTCGTACACTGATTTTGGTAAATTTCTAGCGTTTGCCCATACTATCCCCCTTCCCCCAAACAAGACCACACACACAAACCCACCCCAGCCATCACAACCACCATTAGCCCGACCCATACACACACACACAAGCTAGCCCCGTCCCATAAACCTATGGGGGGGGGGGGTCACTCGTGCCCCCTCAAAGCTACGCCATTGGTCATGTTATCAGGGTAGCAGAAAGCCACTGGCCCCTCCAGGACCTCCAAGCGGGCCCAAGCCTCCCGGCGACTCACAACTTCCTGGCACCCCCACACCTATAAACAAACATTTATTTCCGACAAAAACGAGTGACAGATTCATTCAAAATACAGCAAAACTATTTAGGAAAACTTAAGTTTCGGCCTCGAAATCGGTGAAAGCCCACTACCGAAATTATACCTCCTTTACATAGCAATAATTTTATTTCGGTAAAATTCTAGTCCTTTCCCGCCCTTATTAGTGGGCTTTTTTCCTCTAGACCTTCACAGATCCCTTCAGATACTTCTAAAACGTAATTCACCTGGTAAAGCTCACCTGGTCAAATTATAGTTCTTTCTCGACCTTAGGTCTCGCTAGGAGGTTATTTGTAAGGTTAGGTTAGGTTATAGTGAGGTTAGGTTAGGCTAGTAATTATTTTTCTCTCTTATCTCTCCTCCACTTTATGATTACGTTTTAGAGGGATCTGTGAAGGTCTGGAGGAAAAAAGCCCACTAATAAGGGCGGGAAAGGACTTTAGAATTTACCTTTATTTCTACATGTGCCTAATGAGTTGATTTCGATTTTTTGGGGTCTTGTCTTGGTTTTGTTAATATTTTGTATCGGTCATATTCTTCCCTATATTTGAAGTGTAAGGGTTTGTTTGCGTTTCCTATGTCATTCATACACTGTGTTTGTGTGCGTTCTACTACCGTGTATTCCATGTGTTTAGTGAAGAAAAATGCCTGACTTAGTGGTTTAAAATGTTACGTTATCTTAAAAAAAAAAAAAAAAATAGACTTTTTTATTTGTACTCCAAACTAGGATCTGTAACTGTTTTTAAGCCTTCATCATTCACCTAATGTATAACTCATATTTTTCTCCGATTTTTAAGGCCTTGTTAAAATGTCTTATTTTTGTTTGGGTAAAAATGCGCTTTGACTTCTTCACCTGTTCACACCCTGTATATCATTAGTACTTCGTTATTTTATTGCTTTTTTTTATGGTGTACGTGCTGTATTTATGATCATTTTACATTTACCGTGTTGATTCATTCATTATTTTGTGCATATAATGTTTTAACGAAGGGATAAAGACTTTTGTTTGGGTATTGGCGCCTGTGTGACGTCACTGGCGGCGGCGGCCAAGCTATGACGTCACGTAGTGTTGACAGCCGGGGGAAGCGGCTGTCATGAATCGCTAATCAGTGTTATTTCATTATCAACCTTAAATTACGGGATTATAGACCGTATAGAAGGCTGAGGAAGGGTAAATAAGGAGAAGAGTAAAGCATAAAACCTGAAAAGTCCAGGTGGAAACGGTGGAAAGGTGTAATTATTCCGGTGTTTTTTCAGATGGAGATATTTTAATTTATTGGAAACCTGTTAAAGAGGTGTTTTTTCTGTCATTTTCATCACTAAATCCTAGGGTCGCCGTTTCCATTGATAATAATGTATCTCCATCAAAAAGAGCGCTAAAACTTGACCAGGAGATAATAGTCAGTCTCAAAAACCAAAGTGATGGCATTGTACGAAAACGAGTGTGCCCCGCCCCGCCCTGCCTTCCCCAGCTCTGCCAATCATATTACTACATACTAGACACATCCCTAAGGTGTACATACTTATACATACTAAACTATGACTTAATTTGCCTGCTTCATGGGCTTGCAAGTTAGAGATTTGGTCATGATATTGTTCAAGATATGGGAAGTGAAGAGAGTGCACTGATCAAATCCACTGATAAGAAATGCTTGAAGAACGTGAGAACCTGAAAGTAAGGAAGACGAACTGTGTAACCCCTTCGCGCCCAGATCTTTCCTTTGCTATAAAAATTCTATGTTGTCGAGCCATAAAATTACAAAAAGTAACTGAATATACCAAATTAGTTAGTCTGCAAGGATATTAAACAGGTCATATCTATAAATTATTGCTTATATTCACTAAAAATCATCAAACAGTGGCCAAATTACAATGGAAATTATGCTCTGGGTCTCAAGGGGTTAAATGCGGGAATAGTGCCAAGAAATTCAGCATCCCAAGTAGGAGCTTAGATGCATCAGTTTGGAGGATGTGTTACAAGCAGAGAATTGACAAGATAATCTCATTTAATGGGACAAGTATGATTAAACTGAACTCAAACCCTGTGTGTGTATATATATAATGAGACATTGTATATATTTATGTCACTACTTATAACTACTTATGTAACTATTGTAACTTGCATACATGAAAGGACTCATTATGGTATCAGTATTCTTATTCTTCTATTACATAATAAGATCAACAGTTGTGTGTGTGTGTGTGTGTGACTCATTATGGTATCATCAGTGTTATCATTTTCCTATTACATAATAAGAGCAAGAGAGTTGTGTGTGTGTGTGTGTGTGTGTGTGTGTGTGTGTGTGTGGGTGTGTGTGTGTGGAGGGGAAGTAGGCAGGTCACACAATAGCAGTGAGGTGGCCCCTGTTACTTCCTGCTTACCCACTTAGCAGTCTAGCAGAGTTGCCACACCTTATATGGAGACGAAACACGCCTTCACTTCTACTCCTACTCAGTACTAAGGAAATAGAAAGTTACCTAGCATGTTGAGGTATATAAAAACATTGCATATACAAAGGGGCGGAAGGGAGAGTGTTGTAGGTTAGGCTAAACATCTTTTTTAGTGAGTTTTAGTGAGTTACCAAGTTGGGTTTTTCACTTATGCTTCCTTTGCCTCTGATGCCCATACTTCCTGTGGTAGAAGGGAGTGCCTCTATAGTCTACACCATCGCCAGTCTAGTATCAGTGCTGCTTATCGTGTTATCAGTAGCATGGAAGATAACGTTTTGTGCTCAGTGATAAAATTTTGTTTGGTGTTTTGGTAATTTCCAGATTTTTTTTTCATTCTTTTTCAGACGGGAGTGCTTCTATGTCCTCATTAGTCTAGTATCAGTGCGGCTTATCGTGTTATCAGTAGCATGGAAGATAAGGTTTTGTGTTCAGTGATTAGCAATTTGTTTGGTGTTTTGATAATTCACTGGGTTTTTTTGGTTAGATTTTAGACGGGACTGCTTCTATACCCTCTCTAGTGTAGTATCAGTGCTGCTTATCTTGTTATCAGTAGCATGGAAGATAAGGTTTTGTGCTCAGTGATGATTTTTTTTTATTGTGTGGTAATTACCAGAATTTTTTTTCATTCTTTTTCAGACGGGAGTGCTTCTATGTCCTCATTAGGCTAGTATCAGTGCGGCTTATCTGGTTATCAGTAGCATTGAAGATAAGGTTTTGTGCTCAGTGATAAAAATATGTTTGGTGTTTGGTAAATAACTGGGGTTTTTTTGGTTAGATTTTAGACGGGAGTGCTTCTATGTCCTCACTAGTGTAGTATCAGTGCGGCTTATGTTGTTATCAGTAGCATGGAAGATAACGTTTTGTGCTCAGTGATAAAAATATGTTTGGTGCTTTGGTAATTAACTGTGTTTTTTTGGTTAGATTTTAGACGGGAGTGCTTCTATACCCTCTCTAGTGTAGTATCAGTGCTGCTTATCTTGTTATCAGTAGCATGGAAGATAAGGTTTTGTGCTCAGTGATAAATATATGTTTGGTGTTTGGTAAATAACTGGGTTTTTTTGGTTAGATTTTAGACGGGAGTGCTTCTATACCCTCATTAGTCTAGTATCAGTGCTGCTTATCTGGTTATCAATAGCATGGAAGATAAGGTTTTGTGCTCAGTGATAAAAATATGTTTGGTGTTTGGTAAATAACTGGGCTTTTTGGTTAGATTTTAGACGGGAGTGCTTCTATACCCTCATTAGGCTAGTATCAGTGCTGCTTATCTGGTTATCAGTAGCATTGAAGATAAGGTTTTGTGCTCATTGATAAAAATATGTTTGGTGTTTTGTAATTAACTGGGTTTTTTTGGTTTGATTTCAGAGGAGATGTACTGTGGGATGTAGGAGGTCGTTGTTAAATGTCAGACCTTCCTCCCAGATAAGGCGCATGCCACCGCGGGACCCACAAGGCGGCCAAACAGAAAGAGTTTGGCCACTCACACACTAAGGACCAATAGCACAGGTAAGGAAAAGAATAAAGGTTTTGTTTGAATGAAGTTTGAAGTTTGGTTTAAGGACAAAGGATACTGTATAAGAAGGAAAAGAAAAAGGAAGAGAAACAAATCATGGTCGGATCAAGAATAACTTTTAATTCCAAACTTGTATATTTTTATTATATTCAAAAAGTTTAAGAGGTTATAATTTCTTCCACATTAAGGCTACAATATTAATAAAAAAGAAAAAGAAATGAATGAATATAGATATAGATATAGATAGCTAGATAGATGAGATTATAATTTCTTCCACATTAAGGCTACAATATTAAGAAAAAAAGAAAAGAAATGAATGAATATAGATATAGATATAGATATAGATAGATAGATAGATAGATAGATAGATATGCTGTTTAGGTCGCAGGGAAAAGAATAATGCAGATTTTGTTTAGTTTCAGCAGAGCATAGATAGATAGATAGATAGATAGATTTATTGACCACAGAATCACATATATATATAATTATCACATATCACCAAAATATCAAAACATATAAAACAAACAAAAAATTAGTGTTATCATTGATTGGACAGTCAGATTTAAACTTAGTTCTTATAAAGGATATATGATGCAACTTATGTTCTTATGTCTGTGTGTTTATTCCAGGGGTTGCTGCCTAGACCATGCCTTATGTTCTTATGTCTGTGTGTTTATTCTAGGGGTTGCTGCCTAGACCATGCCTTATGTTCTTATGTCTGTGTGTTTATTCTAGGGGTTGCTGCCTAGACCATGCCTTATGTTCTTATGTCTGTGTGTTTATTCTAGGGTTGCTGCCTAGACCATGCCTTATGTTCTTATGTCTGTGTGTTTATTCTAGGGGTTGCTGCCTAGACCATGCCTTATGTTCTTATGTCTGTGTGTTTATTCCAGGGGTTGCTGCCTAGACCATGCCTTATGTTCTTATGTCTGTGTGTTTATTCTAGGGGTTGCTGCCTAGACCATGCCTTATGTTCTTATGTCTGTGTGTTTATTCCAGGGGTTGCTGCCTAGACCATGCCTCTGTTAAAGCGTGTGGTGTCACCCGTGCATGTGTCGCGGGTGCCGCTGGTGGAGGAGTGGGTGACCGACGAGAATGGCCGCGTGTACCCGGCCCTGCTGCCCGCCACATTCCAACCCCAGGACCTGGAAGCCTTCACCAACCTCACGCTGGCTAACCTAATTACTCAGGTAGGATAGGGATTTAACACTAACCTCACTCTGGCTAACTTAAGTACTCAGGTAGGATGCAGATTTAGCCTACTTATGGTCCAATGACTATACTCTGTTTTTTAACGAGGTGAAAAATCCTGACCCCTTGCTGCTTACGGACTGATATTTGATGCCAGGAGAAGGGAATACTACGGTTCTTCTTAATTTCAGTTGTATTTTATCATACTTAACTATATTATCAGTTAAACATAGGCATCATTTTAAGCATGATACACCCGTCAGGGTGGCTCGGTTGTTAGAGCTGCGGGCTCGCGTGCAGCGTCCCTGCATTTGGTCAGCGGTTTCAGCCCACCAGGTTCGTCCTGGCGGGGTGGCGCTTTGTATAGTCAATAACCTTGTCGTTGGTACTTGCAAAGTGTCTAGATAGGATCCAAGTATCTTATATCTTAAGCATGATACCGTATGATAGAATGGAATTTTCACCTCGCTAAAAAATACTGTTTTTTTTTACTAGCGTGTAGTTTAATAATAATAATAATAATAATAATTTTATTCTCGCCCGAAGGCATACATACAAAAAACAAAGCGATAAGAACAGGCCAAGGAGTAAACTTAAGTACTAGAGCAAAAACTAAACAACAGGAACAAAGTACAGGCCCATTAGGGGACATAGTATCAAAGTACATAGAAAAGCATACATGGACACCTGTGCTACCCCACATTCTGCACAAACAGCAGACCCAGCCACCGCTGTTGTATAGGTCCACATACATAGGCCGAGCTCTGCCTGACAGAGGTGATGATGGAGTTCGTAGAGAGATCCACCCTACTCCTTAAACACGTCGCCTCCGTGGTGCAGTGGCTAGCGTGCCTGGCTACGAATCTGCGGGCCCTGGTTCGATCCCGGGCCAGGGCAAGTCGGTGACCAGCCTACCCAGCTGTTCTTACTTCCTTTCGGAGTTGATAAATGGGTACCTGGGGTAACCTGGGGAAGGTAACTGTGGTAACCCGGGAGTCACACTAGCCCTGTGTCCCGGGGTAACGGGTTCTCACCCACCACAGGCTCTAAGGGCTAATGCCACGGAGATGAGCACCGCATGCCACGCGCAGCTTAGCGTAGGCTCCCATCTTTACCTTTACCTTAAACTGAACACGGAGTGTCGACGGATCACATCCAGATTGTTCACCCCGTTCCTAGCGAAAGCCAGGGACGAGCTGCACCACCTGGGCAGCCCCAGAAGCCTCTTAAGGATGTCTTAACTGTTTAAGGGGACGTATTATCTAATGTGGGATTACACTATGAGACAGCAACACATACGACAGCTACTCCCATGCATGAGAAGGCAGATGAGACAGAGTAGAAAAGAGGGGGCAAGGCAAGGCAGGGGGCGTCGCTTCTAGGCAACCTTAATGTTAGATTACTACAGTCTTGTGAGGATTACCGTATTAAAAATTATGTAGCTAATAAAAGTACTTCACGTGTTTTATAGGAACAACCACGTGTAGGTCTCACAGCCTCTTGTAGCTTCCTTATTTTCTTCTGTTCTTCTGGTCTAATAAAAGTACTTCATGTTCTTTTCAGCTTTCGTCTCTGTCTCGACACGCTGAAGATTTATTCGGGGAAATGATAGTGGAATCGACGGCCCTTTTGACCCGCACCGTCTCCTTGCAAGGCCGCGTCGACAAGCTGTCCGTGAAGGTCAAGAATCTAGACAGCAATGTGGAGGAAGGTAAGGATAAAAGTGCTTAACAGATATGACTATTTCCTGTTGCTGTTTGATGTGTGTATGTGATGGTCCTGGCCTCTCAGTGCAATGATAGCCCAACACTTGAAATTGTCCAGGACTTGAATGAAGATTGCTCAAAAAAAAAAAAAAGACAGGTGTTATAGGCTCTCAAAAAAAAAAAAAAAAAAAAAAAAAAAGACGTGCTATAGGCTCAAAAAAAAAAACAGTGCATAGCTCAAAAAAAAAAAGACAGGTGCTATAGGCTAAAAAAAAAAAAAAAAAAGACAGGTGCTATAGGCTCAAAAAAAAAAAAGACAGGTGCTATAGGCTAAAAAAAAAAAAAAAAAAAAAAAGTGCTATAGGCTAAAAAAAAAAAAAAACAAGTGCTATAGGCTAAAAAAAAAAAAATGCTAACTAAAAAAAAAAAAAAAAGACAGTGCTATAGGCTAAAAAAAAAAAAAAGGCAGTGCTATAGGCTCAAAAAAAAAAAAAAAAAAAAGACAGGTGCTATAGGCTAAAAAAAAAGACAGGTGCTATAGGCTAAAAAAAAAAAAGACAGGTGCTATAGGCTAAAAAAAAAAAGACAGGTGCTATAGGCTCAAAAAAAAAAAAGACAGGTGCTATAGGCTCAAAAAAAAAAAAACAGGTGCTATAGGCTCAAAAAAAAAAAGACAGGTGCTATAGGCTCAAAAAAAAAAAAAAAAAAAGAAAGGAACAGTTTCATTGTGTAATGCTGTAATTTTTTTTTTATATCGAAAAGTCGTTGAAGATTTCATTACCAGCACTTAATCTTTCAAACACTTGTTAGATGACTTGAAAAATAGATCTGAAATTTATGAGACTTGAAAAATATGTCTGAAATTTATGGTCAATAGGCATGATACACTAAATTAGAGACAATTTATTCATGTAACTATGTATTTCTTTCCAGTATCCTTGCAAGACATCCATATGCGCAAAGCCTTCAAATCATCAACATTATTTGCTCAGCAAGTGGTGTCCAGAGATACCATACCGGGCCCCATGCTAGAGACCTACCAGACCTGTGAGCAGCCGCCGCCCCTGCACCAGCTCAACCCCTACAGGTAAAGGCTCTGCACGGCACTCTTATAGGCAAAGTGTTGGACTCGGTGGACTGTGTGAGAAATGTGTGCATGGTTGTGTGTGAGTGAGTGGTGGCACACAGGGACTAAGGTGAGAGACTAAAGGCCGGTCACACGAGCGATATTTTTCCGGCATCTTTTGGTATTTTGCTACAATTTGATGCCCGTAGTGGTGGCAAAAAGTGTGTGTGTCGTCACACGGCGGTTCAGCTACGAGCATCTTTTACTGGCATCTTCTGGGACCCGCGACCAAAACAAACACAATTGATCGTGCAATAAGACTTCGTCTGGCTGCTATTGGCCTCAGTTTGTGTATTTTGGTGCATTATGTGCCAATATTGGTCCTTTCTCTTTATTTCACTGAAATGTGTAGTTCGTATGAAGTCTTGCGTCACTGTCTGGCGTCAGCTGCTCCAAGATGTAAACAAAGATGTCAGTATTGATAGGAGAGGACGATCATGCACGACTCCGCGTTTGCTACCAAGAGATGCCCGTAGCGGGCATCAAATTGTAGCAAAATACCAAAAGATGCCGGAAAAAGTGTCCGTGTCACACGGCCTTATGCAGGCAGGCAGGAGAGTGATTTTGGAAAGGGATCTACCATGTTAAACTTGTGTCCCGTATATCACAGGGATGTACTATGTTAAAACTTGTGTCCCGTATATCACAGGGATCTACTATGTTAAAACTTGTGTCCCGTATATCACAGGGATCTACTATGTTAAAACTTGTGTCCCGTATATCACAGGGATCTACTATGTTAAAACTTGTGTCCCGTATATCACAGGGATCTACTATGTTAAAACTTGTGCCCGTATATCACAGGGATCTACTATGTTAAAACTTGTGTCCCTATATCACAGGGATACTATGTTAAACTTTGTCCCGTATATCACAGGGACTACAGTTAAAACTTGTGTCCCGTATATCACAGGGATCTACCATGTTAAAACTTGTGTCCCGTATATCACAGGGATCTACCATGTTAAAACTTGTGTCCCGTATATCACAGGGATCTACCATGTTAAAACTTGTGCCCTATATCACAGGGATCTACCATGTTAAAACTTGTGTCCCGTATATCACAGGGATGACGGGAAAGATGGGCTGAAGTTCTACACGGACCCCTCGTACTTCTTCAACCTGTGGCGGGAGGAGATGACGCAGGAGACCGAGAGGCTGAAGCACGACAAGAAGACTAAGGTAACGCAGCAGGGTCTATGCATGCCTGTTGATGGGTTTTGATAGCGCCTTCCCGTAGCTTTTAACAAATAGGTAAACAAAAAATCTAGCAATAAATCATTCAAATTCAATAGGTACACTTGCTTCGGATTATAACGTCATTCATTAACTTATTATTTATTATTATTACGTAACTTTATTTTGTAGCTCTTGTACAAATTTAATGTTGACTATACCCGTTTTTCATTCTTGTGTTCATATCCTGAAAATGTGTTGTTTTGTGTGATTTCATTTTGAGTTTTAGTTGTCATTACTATTAGGATTTTATTTATTAGACCTGTGTGCCTTTTCAACTACCTTTATTTATTTGTATACATACCCTCGCACATTATTAACCAGATCTTGAGCTTGATTTATGGTGCAATTTGTATCCCTCTTAATGACGAAACACTATCCCTATACTATACAGATTTTATATTTTTTTTTTTAACCAGATCTTGAGCTTGATTTATGGTGCAATTTGTATCCCTCTTAATGGGTGCAATTTGTATCCCTCTTAATGGGTGCAATTTGTATCCCTCTTAATGGGTGCAATTTGTATCCCTCTTAATGGGTGCAATTTGTATCCCTCTTAATGGGTGCAATTTGTATCCCTCTTAATGGGTGCAATTTGTATCCCTCTTAATGGGTGCAATTTGTATCCCTCTTAATGACGAAACACTACCCCCATGACGAAACACTACCCCTATGCCGAAACACTACCCTATGACGAAACACTACCCCTTTGCCGAAACACTACCCTATGACGAAACACTACCCCTATCACGAAACACTACCCCTATCACGAAACACTACCCCTATGACGAAACACTACCCCTATGCCGAAACACTACCCCTATGACGAAACACTACCCCTATGCCGAAACACTACCCTATGACGAAACACTACCCCTATGCCGAAACACTATCCCTATGCCGAAACACTACCCCTATGACGAAACACTACCCCTATGCCGAAACACTACCTCTATGCCGAAACACTACCCTATGCCGAAACACTACCCTATGCCGAAACACTACCCCTATGCCGAAACACTACCCTATGCCGAAACACTACCCTATGCCGAAACACTACCCCTATGCCGAAACACTACCCTATGCCGAAACACTACCCCTATGCCGAAACACTACCCTATGCCGAAACACTACCCCTATGCCGAAACACTACCCTATGCCGAAACACTACCCCTATGCCGAAACACTACCCTATGCCGAAACACTACCCCTATATACAGATTTTATATATTAGGTGTGGCAATTTAACCACCTTTATTATATGCCCTCTCATTATTGACCCCTTCACGCCCAGATATTTCCTTTGTTATAAAAAATCATCCATTGTTAGCCATAAAATTACGAAAAGTAACTGAATATACCAAATTAGCTAGTCGGCAAGGATACTAACTAAACAGGTCATATCTATAAAACTGCTTATATTCACTAAAAATCGTCTAATGGTACCCAAATTACAATGGAAATTACGTTCTGGGCCTCAAGGGGTTAACCACACCTATAGCTTGATTTAAGGTGCAATTTGTATGCCTTAAGGACCAAAAGTTATCCCTAGACACAGATTTTATTTATTAGGAGCGCCTTTTCAGTGACCTTTATTTGTATACCCTCGCACATTATTAACCCCACCTATAGCTTGATTTAATATAACAGATGTATGGTAATAGCCGTATCTCTCTTAACCCCTTCACACCCAGAACGTAATTTCCATTGTAATTTGGGCACCATTAGACAATTTTTAGTGACTATAAGCAATGTTTTATAGATGTGACCCGTTTAGTATCCTTGTCCACTAACTAATGTGATATATTAAGTGACTTTTCTTAATTTTATGGCTGGACAACATACAATTATTTATAGTAAAGGAAAGATCTGGGCATGAAGGGGTTAATGACCAAAAATTATCCCTATAGATAGATAGATAGATAGATCATTTATTGACCACAGTGTACATAAATCTTAACATTAACACATAATCTTATAACAATACATACTGTTAGTACTAATATAAACAACACAAATAATGCAATCTGCAGTCTACATAATGATATTAAAACAAAAACAACATCAATTGTGGGTGCAGGAACAGTGGCAGGAGATATCCGTGACACACAGACCTTACGCAGACAAGTGCAAAATATCATGAATAATTTTACAACATTCATAATGGCTATATTTACCGTTAAATAGCTCACCTAAATAAGTTAGGCCTACTGTCTGCCTAATATTGTTTGATACAGGACAATTTTCAACAACATGTTCCTCAGCCTGTACACCGCCACATACACACAGACGTTCCTCCAGTGGCAACCGGCCCCGCCCCCGCCTATTCCAGGGTAGAGATTCCAGTGCCTAGACATACACTGATTTTATTCATTATGTGTGCCTAACTACCTCTACCTTTGCCTCGAGCTTTATTTTTGTGTCTACCCTCTCACCTAATTAACCCCATCTATAGCTTGATTTAAGGTGCAATTTGTGTCCCTGAATGACTAAAACGTATCCCTTACCATACTAACAGCCGAGCAAACCCAAAGGCGACGGGAGAAATAAGAGTAAAAAGGTTCCCAGGATGACTTCCAATACTCGGGAGAGACAAAAACAGTTAGCAATCGCCCATGGTGAATACATTGCCTCTCAACCTCAGTATAGGACACCTGCTTCACAAATCAATGAGGTTTGTAGACATGATTTTACTTTAATTAAGGTGCAATTTTTTATGAATAGTGCTAGTATTTAATGGCATGTACGTTACTAATACTGAAAGAATTCCATAACGCAACTTTTGTATTCTTAGATACAGGAAAGAAGTGTTTTCTGTAGTGTACTTTTAGCCTAGTGTTGGTGTTCATTTTACTGTCATTTTACTGATTTCATGAATTTTTATTTATAGTCTAGCTATGTCTGTGTCTTTCTCTCTCTCTCTCTGTCTGTCTCTTTCTGTCTCTGTTTCTGTCTGCTTCTCTCTGTGTACCTGTATTTCTCTCTCTCTCTCTCTCTCTCTCTCTCTCTCTCTCTCTCTCTCTCTCTCTCTCTCTCTCTCTTACTAGTATTTATCTCTCTCTCTCTCTCTCTCTCTCTCTCTCTCTCTCTCTCTCTCTCTCTCTCTCTCTCTCTCTCTCTCTCTCTCTCTCTCTCTCTCACTAGTATTTATTCTCTCTCACTAGTATTTATTCTCTCTCTCTCTCTCTCTCTCTCTCTCTCTCTCTCCTCTCTCTCTCTCTCTCTCTCTCTCTCTCTCTCTCACCAGTATTTATTGTAGCACCACAGCAGTTTTTCCCTCGCATATTTTTACTGTTCCCATGAATTTGCTTTTTTTATTACGGTGGATATTCTGAATCAGGAGAAAGTCAAGAAGCATTTTCCTTAGTGTACTTTTAGCAGAGTGTTGGTGTTACAATGTTACCTGTAATTGACTGTTCTAATGAATTTGCTTTTTTTGTTAGGGTGCATTTGATGAGTCAGTAGGAATGAATGCAACAGATGGGCGGCCGCTCAGACCTAACAGCATAGAGCTCCGTGGCCACTGCGGCAACGCTCATCCCACGGTACACAGATAGGCCCTACCACATCACACACCCCCCCTCTCTCTCTTTCTCTCTCTTTTGTACACTTTCTGTCTGTATCTATGTCTCTGTCTGTCTTTCTCTCTCTGTTTCTGTCTCCGCTTCTCTGTCTATCTGTCTGTATTTCTATCATCTCTCTATCTGTCTGTATTTCTATCATCTCTATCTGTCTGTATTTCTATCATCTCTCTCTCTCTCTCTCTCTCTCTCTCTCTCTCTCTCTCTCTCTCTCTCTCTCTCTCTCTCTCTCTCTCTCTCTCTCTCTCTCTCTCTGTAGTTAGTGTAGCATCGCATGAGTTTCTCTATCGCATAGTTTTACATTTTAGAACTTTTCATGATGTCAGTGTCTGTGTTCTACGTTATCACACCGACACCAGAACTTTCCACGTCATTTCAGAAACATAAGAAGCCTTTTTTTCACATGCATGACACTATAGTCTATTTTTTTTAACGAGGCCAAAGTTCCAATCTATCTTTAAGGTCTCTTGCTTAAAATGATGCCTATGTTAACCTGATAATATGGTTAACTATGATATAATTCAACTGAAATTAAGAAGAAGTGTAGTATTCCCTTCTCCTGGTATCAAATATCAGTCAGTAAGCAGCCAGGGGTCAGGATTTTTCGCCTCGTTAAAAAAAAACTATAGTTATGCTAATATATTGATGTATTTCTCTATGTATCTATGTAACACCCCTCGCTTAAATTACAGGAATCCATGTACGGCACAAATGCTTACTCCCCGACACACGAGGCAAACCAGGCTGCACCAACATCCGAACACCCTGAGTACCCCCCGCCCTACCAAGACCACTACTCCTCCTACCCTCCTCCTCCCTACACTCCTGATGGTGCTGTCTCACAAGGCAAGTAGTTATCTGGTTCCTCTTCCTTGTATCTTGATTAATGATAGTAGTAAAATATCATCATTATTATTATTATTATTATTACAGGTAGAACTTACTTACACTCTAACAGCTCTCCCCAATGTTGAGAATAACATTATTATTATTATTATCATCATTACAGGTAGCACTCCTAGTCGTTCAGGCCAGCGAGCACTCTCTGGCCGCCCTATGCAACCTCCCCCGGACCCCCCCAGCAATAGCAACACCCCGACCCCCCCCGGCGGCTCTCACAGTGGCACTCCCACTCGCCTACGAGGGCCATCCCAAGGCCGTGAATTCTTGCCTCCGCCACCGCCTCCACCAGCTGACCGACAGGTAATATTGCAAGTCCTATCTGGCCTAAAGTAATGCAGAGAGAGAGAGAGAAAACAGGGAAGGAGGTAGTGGGAGTGGGAATGCCATGTATTTTCACCGAAGTAAACAAATCAGATACCAGCTAGAATGTTGCCTATTTTAGGGAATTGCACATTCATCTGATTGTAAAAAAAAAAAAAGCTATGATCAACCTGCTTTTTTTCTACCTTTTTTTTCATTTTGTGTATATACAGTAAAACCTCATATTCGGACTAATTGGGCCAAGGAGTGGTCCGAGTAATGCAAGGATCAGAATAATGGGGGGATTATATATGGGGGGATATGTACTAAAAAAAAAAAAAAAAAAAAATCTAGGTGCATATATATAGCTAGGAAATTTGAACCCCTAAAAAAAAAAAAAAAAAAATTAGGTATATATATAGCTAGGACATTTCGATCCCCCCCCCAAAAAAAGGAGGAGGTCCGAATACGAGAGGTTTTACTGTATATATATATAGTATGTGTTTTTTTTTTCTTTTTCTTTTCTAATGATACCTGTTTATCATTTTCATGGTAGGTTGACCATTTCTTGTCTCCAGCATGTTTTGTACGTATGGCCGTTTGCTAACTCCATCACTCATGTAGCGTAGTCATGTAAGTCATACAGTGATGTCCCTCTTTACGACATTTGTGTTTACCTTGCAGGGACAGATTCCCATGGACAACCTGAGTGGCGGGATAGCAACCATGTCACCAGGATTAGGAGGACGCCACAACCAGTCCACCTTCAACCACGAACCCGACTTGCCACCGCCTCCACCCACCCCAGACAAAAGTGGAGACCCTGAACCCCCTCCACCCTCACCCCCACCTCCCCCTCCCGTGGCCCCCATACAGCCAGCAGGGCACATGGTTGGCGCCCCTCCCCCACCCTCACCCCCACCCCTGGTACCCAATGGCAATGCCCCGGGAGCCCCGCCACCACCCCCCATGCCCCCGCTCATCATCAATGGGGTAAGAAAGCACTAACTATACTGGGGTTTTTTAACGAGGTGAAAAATCCTGACCCCTTGCTGCTTACTGACATTTGATGCCAGAAGGGAATTTTTTTTTTATGAGGTGAAAAATCCTGACCCGTTGCTGCTTACTGACTGATATTTGATGCCAGAAGGAATTTGTTTTTTATGAGGTGAAAAATCCTGACCCCTTGCTGCTTACTGACTGATATTTGATGCCAGAAGGGAATTTGTTTTTTTATGAGGTGAAAAATCCTGACCCCTTGCTGCTTACTGACTGATATTTGATGCCAGAAGGGAATTTTTTTTTTATGAGGTGAAAAATCCTGACCCCTCGCTGCTTACTGACTGATATTTGATGCCAGAAGGGAATTTTTTTTTATGAGGTGAAAAATCCTGACCCCTCGCTGCTTACTGACTGATATTTGATGCCAGAAGGGAATTTTTTTTTATGAGGTGAAAAATCCTAAGGAAGCACTCACTATACTCTCTGTTTTTTTAACGAGGATGCCTTATGTATGAAGAATAGAAAAAAACCTGAATGCAGACTACTAATCAGCCTCCTCCTTCCTCTCCACAGGGTCAAACTGTCCTCAAACCCATGAAAGTGAAGAAGAAAGTTCTTCCTCCAGTCGAAGCGGACGGCAGAAGTGAATTGCTGGAAGCCATCAGGAAAGGTGAGTTGGGAAAGTTTTCTTCTTTCCGTTTAAAGTCAGTTTTTCCCATAATTTTTGTGAGGTTAGACGACCAATGATACGCTTCCAACTACAGGAAAACCTCGTTTATCCGGCACCCTCGGGGGGGAGCGCATGCCGGATAACTCATTTTGCCGTTGTTTTGAGTTACTCTTATGGAATCGCCCAAAATCCCTTTTTTTTTCTTTTTTTTTTCTCCTCCCCATCACAAGGAACTGGCCAAGGGCACAACAAAAATGGGTAACACAATGCCCGCTGAGTTGCCAGTCCCTCTAAAGAAGACAGTAAGAGAATAAAATGAAAAAGAGGGAAGAAAAAAAAAAAAAAAAAAAAAAGCCTGGGTCGATTAGTGCCGTTGTTTTGAATGCCGGTTAAATGAGGTTCTCCTGTATCTGTATCCGTTGCCTCAAATACCTCCCTCTGTCTGTCTGTATTTGTGGTCCCTTCGCCCCTCTTCTATTCTATCTCTCTTCATTCATCCTTCTCTCCTTGCTCTACCATCCTCAACGTTTTCCCTTCGCTCCTCTTCTATCTCCTCATTCATCCTTCTCTTCTTCCTTATTCCTCGTTCCTGTGTCCGTCAGACCCTCACCATTATTATTACTACACTATTACTTACCATTATATCACTACAGGCATTCAGCTGCGTCCTCGTGTGGATGACGTCAAGTCCAAGCCCAAGGAGGATCCGGACAGCATTGACGTGGCCACCATCTTACAGAGAAGATTTGCTTTTGAAGTGAGTGATAGTGAATCGTCATCTGATAGTGAGTCTGATAGTGATGAATGGGACGAGACCAGTGCATAGGATACAGTGAGTGGCGCCTCCCAGAACGGTGAGGACATTGGCTTAAAGGAACAGATTTTTGGGAGTCCGAGAACTGCCTTTTCACAAGAACATGATGCTTGCCAAGACAAATAATGACAGCAACGCGAGCACTGCTTTTGTTCAATTCATTTTTTGGCGATAGTTTTTGGAAGTGAACATTTTCCAACCCTAGGATGATATTACTGTACATAATGAAGGTAGTTCTACCAAGTTTATTACACATTTTCCTCGTATTAATCAATGTTATGATGGCTAAATTCAGCCCTGAATGTATGCTTTCAAAATAACATGAAGAGTAAACCAGTTCCAAAAAAGTAAATCCTATGGCTCGGGCATGTCACTTAATGGAATGAATGGAAAATACATGGTGCTATGGCAGGCGCTGGTAGCAGTGTGAAGGACTTGCAGGTAAATACAAGTATGAAATTCAGACACACACACACGCAGCCCAATAGAAGAGGTACATTACTCTCACATAGTCATGGAAGCTACTTAATAAAAAATTGTTGCCGATACCCACAAAAGGCAAAAAGTTGTAGGCTTTTTGCTCTTGTCATGGAGAATATGTGTGATCCTTTATCAACATTTGTATGGTAGTTCCTTTCTTATATATGCTTCATTTATGTGATACCATGTTATTGTGCTGTCAGTAGCTACAAATTTGTTATGTATAAATTACTGGGTTATATTAAGTTATACTTCCAAAGATATCATGTTTATTATATAGAGAGAATTTATACTTTTCCTAATTTTTCTATTTTCTTTTCATCTGCAGTGATAATTATATGGGTTTGAGTCAAACCTCAAAACTTTTGTACAAGTTGAGTTAGTGAAATATTGTGGTCTTCAAACTTGCAGTTCTCTTGTATGCAGAAATAATAAACCATTAATATGCTTGAAATAAGGTCTGTAATTTTTTGTTTTGCCTCACACTGTCATAATAACCATGTGTGTAAAATACTGCATTCATTTGCATAGGAAAATCAAGCAGGCGAGGAAAATGTCAGGTTTTATTGAGCTACTTTCTTTACAGACATAAACTATCTTCTGAAATGCTAAATATATCAATGCTAAATATATCAATGCTATATTTCCATAACTCTGGATCAAAAAGTAGTGTGTTCATTTTCACAACAACACGGTCAAGGCGGCCCAGACGGCTTTAGTGGCGTGGAACTAACTCAGGAAAGCTTGGCTGACTTCAAAGAAATAGTGTTTAATTATGAGCTTGAATTAAAGTAGCTGTTGCATAAAGGCTGGTCCAGACAAGCGGGCCTGATCGGTGGGCATGCCAGTTATCGGGCACATTGACGGGCTAACCATCAAACTGCCCGAGCCCCCCGTTGAGCGAAATCACCGGGAGCTTCGACGCTGCCAGACTAAGTTAACATTGTGTATCCATAGCATGCTTGCCTTCCATATCCCACATTGTTGTAACACTGTTCACATCAGGAACTTGCGATGTCTACACAATACTTTCTTCCTCTCGGTAATACTGGGTGCCATGTTTATCGTACTGCACTAACATATTTGAGCCTGGCCAAGAAAAACGTTTGAGTTTGCTTCCTGTGGCTGCACCGGCCCAACCATGACTAAACATTTGTACTTTCCTATTTCACGTCCCTCCATGCTGATATAATAAGTAGCCTACTGGTGCTATAGGCTTCAACGGAAAAATAAAAAATAAAAAAACTTACAAGCACACGGCCCTGTATTGCCTCGTACGTACATGTATCCTGTACTTGTAGACACGCCATCTTTATTGCCACCACAAAAGGCCTTACTTAAAATACAGTAAAGAAAGAACTACTAGCAACGAGGCAAATTTTCATAAATAAAACTGCAAACAATGCAAATAACAAAGTGATTTAAGTACTAATTTTAAGTATTAGTATAAGTAAGTACTAATAGTAAGTGTCATGCTGTTGACGTCATGCTGTTGATGAGGCATTTCTATGGTCATGAGACACCAATAATAGAGGTGACAAAGCATTGTATTACTGCATCCATCAGCAACCCTAGAGTGCTCTTGTTTTGTTGCTAAAGTTAAACTCTCCACATAGAACACTTGACAGAAAGAAAATAACCCATCATTCCAAGATTAGAACAAGTTATAATACAACACATGCACACACAAAGAAGTCTTGAACAGTTTTAGAACAGACTTGGTCCATGTCAGGAATGTCACAGAATTTAAAGCCAAACAGGATAATGGCGCATGACTCGGGTGGCGGTGGCAGACTGAGCAAGGCATCAGTTGGAATGACCTCGTGACGTGCATAAAAATAGTAATCCTCACACTGTCCAATCTGTACATGCATCATTATCCAGCTTGGCTCCGGCTTTGGCACTTTGTTTATGGAGATCACGCTCCTGAAAATGTAATGCTGAGCCCTGGGCAAGTTAATACATAGGGTTATGAGCACCAGTATTCATCCATGAGGAATCAAGATATCATACGGTTGTGAATACTGATAAGAACGTAAGAAAATAAGGAAGCTACAAGAGGCCGTGAGACCTACATGTTGTAGTTCCTGTTTACTGTGAATTCCTGTGTACTAATGGAGCTCTGGAATTATTTTTTAGCTTGTCACTGTGAATATTACAAAAGCTTCTCATCACGGAAATTTTCATCACTTCATTTATCGGAAGAAACATCATTCGGCATATCAGCAAGGTTACTGGCCTGGTTGTCACAAGGTTCAGCACCAAGGCTATTACTACAAAATAACTATATAATATGTAGAATTGGTTTCATTTTGTGTATCTATATGACGAATTGAAATCTGAATAATTCTGGTAAATATGTAAATTCATCATAATAAATGCAGCCTGTCTTCCATGAAACATCAATAACAATCCTCAACAACAAATTTTCAATAAAACGTGTGTACATACTGTAACGAACAAGGCCCTTCGTAACAATACATTATTTCAAGCAATGCTGACATTGACTAATATGCTTCAGATAGCAAACATGCTCTTTCTGCACGGGGAATGTCTACAGAGAACCTTTAGCGTCATAACCATTTGCCTCCCATGAAACACTTGTCTACCAATACATTCAACCTCATGGCTATCACCAGAGCTACTCTCAACTATGTGATACTGAGAGAGGAGGGAGAGGAAGCCTTGGATGTGTGGGGGGGCAATGACAGCTTACACAAAAAGCCCTGGGTAGTATTAACTGTTCCCTAACACCATCACTGTTACGGGATTCAACCTTCCCTACTCACCACACATCTGACAACCTTCCCTACTCACCACACATCTGACAACCTTGCCTACTCGCCACACATCTGACAACCTTGCCTACTCGCCACACATCTGACAACCTTGCCTACTCGCCACACATCTGACAACCTTCCCTACTCACCACACATCTGACAACCTTGCCTACTCGCCACACATCTGACAACCTTCCCTACTCACCACACATCTGACAACCTTGCCTACTCACCACACATCTGAGACACTACATGACATTTTATAACGAATGATCATCTGATGTGATAATATTTCAAGGATAATAACCTAAATAAATATATATATATGTACGTACTAGATACTAAACATAAATGTCTATGTTCAGCATAGGAAAACTATATAACCACCTACTTAACTTATATTATATTACCATGAAAATCTGAACATACAATCAGAAAAAAAACTTCATTTACCATGCTTACCGGGTATATATAATGATAAGGTAGTAATTAAATGCCAATCAATGTTACGTGCGTGTCATTCAATACTGAGTGGGCGTGTTTGACTTTCCCCCAGGACGAGGTTAACCCCTTGAGACCCAGAACATAATTTCCATTGTAATTTGGGTACCATCAGAAGATTTTTAGTGAATATGAGCAATATTTTATAGATATAACCAAGTTAGTATCCTTGTCGACTAACAAATTTGGTATATTAAGTTACTTTTCGTAATTTTATGGTTCAACAACATACCATTTTTTAAAGCAAAGGAAAGATCTGGGCGTGAAGGGGTTAAGAGGTTATCAAAAGGGGTCGGTAAGGGTACCTACTTAAGGGGTCGGTAAGGGTACCTACTTAAGGGGTCGGTAAGGGTACCTACTTAAGGGGTCGGTAAGGGTACCTACTTAAGGGGTAAGGGAAGGGTACCTACTTAAGGGGTAAGGGAAGGGTACCTACTTAAGGGGTAAGGGAAGGGGCTCATCACAAACTAAAGGGGTCTTCCTCTATACATTAAATTAGTGTTTTGTTAATACTATACCCTTGTGGAAGGCAACAGATTTCTACACTTACACAGTCAAGAAATTCTATTTAACACAATGGGATCTTGTCTAGCACTAGTAATCTCAAACTGAAGAAAGTCAAAGGCATACGTCAGTGTCTAAAATCAAATACATTTGTTTGTTTGTTTTTGAAGAATTTTGTCAGTTATCGACGCAGCTGAGATGGATCTCCACTGTAACCAGACAGCTCTCTCTCTCAGACTACCCCTAGAGAGCTGTCTGCTAGTGCTTATAGTGTTGGCCGAAGCCAGCACCCCGGGAGGCGGGTTACAAACCCCCGGCTAACACCCGGTACCCATTCACTGCTGGGTGGACAGGGGCTCGGGTTTTAAGGAAACAGCCCAACTGTTTCCGCTCCGCCCGGGAATCTAACCCGGGACTTCTCGGTTGTGAACCGAGCGTGCTGCCCCTACACAACGGAGTACCCTGTCACATATATTCATATATACATCATGTACCCATGTCACATATATACATCAACCATATATTTGTTGCAATCTTGAGTGTTCTGCAAAAATGTTCTGTGCAAAAATGCAAATGTTCTCTCAAAAATATTACATCTTTGGTAAAACACTAGGAGACAGCTGGCATGTCAGTCTCATTAGCAATATCAAATATATATATTGCCCTATTGTTCCTGTAATTATATTCATGATTCAAATTAAGTATATCAAAAATATTGCATGCATCGTACATTCAATTTAAATAACATGTTATTCTTAATTTATCATCGCTGTGCTTTAACCCCTTGAGGCCCAGAACGTAATTTCCATTGTAATTTGGGTACCATTAGACGATTTTTAGTGAATATAAGCAATATTTTATAGCTATGACCTGTTTAGTATTCTTGTCGACTAACTCATTTGATATGGTATTGTTACTTTTTGTAATTTTATGACTCGACAAGAGACAATTTTTTATAGCCAAGGAAAGATCTGGGTGTGAAGGGGTTAAGGTAATGCCATAAAATACGACACATAATTTCAAGAAGGGAGATCAGTAATTCATAACCAGTATTCATAACAAGTATCACAATTATTGTTATGGAATATTTCTCCTCGGTCCAAAGACAAATTTGCCTTTGATATTCATTGAATTATGATCTTTGGTGTCATACAGTAAATCTGTGATAACTGTATAGAATTAAATATAACTTTAAAAAAATAAATAAAGATAAAGAAATGACAGGAACATAGAAAGAGTGCTGGAGTCTGTGAGAGAAAGAGTGCTGGAGTCTGTGAGAGAAAGAGTGCTGGAGTCTGTGAGAGAAAGAGTGCTGGAGTCTGTGAGAGAAAGAGTGCTGGAGTCTGTGAGAGAAAGAGTGCTGGAGTCTGTGAGAGAAAGAGTGCTGGAGTCTGTGAGAGAAAGAGGTGAGAGAAGAACGAGAGGACTGATTGCTTGTACAGGTTGAAGTTCCCAAGACTCGGCAACACCCAAAACCCGGCTATGGTTCCGGATTTTCCAAAACACGGCAGAACACCCAAAACCCGGCGCGTAGTTGCCGGGTCGGCCGCTAGGTGCCACCACACTAGGCGGCTTGGTTTCTCCCGCCGATTTGTTTGTTGTTATTGTTCAGTGGTGTTGTGACTGTAGAGTTGTGTACACTGTTATTTTGTGTACTTCTACAGGTCTGTTATTGGTATTATGGCTCCCAAACGTCCAGGAATTTTGTTCATGTGATTTTCATGCTTTTTTTCCCCTTAATATATCTACGTTCTAAAAGTCGGAAAATTCCATGACTCGGCTCGGCGCTGGTCCCGAGGTTGCCGAGTTTGGGAACTTCAACCTGTACTGCCAAAAAGGGAAATGTGACAGACAGCAGAGGTCATATGGCACTATGGCAAAACATAAAAAGGGTCAGGGTGAGGGAGACAGAGTGAAACGGTGAGGGAAGGGGAAAGGAATGGAATGTTACAGCAGGATGGGTAGATCAGATGAAGGATGTGTATTTGTTGGAGGAAGGAGATTAAATTACTTAAGGAGAAGGAGGGGAAGGAGGGGATTAGAACAGGCCAGGACAAGAATAATGGAGACTCTTCTGTCACGGCTATCCCCTTGCGAGTTCTTAGGAGCTGGCATTAGAGAGTACGTAGAAAGATTGAAGTAAATAAAAGCAATTCAGATATTACAAATAACGACAGTGTTCTTTTCCTATTAATGATCTTATTTACTGGCCATAAGAAAGTATCAATGAATTATCTTGGATATAAGTAATACATTTGCTTCAGTTAGTCTCAAAATCTCTCTATCTTACCATTCTTTTTAAACTTTTTAAAATATACTACCAAATTTCATCAAACTAGACTTCCCCAAGCATGAAGTTGGTGATCACACATATTATCCACAGAGGTAATGACACTGTAACTCTGTGATATCATTGAATAAACTCTGTAACTCTGTGTCTTTGTGGTCTGTAACTCTGTAATATTATTGATAAACTCTGTAACTCTGTGTCTCTGTAACTCTGTGGTCTGTAACTGTGTGATATCATTGAATAAACTCTGTGTCTCTGTAACTGTGTGATATCATTGAATAAACTCTGTGTCTCTGTAACTGTGTGATATCATTGAATAAACTCTGTGTCTCTGTAACTGTGTGACATCATTGAATAAACTCTGTGTCTCTGTAACTGTGTGATATCATTGAATAAACTCTGTGTCTCTGTAACTGTGTGATATCATTGAATAAGCTCTGTGTCTCTGTAACTGTGTGATATCATTGAATAAGCTCTGTGTCTCTGTAACTGTGTGATATCATTGAATAAGCTCTGTGTCTCTGTAACATCATCAAATGGGTAAGATATCCCAAAATGTGTCCAGCATGGCATGGTATTTACACCTTCACAAATAACCAAAGGGTCACGGTACATCAGCGAGCGTTTTTGCCTTTTTTTTTGTTTGCCCTACCAAACAGCCCAACCTCAAATGTCACTGTATAAAAATGTAAATTGGTCACAGCTTAACTTTTATAAGCCCGCAGACAATAAAACTCAAACACACTGAAGATCCCACATAGATAGAGCGCAAGACTAGATTTCTTGATATAAAGTGACTCATGTTTCTCTCTCTAACTGTCTGAAAATTCTGTCTCTTTCTCTCTCTCTAACTGTCTGAAAATTCTGTCTCTTTTTCTCTTTCTAACTGTCTGAAAATTCTGTCTCTTTCTCTCTTTCTAACTGTCTGAAAATTCTGTCTCTTTCTCTTTCTAACTGTCTGAAAATTCTGTCTCTTTCTCTCTCTCTAACTGTCTGAAAATTCTGTCTCTTTCTCTCTCTCTAACTGTCTGAAAATTCTGTCTCTTTCTCTCTCTCTAACTGTCTGAAAATTCTGTCTCTTTCTCTCTCTCTAACTGTCTGAAAATTCTGTCTCTTTCTCTCTTTCTAACTGTCTGAAAATTCTGTCTCTTTCTCTCTCTCTAACTGTCTGAAAATTCTGTCTCTTTCTCTCTCTCTAACTGTCTGAAAATTCTCTTTCTCTCTTTCTAACTGTCTGAAAATTCTGTCTCTTTCTCTCTCTCTAACTGTCTGAAAATTCTCTCTCTTTCTCTCTTCTAACTGTCTGAAAATTCTGTCTCTTTCTCTCTCTCTAACTGTCTGAAAATTCTGTCTCTTTCTCTCTCTCTAACTGTCTGAAAATTCTGTCTCTTTCTCTCTCTCTAACTGTCTGAAAATTCTGTCTCTTTCTCTCTCTCTAACTGTCTGAAAATTCTGTCTCTTTCTCTCTCTCTAACTCTGAAAATTCTGTCTCTTTCTCTCTCTCTAACTGTCTGAAAATTCTGTCTCTTTCTCTCTTCTAACTGTCTGAAAATTCTGTCTCTTTCTCTCTCTCTAACTGTCTGAAAATTCTGTCTCTTTCTCTCTCTCTAACTGTCTGAAAATTCTGTCTCTTTCTCTCTTCTAACTGTCTGAAAATTCTGTCTCTTTCTCTCTCTCTAACTGTCTGAAAATTCTCTTTCTCTCTCTCTAACTGTCTGAAAATTCTCTTTCTCTCTTTCTAACTGTCTGAAAATTCTGTCTCTTTCTCTCTCTCTAACTGTCTGAAAATTCTGTCTCTTTCTCTCTCTCTAACTGTCTGAAAATTCTCTTTCTCTCTTTCTAACTGTCTGAAAATGCTGTCTCCTCTCTCTCTGTCTGAAAATTCTGTCTCTTTCTCTCTTTCTAACTGTCTGAAAATTCTGTCTCTTTCTCTCTCTCTAACTGTCTGAAAATTCTCTTTCTCTCTTTCTAACTGTCTGAAAATTCTGTCTCTTTCTCTCTCTCTAACTGTCTGAAAATTCTCTTTCTCTCTTTCTAACTGTCTGAAAATTCTGTCTCTTTCTCTCTCTCTAACTGTCTAAAAATTCTGTCTCTTTCTAACTGTCTGAAAATTCTCTCTTTCTCTCTCTCTAACTGTCTGAAAATTCTCTTTCTCTCTTTCTAACTGTCTGAAAATTCTCTCTTTCTCTCTTTCTAACTCTGAAAATTCTCTGTTTCTCTCTGTCTGAAAATTCTTTCTCTTTCTAACTGTCTGAAAATTCTCATTCTAACTGTTTGAAAATTCTCTCTTTCTCTCTTTCTAACTGTCTGAAAATTCTTTCTCTCTCTCTAACTGTCTGAAAATTCTGTCTCTTTCTCTCTCTAACTGTCTGAAAATTCTCTTTCTCTCTAACTGTCTGAAAATTCTCTCTTTCTCTCTCTCTCTAACTGTCTGAAAATTCTGTCTCTTTCTCTCTCTAACTGTCAGGAAATTATCTCTGAATGAAATTATAAATATGCTCTCCTCTCTCTCTCTCTCTCTCAGGGACGAGTGGTGACAACAACCACTATCATGCCTAAGTATTCCTTGGTTTCTTATGCCATGTGGATCAAACAAACTACAGTCCATGAACAAATATTTAAGGCACTTACTTGGCCTTCTGACTCTCTTGTCGCTCCACCACATCTATCTCCCCAAGACTAAGAGCTGCATTGTAACCCTGCATAAGTGCTAAAATTGACTTGAGAACCCCAATAGGTAGAAGGCCGTAAGACAGTAAGCGCCACAAGCCAACGCCGGCAACGAGTGGTCCCTCTGTGAAGTGTAAGAGGTATAGTGATGAGTAGAACAGTTCATTACCGGTACACATGATGAACAGGACAACTTTGGAGGTGTAGTAGATGCGGAGGATGGGGTTGGTGTTGGAGTCCTGGCCCTTGTGGCTTTTGTGACCGGCCAGGATAGTTCTGCAAGGGAAAAAAAAAAGGTTATATTTACCTCTTCGCGCCCAGATCTTTCCTTTGGTATAAAAAATTGTATGTTGTTAGCCATAAAATTACGAAGTTACTGAATATACCAAATAAGTTAGTGGAGAAGGATACTAAGCAGGTCATATCTATAAAACATTGCGTATATTCATTCAAATCGTCTAATGGTACCCAAATTACAATGGAAATTACGTTCTGGTGTCTCAATAACAGTTCTGCAACGTGATTATTTTCAAGAAATCACACTTAATAGGATGATAACTTTATTTGACTGATGATAAATGTAACATTCTTGAACTCTGAGCACCAAAACCCATCTGTGTAGGATTCAACTCACATCTTTTCTTGTATGTTCAAGAAAAATTAAGCAGTAAATGGTGATACCCATTATTTAATTATCAATCATGTCGTGTAAAGATGTGTGATGATTTAAGCCAACAAATAGGGGAGGCGGCAGCAGAGTGGTTAGCGTCTCCTCGTGGCGTTCTCGGTGACCCGAGTTTGATCCCTGATGAGAACCAAAACCTTTCTGCACCATCGAGTGGCCTAAGAACACCCACATGCTGCCCATTAACTCTACCTTCGATTGCGAGTGCATCGGAGGACACAGAGGGGCGGCATGAGCCTCTAATCACAGGCGTCACCAGAAAAATCCTGCCTGCGCCACCACGGGCGAGGGCCAACCATCACAGCCCTCAAGTGAACCTCTAGGGCCTACCATCCCACCCCTGGAGCTCACTGCCTACACGCACTATAGGCACAAATGTAAAAAAAATAATAATAAATATAATATAATACTCACGTGTGGAGGTGCAGCCAGTGGCAGGCGATGTCGATGGTCATGGACACTTGGAAAAGGAACATGTACTGTGGATACAAGTGGCTCAGGGTCACCAGCAGACACATGGTCCCACAGCGGTCAGTCAGCATGTCCAGCATGGCTCCAAACTTTGTGGCTGGTGAAAGAAATGAAAGGCAATTATAACGTTATTGGAAAGAGGTGACGAAGGAGACATGGGATGGAAATAAGCGGCTCAACCCCTTCACGACCAGATCTTTCCTTTGCTATATAAAAAATACCTCAAAGACCGTCACACCTCTTGAATATGTACATTAATTAGATAGGCTATATATCTTTTGCCTAGACGTATATTCTTCAAACTGGATTTTTACTTCCAATAAATGAGATGGTTTTCTGTATCTGGTCCTACCAACATAAGAACATAAGAAAATAAGGAAGCCACAAGAGGCCATGAGACCTACACGTGGTAGTTCCTGTTACTTAACACTACCTACATCCACCTTTCATCCTCATCCATGAATTTATCTAGCCTCCTTTTAAAGCTCCCTAATGACTCCGCACTAACTACCTGACGACTGAGCCCATTCCAATCATTTACCACCCTATTTGTGAACCAGTTTTTCCCTATTTCCTTTTTAAATCTACGCTTTTCCAGCTTGAATCCGGTACTTCTTGTTCTCAAAAGTCAATTATACGTAATGTTATTGGGAAGAGGTGATGCAGGAGACATGGGATGGAAATAAGCGGGTTAACCCCTTCACGCCCAGATCTTTCCTTTGCTATATAAAAAATTGCTTGTTGTTAGCCATACAATTGCGAAAAGTAACTGAATATACCAAATTAGTTCGTCGACAAGGATATTAAACAGGTCATATCTATAAAATGCTTATATTCATTAAAAATTGACGAATGGTGGTTATATTACAATGGAAATTACGTTCTGGGCCTCACGGGGTTAAGTCTGCCTCCGCTGTACCTTGGTTCAGCGCTATGGTTTTATGAGGGGTTGATATGATTGTTATTTGTACATATGGTCCTACCCACGTAAATAAATAACTCGCATAAATGTCTCAAAGACCGTCACACCTCTTGAATATGTACATTAATAAAATAGGCTATATGTAGATCTTTTGCCTGGACGTATATTCTTCAAACTGGATTTTTACATAAGTACATAAGAAAAAAAAGGAAACTACAAGAGGCCATGAGACCTACACGAAGTAGTTCCTATAACTTAGCTCTACCTACATCCACCTCTCTTCCCCATCCATGAATTTATCCAGACTCCTTTTAAAGACCCCAATAGACTCCGATTAAAGACCCCAATAGACTCCTTTTAAAGACCCCAATAGACTCCTTTTAAAGACCCCAATAGACTCCTTTTAAAGACCCCAATAGACTCCGATTAAAGACCCCAATACTCCTTTTAAAGACCCCAATAGACTCCTTTTAAAGACCCCAATAGACTCCGATTAAAGACCCCAATAGACTCCTTTTAAAGACCCCAATAGACTCCGATTAAAGACCCCAATAGACTCCGATTAAAGACCCCAATAGACTCCTTTTAAAGACCCCAATAGACTCCGATTAAAGACCCCAATAGACTCCGATTAAAGACCCCAATAGACTCCGATTAAAGACCCCAATAGACTCCTTTTAAAGACCCCAATAGACTCCTTTCATAAATATTTGTTCCCCTTTCTTCCCTTTGCTGGCAGCACTCTGGTAAAGATATGAGAAAGTTAAAACAAAAACTAATACAAATAAATACACTGTGTACCTTGGTTCAGCGCCCTGGCAGCATGGCCGTCAAAGGCGTCGAGGAAACCCGAGAGGACGTACATGGAGGCGGCCATGACGTGGTTGTGGGGCATGTAGTAGAAGGAGAGGAAGGCCAGGATGATGCGGCCATAACCTGCGAACATTAGAACATAACAACATAAGGAAGCTACAAGCTACACCTGGGAACATTAGAACATACGAACATAAGGAAGCTACAAGAGGCTGCGAGACTAATCTGGGAACATTAGAACATAACAACATAAGGAAGCTACAAGAGGCTGCGAGATTAACCTGGGAACATCAGCACATACCAACATAAGGAAGCTAGAAGAGGCTGCGAGCCCTACACATGGTTTTATTATAGAATGCGGGAGAGATGCCCCCTCGGGCACGCGGGACTTGAACCTGGGATCAGCTCATTGATATTGACCCTGGGTACGTCTCTGGTATTCAGCGGGAGACACTTAGCGAAAACACGTCATAGTATACCATATACCGGCCTCAAAATAACGTGTCATTTATTTCAGGGAGAATATTATGCTGAAAGGCTAATATGGCGGCAATGTATTATCATCAAGCCTATATTTATCACTAAAAATATTCCTATTGTCACTTATATGCCATAAATAAGGTATTTAATCGTAAAACTCATCTTATTTCCGATAATATACGTTTATATAACGAGAATAAACAGTAAACATGGTCGCCCAGTTGGTTCCTGAACGCTGCTAGGCTGAGAGATATAGCTAGGCCTCTGACAGGCTGTCAATGTACCCAGGCCGCTGATTGGTTCTTGGGAACCCTGGCCTGCCGCTATGTTACGAGTTGCCAATTACGCATTTTAAAACGAATAATCACTTTTTTATTCATGCACCGATATAAGATTACATAGCCTTATTGAAAACCTCAGCTTATATTATGACTTTCAACAAAAAGTCTCCGAGTTTTAAGGCCTTCGTAAAAGAAATATGACGCAAACGGTTAGTAACACCGTAAATTTTATCAATATTTTGTTGATAATTCTATTTATACACTAAATATAGGGGGACTTTTGTGTTTTTTAATATATTTCGATATTTCCGCATCGTTTTATGTATTAATCACGCGCTTAGATGCTATATTTTGTTTATTTGTCTGAAGGGGTATTTGTTTACACTTTAACGTTAACCTTATCCTCTCTTCTAGTTAAGCTGTGAGGTTATTTGTGTGTGATTAGCTATGCCTACAGTCGCAGTGTTTGTGTGTGTCTATGTGACGTGTTTTTCACGTGTTTAGTGAAATTATACGGCTGACTGAGTGGTTGAAAGGGTCAAATTATCGCAGAAACAAAACATGTTTTACTCCTTGGTTCCAACACTAAACTAGGATCTGTTATTGTTCATAAGATACACATATCATATACTATTTGCTCATATTTTTTCACGAATTATAAGAGCTTCGTTAAAAAGTAGATTTTTGTTGTGGTGAATTTGAGGCTTTTTGAAGGAACTTTTGAAACCCGATATTTCATTTATTCTTCGTTATTTCATTGGTTTTTTAGGCTTATTGTGTCGTATTTATCATTATTTTACTTTATCCGTGTTGATTTATTCATTATTTGATGTATTTGATTAATGAAGGGAAAAGTTGTAGGGCTCGAGTTGGAGGTCAAGATCGAGATCAAGAGATCGTGTCCTACAACTTGAGGCTACAAGTAGGGTTGTGCGGTATAAAAAAAATACCAGTATTGCCAATACCGGTTTTCGGGAATAATACCGGTATCAGTTAAGATACCGGTATCGATCGGTTTTATTCACAATACCGGTATTTCGGCATACCGGATACCGGTGCACATCCCTATGTGATACAAGTCTTCTTGATGACGTCACACGGCAGCCATATTGGCTATTTATCCTTATTCTTATATTTATACCTCAATTTACGGCTCCCAGCGCAATATTCAAAGCTATGTAAGGGGTAAGAAAGGGTGTGGGGCTGTATTGCATGATATTACCCATTGACAAAGACAATATATGCAAGAAAAATGGGTAAAAACTGGGTATTTCTGGCTTCACTTATCTTATTTTCTTCTACTGTTTACATCAATTTACGGGTTCCCTTGCAATATTCAAGGCTATGTAAGGGGTAAGAAAGGGCGTGGGGCTGTATTGCATGATATAACACCCAAGCAAAGGCAATAAATGCACGATAAATGGGTAAAAATGGGGTATTTCTGGGTTCAAATTTTTCCGCTATTATATAAACAAGCCTTTTATTTATATTCCTAAGTCCAGTGTTGCCAGACAGTCTGGTTTCAAAATCTCTAAATATTCGGGGGGAAAATCCCCAAAAATCCCCATTTCATATATTTCCATACATGTTATAAAAATACTGAAATATATGCTACATAGCTACTCCACATGTAAATTAAAATTGCCATGTTGATTTTAATGTACAAATAATTCATACTTTGTTTTACACAATATATTACATTACACATAAAGTAGCATAATTTAGCATAATTCACTTTTTTATTATAATCATCACAAGGACTGCAAAAAAAAAAAAAAGGCAATAATAGGCTACAGCCTCATGAGCATTTAATAAAAAATACATTTAATAAAATTTTCTACTTTAGGCTGATGGGGATGATATATTTCCTTAAATTGCTTAGAAATATGATACATAAATAAATGAAAATATTAATGCTCTTATAGCCTCTTGGGGAACTTAAATAATCCAACTAATATTCTGAACATCCTGTACTAAGCCAGAAAGAAAGAATAGAATAACACATTTGCATACTAAATAATATCATCACTCGAATCATCATTTTCATGGTATTTGTAGATATCTGAAGTCATCATGTTGACTAGTTTATCATTTATCATATCATCATCAATTTCCTTTTCATCACCTTTTTAGGCATTAAATCAATCAATATCATCATCATCAAAAGTCCCCAAATCGAGAGTGAATGTCCCCATCAGTGCTCCGAAATCCCCAAATCTAGGGACAAATCCCCAAATCTGGCATATCCTAACCTTAACCTAACCTAACCTTACCAATAACCTCCTAACGTGACCTAAGGGTGGGAAAGAACTAGAATTTTACCAGGTTAGGTTAGGTTATATTGAGGTTAGGTTAGTCATTTTTGGATATTTTATAATCTCTCCCCCACTTTATAATTACGTTTTAAGAGGTATCTGAAGGGATCTGTGAAGGTCTGGAGAAAATAAAACCACTAATAAGGGCGGGAAAGGACTCTAGAATTGTACAATATCGGTAAAGTCGTAATTCTTAAGCATTAGGTTACAGGGAGTTTCGTACACAAGTTGTTTCGTACACCAAAAAGTTGTTTCGTAGTCTATATGAAACCATAGTCGTTTCGTACACTCAGCTCAGAGTTGAACTTGACTAGTTTCGAAACGACACCAGGTATGTACGGAAAAACTCAAAATCAGTGTACGAAACAACTAACAAAACCTGGGTACGAAACAAATTGTGTACGAAACTCCCTGTAACCGGTGAAGGTATAAGGCTATTACGTGGGTGACAACTATCGATCGGAGGCTTATGACATGTTTAGGCCTATCAATACACATATATACTCACCTATAAGGTTAGGCACGAAGATAAAGATGTTCTCTGCCATTTTAACACAGCTTCCTCCTCGTTACTCTCTCACCGTCACACAAAACAGTCACACACACCGTCACACCGCCAAGAAGTGTCACAGTGTTTACGTGTGTGTCACTATCGCGGCGGCTTCTTCTTCTTCTTGTGACCTCTAGTATCGCTTTATATAAGTGTCTTGCACGTGACGTAACAGCCCTTGTTGTGGCTGCGACTTACGGTAATTTTCCCCTACCAAATATATGTTTATCAGTATAAAAGATATACTGTTATCTTCGGAAATGCTTGTTCTATAATATTATCAAATAAAAAACCGTAAAACACACTAAAGAAAGGCCATTATGAGACTCTCAAAAAATATGCATGAACTTGATATTCACCAACTCCAGCTCCCATTTAATATTTTGCGAGAAAACTTTTTACATGGACAATATCAATAGAAGCGAAATCTCATTAGCTTTCCATTGATATATTTCGTTTTCTGATAAATGAATTAAAACCATGCATATATTAGCGTTAACAAAATAAATAACATCATGAAATTGGTAATTTTTCCCGGTTGATGAGGTTATTTATTTAGTTAACGCTAATTTTTATATGGTTCTAATATATTTATCAGAAAACGAAACATATTGTTACGATTGTAATTATGTAATCATGAATGCGTGTATGTGTGTATTCGTGTATGGGTGTATGCGTGTGTGTGTCGCGGCGCCACAGTGAAATTAAACGACAGAAGGAGGTTCTGGGGAAAAGAAATAACTTGTGATTTATGTGGGGCGGAAAAGGAGGACTTAAAACATTTTCTGTTATGGTGCCCAGCCTACAGTAATGCAAGAAAGAAAAGTGTGAGGCTACAACAACCTTACTTAGAGGAGGAAGAGGCTATAGTGGGAGAGTATTTGTTCGGAGAGGGGAATGTGGAAGAAGCAAAAAGAACAATCAACAGTTTTTGGATGACCAGAGAAAATAAGAAGAAAGAAAAAGAAAGAAACTAATAAGATAGAATAAGAGAAGAAAACTAATTAAAGACCCAGACAGCAAGAAGAAACACGTCAGGGAGTGCCGTTGAAAAAGGCCTGACTCCCGACCAACAACTGAACTGAACTGAGTGATGCCCGCGGTGTGTGTGTCGCGGGCACCACCACAACAGTGGTGCCCGCGACCAAAGTACCAAGTAAACCCACTTCGTATACGAACAGAAAAATCTGGCAACTCCGGTCAAATAGTGACGTAGATGGAAGACGCTCTCACTCCTCAAGGCTGCTTCGAGAGAGAGAGAGAGAGAGAGAGAGAGCGTTCCATCGGCGTCACTATTTGACCGGAGTTGCCAGATTTTTCTGTTCGTATACGAAGTGGGTTTACTTGGTATTTTGGTACTTTGCCCGCGACAGTCTGGCAGGGATGCGCCGACGGGGTGGAGAGACTCAGACACGGGAGTTTGTCGCCTGAGAAGCTTGGAAGTGCACGGATCTAATAGCGTATTTTCGCGACCGCTCTGGCCCGGTCTGGACTGGGCTAGTCCAGGGCGGTCACTGTTTTTGCGAGGCAGTCTAGAACGGGCTAGCCCAGTCCAGTACGGTCCGACCCACATACCAGGACCACCTTGGACCAGTGTGGGGAGAACTGGCGCATGCGCACTACAGTCAGCGGGGAAGGCGACCAGGAGCTTCTAGTGCTGCTGATAAGACATGAAACACCATGATGGCCGACCATAAGACTATAGTATCACAGGCGTGGTAGTTGTAAAGTCTTCAGCACAGGTTAAAAGGCGGACGACAAAAAGGATATTGAAAAGATGGACGCCTGCCGCCTCCACAGTTCAGTTCAGTACCGCCCACTCGATCCCCCAGCCAATAGGAACGACGAATGGGACGGGGCCAGTCTCGATGTATTTTCGCGACCATCAGTCCACCCTGACCCGGTCCGGACTGGACTGAACCAGGGCGGTGAACGTCACGAAAATGCGCTATAAGCTCCCCCGCCTCTCGACCCTCCGCTCTCCACCTCTTGCCCAGGAATGCTTGAATAGTTTGCTTGTGCGTGACGAGAAGTGTATAAACTCCCCGCCTGTATCATTTTGTGTGCTTTTCAACTACCATGATGTAATAAATGGTTTATGGAGACGCGTCTTTCCTTCGCCAGTGTCTGTGACAGTTGCCTAAATAAGTAGTCCTCGGACCACCAGACCCACGCCGGACCCAGTACAGTGTAAACTGCCTTTGGTAAGTTACGGGGGCGTAACAATATCAATGGAAAGCTAATGAAATTCTACTTCTATTGATATTCTCCATGTAAAATGTTTTCGAGCAAAATATTAAATGGGAGCTGGCGCTGGTGAATATTAAGGTCATACATATTTCTTGAGAGTCTCATAATGGCCTTTCTTTAGTGTGTTTTACGGTTTTTTATTTGATAATATTATAGAATAAGCATTTCCAAAAACAACAGTATATCTTTTATACTGATAAACATATATTTGGTAGGGGGAAATTACCATTAGTTGGCAAACACGGGCGGCAAGTGGAGTTTGTTGGTCCTCCAGCTCGCTCCGACGGGCGGCATTTGGCTTGAAGTCGCTAGATCGTGACGTCAGTGCAAGACACCTATAAGTCCTCTTCACCTTCGTCTCCTTCCTTAACAAACTCGTCAATTCTTCCCTTGTCTCTTTCACCTAAGTCCCCCTTAGCCCCCCCACGGTGACGCCACTGCTAGGTAGCCTACTCTAAAGACACCTAAAACCTTAAGAATTGGTGAACATTTGTATTTTTTCATTGTAAGCAGACAGCTGTTTTGTATGGCCGTTGTGGGACCTTCTGATCTTTTCAGCGATACATTGCGTATGGTGTATCTATTACCTAGAAATGCTGTAGTAATAGAGAAACAAGAGATGACAGTGTAGGGAATACTGGAAGGAAGGAAGTGGTCATGTGTTGATGGAAATTTGGGGTAACTGGTCTGGGGTATTATAACTCGTCAACGTTGCTTGAATGATATTACTTGGGGATGATTTGATAAAAAATTACAACTTGAAAGGAAGGATTTAAATTAGTCTTCTGACTTCACTATCTGATTGTAGTGTGACCACTTCTCACTACGGAGAGTACTGAACAAGGGGGTATACTTAAGGGGAAAGGAGATTTGCTGCCACCAGCCCTGACGAGTATTTCGCTATGATTACTCCCGGGGCACGTTAGATTAATATTAATACTAGATTGATCTTGGTAGTCGTGGTCGGTACTAGGGATTATACCTAGTAAAGGCGGAACTCTTTTGGAAGTGTGGGGAATTATTTTCCTATCTCAGAATAATCACCTGGGTTTTCATAATAACACAAGAACTATATTTGTAAATGAAATCCTATTTATTTTGTAAACATGGTAAGTCTCTCACTTGAGATCATCTTCAGCATATCAGGGTTAACACTATATCGAGAAAACTCTACTCTGACATAAGAAATGCGACTTCACGCTCTGACCTAGGAATCTCCCTTAGTGATGAGATAAAGCTCTTCTGAGCATAAAATCTCCTTCACTAGAATTTCTATTCAGTGCATTGCCCTACACTAGGTAACATAATACTTAATATTTATAAATCACACCTGGAAGATAGGTATCTAGTAGAGAAAGAATATGGCGAGAAAGTGTTGTTTGTGTGTTACAGTAAAACCATGTGGCTTTCTGAAGGAGACACGGACAGCCTGCAACGACGCGAAGAGACGAATCTCGTTAATAACACTTATAAGGATGGGCGGAACATCTATGCCTTAGTGACACTGAACTGTACCTATATATTTATATAGAAATATATAGATATAATATACTAAGGGAGAAAGAACACAGGAGTTAGGTACGAAGGTCTTACCTGCAACGACGCGAAGAGACGAATGACTCGTTGGGGCCTCGTGGGCTTCCCGCAACAAAATGGAACTTGTTTGGAAAGTCTCACCGTGACTTCAGATGAAAACTTATAATCCCGAAATAACTATTTAAGTAATGAAAACTCGCGTACCTCAGAAAAGACTGTCCCTAATACCAACCAGTTACTTTGATGTAGAAGAATTTAATATTTTTAACCTAATATTCAAGAAGGATGGTTTTATATGTAATGTCGACCCTCCGAACACCTATTTCAGAGTGAAGTGGTATTGAAGACTTGCTTAGATTTTTGGTGGGCTTTAATTTTAGCGGGGATCCTTACTATAACGCCCATATATGACCATAACCGATAACGATAGGGATTATTTTGAAGGACGTTAAGACTCTGGGAGAGTTCCTTGGTCTGACCAGATGGCTGGCCAAAGATAAAAAGAACTGACATCATTAGTTATCACTGATCGCAGAATAATTATCCCACGAATTTGGACTCGCATACGGCATGTGAGGGAGAGAGAGGGTGTGAAAGAAGGAAGAAAGAAAATGGCGGAAGAAGGATAGAAGATAAACAAAATGGTGGTAATGATAGCAGGGCGATGCGTCACCCGTGAGACATAGAGAAAAAAATTACCTACTGACAAGACATAGCTCGGGAATTTATAATAATAATTCTCATACTATCATCTCCCGAATAATGGGCATTACAGTCAGAGCATTTGAAGTGAAAATATCTCCAAATATAAGGGTTCATATCCTTTCACACACCTTCCTTTCATATCCTGACACACACCATATAACCGAAGGAGTAAAAAATAAAAAGAGAGAGGGCACCAAACCAATATGGGTGAGAATGCAGCAAACAGCGCAGTCATACACCCCTGCACTGCAAAGGTGGGCATTCCGCAATTTTAGTCCGCAATTCCGCAATTCCGCAACTTGCGGAATGGTAATTCAGTTGCGGAATTGCGCAATTACGGATGCCTGAAAAAATTGCGAAATTGCGAATTGTGGACCGCCAAAATTTTGAAACGCAATCGCAATAACTTGCGGAATGGGTAATTTGGTTGCTGAATTGCGCAATTACGGATGCCTGAAAAAAATGTAGAATTGCGGGTTGCGGACCACCAAAATTTTGAAAAGCAATAGCAATAATTGTGACAGTTACCACCTTCAAAGTGGCAAGTGCCCGCGTGAACATAAGTTCCCACCAAATATTATGGAGACGATACTGCCAACTGCCAACTTGCCAAGTGTAGCACAGTCACTCAGTCAGTGCGTGCTGGAACTTGGGATTGAGAGCGTGTACGCTGGCCGTGTGTGTGATTAGTTGCCAACCTCCACATGCTGAACCAGAAGAAGTGGGAGGAGGAGGAGGAGGAGGAAGAGGAAGACTAGTAGATTACTTAGATTAGTGATTACTAGCCAGTAGACTGTGAAGTGTAAAAGTAAAGAAAAACACTAAAAGAGACAAAGACTTAATTGTGAAGGACAAGTAACAAGTATAGACATAAACAGAATAGGAATACAAAAGTATTAAACACTAATAAAGAGTCTAGAGACATTTTTTTTTTAAATTGTAGGTGTTTAAGCGTCTAGAGATGTTTAAGAGTCTAGAGACAATTTTTGTTTTAATTGTAGGTGTTTTGTTTTAATTGTAGGTGTCAAAATTAGTTTGCGGAATTGCGATTACGAAAAGGCCTATCTGAAAAAAATTGCGGAATTGCAATGGCGGACTGTTGCAGGTCGGAATTGCGGAATTGCGATTGCGGAATTGGAAAAAAAATTGCTATGCCCACCTCTGCTGCACTGTATGCCATCGACACTGCAAATCAGGTATGGAGTGTGGACGTTGCCATAAGTGGACCCACTTTATCTGCACACAACTATTAGAATATATCATGATAGTCCTCACACACTCGACCAGGAAACATGTATGCCTGACCTGCACTCTACTGGATTATGAAAACTACAATGATCTCCTCAATGTGTGTAATGCCCATTATTCGGGAGATGATAGTATGAGTATTATTATTATAAAATTCCCGAGTTATGTCTTGTAAGTAATTCTTTTTCTCAGTTTCACATATGACTCATCGTATTTCTTTCTTTCCGCCATCTTTTCGTCTCAGTTTGGCCATCCTAGACGCCATTTTGTTCTATCTTCTTTCGTTTCTTTCACTTCCTCTCTTCCGACACCCCCTTTTGCGAGGAAAATTCCGTGGGATAATTATTCTGCGATCAGTCATAACTAACGTATTCCATTCTTTTCTTTCTTTCCAAACCATCTTCTCAGATTTAGGAGCCCTCCTAAAATCCTCATGGCTTTCAAAATAATCCCTATCGTTATCGGTTATGGTCATATATGGGCGGTGTAATAATGATACACGCTAAAATGAAAGCCTACCAAAGTTCTAAACACAATTTCAATACCACCTCACTCTGAAATAGGTGTTCGGATTGTCGATATTACATATAAAACCAACCTTCGTGAATATTAGATTAAAGACATTAAATTCTCTTATATCAAAGTAGCCAGTTTGTATTAGGGACGGCCTCTTCGGGGGATACGCGAGTTTTCATTACTTAAATAGTTGGTTCGGGATTATAAGTTGTTCATTTAAGGTCACGGTGAGACTTTCCAAACAAGTTCTTTTTTTTTTGGTGCGGAAAGCCCGCAGGGCACGAGTCAGTGTTCTCTCCGCGCTCCTCAAGGTAAGACATCTGCCCCGGGCTCCGGTGGTTTTCTCCCTTAGCATATTACATCTATATATTTCTATATAAATATATAGGTACAGTTCAGTGTCACTAAGGCATAGATGTTCCGCCCATCCTTATAAGTGATATTAACGGGAGTGTTCTCTCCGCGCTCCTCAAGGTTGGCGCGAAACCTCCTCAAACGGCCACATGGTCTTACTGTAACACATACAACACTGTCTCGCCATTTTCTTTCTCTACTAGATACCTATCTTCCATGTGTGATTTATAAATATTAAGTGGTATGTTACCTAGTGTAGGGCAATTCCCTGAAGGGTAATTCTAGTGAAGGAGATTTATGCTCATTAGAGCTTTATCTCATAACTTAGGAAAATTCCTACGTCAGGGTGTGAAGTCAAGTTTCTTATTTCCGAGTAGAGTTTTCTCGGTATAGTGTTAACTCTTATATAGTGAGGATGATCTCAAGTCAGAGACCTACAAATTAAGTAGGAATAAATATAATTTCTTTTCAAATAGACAACTTTCTTATAGTTTAGCGGTGGGATTTTTTTTCTTTGTATCGGTCAGGAAACACACTGGTGACTATAGCGGTGGTATATTATTTCCTAAAAATAACAGCAACAGAATCGCACCTGGAAAATAAATAGCAAGATAGTCAAATTTCAGTAAATTTTCATATAGTAATCGATCATTATAGTAGGCTTATTAGATCTCTCCCCCTATAAACCAAACACAATACATACATGAACCATGACCATGTGAGCGTGAGCTGTAAGAAGCAAGCCGTAGCCGCCGCATCTAGCCGTCAACTCCGCCAGCCTGGACAGCCAGCCAGCCGCCACGCCTAGCCGACACAGCCAGCAGCATACAGCGCGTCTCAGATCGCCGCACCCTTCACCACTTCGGCGCCTAGCCGCCACACTCGCCTCAGCTATGCCGCCTTTCACCGCCATAGCCGCCGTAGCCGCCGCTCCTAGCCGCTGCAGCCGCCGCGCCTAGCCGCCACACCATCCACACGCCTCGCAACCAACACCATGTCAAAGAGAGGACGTGAAGCCTCGTCGGGAGGGAAGTACTGGATCCCCCTCGGTCTACCCGTCACCGACATGAGCTGCGCTGACAACACAGGCGCCAAGAACCTGTACATAATGGCCGTGCAGGGAATCAAGGGGCGTCTGAACTGCCTGTCCGCCGCCACCGTGTCCTGCAACAACCAACAGAACAACAGCGGTGACCCAAACAGCTACGGAGACGGAGGATACAGCGACACCGGCTCAAGAATGGGCACACTCTTAGCTTCCAAGAACCTACAGGAGTTCCTGAAACGTTTTGAAGAGCTGAAGGCCATCAAGAAGTACCGGGCGTCAACAAGACCCATGATGTCACCCATCCACAACAAGATGGAAGAGTTCGGTATCCAATAGTGTTAAATTAGAAAATCAAGGAAGAATTATTATGAACATGAACATTGAAAATTTATTTTATGAACATTGAAAATTTATTTTATGAACTTGAAAGTTTAATACCTACTCTGGTTAGGGTAGTTGTAGCGTCACCCGGTTATTACTCTTGTGGAAATCAAATAGAAAAGTGTTAAATGGAAAACATTGACCAGGATTCAAAACAAATTGAGGGTCAGTATGTTCTTAGTATATCCAGGTAAGAGGTTGATTGGGATACCAGTCTCAGTTGAATTTCATAACAGACTCAGTCTGGTTCGGTGAGTCTTCAAGGTATTTTAATTCAAGTTACAATCAACACGACCAGGTATATTCAGGTGAGATTAAGCGAAAAGTGTTCAATGTAACTTAGTGAGTCAAAGGTGAGTGTAGTGTCAGACTAGATGAAGCAATTTGGTCTAGGAGATTTCTCATGTCTAGAAGTCGGAGCGTCTGATTCTCACGGGCGAAGCCTGGTTCAGTGGGAGGAGTATTTTAATTCGAGATAGTAGTACTACGCTTCTCACCTTACAGTCAACCAGCTTGCGGTGTGGCGGGTATTTCAGGACTTGTTGGGCTCTTATCATTTACCAGAGGCAAGCCGGCGTGCGCCTCTGGGATATATCTCTGCACCGAGAATACGGACTAAGTCAAGGTTGACGGTCACGTCATTACCCAGGTATCAGGTTGACTGGGATACTTCCTTTCATTGGATTTTCGTGTAATCTAAACACAAACAGACCCCGTTTTCAAAGAACAGAAGAATTTCCATTAAATTCACTCTAAATTCGTCCCATACACACTTCCTCTTGACGCAGTTTTAAAAACGGAAACCTGATCCGTAAGTATTTACTTTGATACCATAGAATTTAATTTTCCCGGAGAATAGACGCGTGTAATGCCCATTATTCGGGAGATGATAGTATGAGTATTATTATTATAAAATTCCCGAGTTATGTCTTGTAAGTAATTCTTTTTCTCAGTTTCACATATGACTCATCGTATTTCTTTCTTTCCGCCATCTTTTCGTCTCAGTTTGGCCATCCTAGACGCCATTTTGTTCTATCTTCTTTCGTTTCTTTCACTTCCTCTCTTCCGACACCCCCTTGTGCGAGGAAAGTTCCGTCGAATAATTATTCTGCGATCAGTCATAACTAACGTATTCCATTCTTTTCTTTCTTTCCAAACCATCTTCTCAGATTTAGGAGCCCTCCTAAAATCCTCATGGCTTTCAAAATAATCCCTATCGTTATCGGTTATGGTCATATATGGGCGGTGTAATAATGATACACGCTAAAATGAAAGCCTACCAAAGTTCTAAACACAATTTCAATACCACCTCACTCTGAAATAGGTGTTCGGATTGTCGATATTACATATAAAACCAACCTTCGTGAATATTAGATTAAAGACATTAAATTCTCTTATATCAAAGTAGCCAGTTTGTATTAGGGACGGCCTCTTCGGGGGATACGCGAGTTTTCATTACTTAAATAGTTGGTTCGGGATTATAAGTTGTTCATTTAAGGTCACGGTGAGACTTTCCAAACAAGTTCTTTTTTTTTTGGTGCGGAAAGCCCGCAGGGCACGAGTCAGTGTTCTCTCCGCGCTCCTCAAGGTAAGACATCTGCCCCGGGCTCCGGTGGTTTTCTCCCTTAGTATATTACATCTATATATTTCTATATAAATATATAAGTACAGTTCAGTGTCACTAAGGCATAGATGTTCCGCCCATCCTTATAAGTGATATTAACGGGAGTGTTCTCTCCGCGCTCCTCAAGGTTGGCGCGAAACCTCCTCAAACGGCCACATGGTCTTACTGTAACACATACAACACTGTCTCGCCATTTTCTTTCTCTACTAGATACCTATCTTCCATGTGTGATTTATAAATATTAAGTGGTATGTTACCTAGTGTAGGGCAATTCCCTGAAGGGTAATTCTAGTGAAGGAGATTTATGCTCATTAGAGCTTTATCTCATAACTTAGGAAAATTCCTACGTCAGGGTGTGAAGTCAAGTTTCTTATTTCCGAGTAGAGTTTTCTCGGTATAGTGTTAACCCTTATATGCTGAAGATGATCTCAAGTGAGAGACTTACCATGTTTCCAAAATAAATAGGATATCATTTACAAATATAGTTCTTGTGTTATTATGAAAACCCAGGTGATTATTCTGAGTTAGGACAATAATTCCCCACACTTCCAAGAGAGTCCAAGCCTTGTTTCGGTATAACCCCTCGTACCAACCACGACTACCAAGATCAATCTAATATTAATATTAATCTAACGTGCCCCGGGAGTAATCATAGTGAAATACTCGTCAGGGCTGGTGGCAGCAAATCCCATAACCTAAACCTTATTATCCTTTCCCCTTAAGTATACCCCCCTTGTTCAGTACTCTCCGTAGTGAGAAGTGGTCAAACTATAATCATATAGTGAAGTCAGAAGACTGAGTTAAATCCTCCATTCAAGTTGTAATCTTTTATCAAATCATCCCCAAATAATATCATTCAAGTAACGTTGACCAGTCATAAAACCCCCATACCAGTGACCCCCAATTTCAAGCAACACATGTGCTGAAAGAGAGCATGTGTAGTGAGAAGGAAGAAAAGGAAAAGGAAAATGAAAATGAGGATCAGATTTATGACATACCGGAAAACCAACCCGCTGCTTCTAACCAACCCGCCGCATCAAACCAAACACTGACTATAAGAGTACACTGAAGAAGAACAAGGATTCAACTTCAACAGTGGTGAAGCAGACTGGGAAGGAGTAAGAAATGCCGTAACATTAACAAACTGGGCTGAAAAATTGCGCAACCAAGACCTAAGAAGAGGCAGCATGATGGAAATCATCGTGACAGAGTTATTGGAAACGTGCAACAAGTACATTCCCAAAAAGAAAAGGAAAGGAGGCAGAAGGACCCAAATACCCAGGGACAGGAAAATACTCATGAGAAAAAGAACAAAACTGAATAAACAGATGGATAGAACAGAAAAAGAAGATAAAAAGCAAGAAATCTGGACTCAAATAACTGAAATAGAAGAACATATTCAGAAATTCCATGAACAACAAAGGAAAAGAGAAGAATCAAATGCAATCACAAACATAAAACTCAACCCAAACTACTTCTTCAGCTAGGCCAAAAAGTTCTCAAAAGCATGTGCCCCCATTGGACCTTTACTAACACCTGAAGGACAATTGGAAGAAAATGCAGAGAGCATATGCAAACTTCTTGCCGAGCAATACCAGTCAGCCTTCAGCAAACCCGACGAGGCAAAGAAAGTAACAGACCCACATACCCTACTTTGTCTGCCAACACCCCCTGACGAAACAACTACTTCAGGCCTGGAAAACATAGAATTCACCCAGGAAGATATAATTACAGCAATAAAAGAGCTAAAACTGAACTCAGCGCCCGGCCCAGATGGCATACCAACAAGTCTGTTAATCAAATGCAAAGACAGCATAGCGTATCCATTACACATACTGTGGCGTAACTCATTGGATACAGGTAAAGTGCCTGACCAGGCAAAGCAAGCAACAATAACCCCAATCTACAAAGGGGGATCCAAGGGCTCAGCAAAAAACTACAGACCCATAGCACTCACCTCACACATGGTGAAAGTGTTTGAAGAAATCATCCGAAACAGGATTTATGCCTTCATGGAAGAAAGAAATCTTCTTAACATTGGCCAGCATGGATTCCAGAAAGGCAGATCCTGCTTATCACAGCTCCTGGCATACCACGACAAACTCCTCCACCACCTCGCAGAAGGTAAAAACGTCGACACAGTATTCCTGGATTTTGCGAAGGCCTTTGACAAGGTGGACCATGGCATCCTCATACATAAGATCAAGGACCTTTGAATAGCAGGAAAAGTGGGTTTATGGCTATACGACTTCCTCACTGAAAGAACGCAGTCAGTGACGGCAAATGGAGCCATTTAAGAGGAACACAGCGTGGTGAGCGGTGTCCCCCAAGGGTCTGTACTAGGACCTCTTCTCTTCCTCATCATGATAGGGGACATAGACAAAGAAGTGACCCACTCAACAACGGCCTCTTCCGCTGATGACACAAACATTTGTAAAAGCATTGGAGCCAGAGAAGACATCAGCCTTCTTCAAGAAGATCTCGACAAAATCTATGAATGGGCCACAACGAACAACATGCTATTCAATGGTGAAAAATTCCAACTTCTCAGGAGTGGTAAAAACCAAGAGATCCTAAACAACACCTCCCTCCTGTCAAGCGAGAAACAAGTGATAACCAATAGCCCACATGTAAAATGTCTGGGCATTCACCTAAATGCTGATGGCACCTTCCAACGCCACATCGAAGAGACCATAAAAAAAGCTAGAAGGATTGCAGGGTGGACACTTAGAACCTTCTACTCCCGGGAAAAAGAGTGTATGATGACTCTATGGAAAGCACTATAGCTAGTCCAGCCCATCCTGGACTACTGCAGTCAACTATATGGTCTCCCCACAAGGCTATGGATATCGACCAGACCCTTGAGTCGGTACAACGGTCATTCGCAAGGCAAATAAGAGGGATGAAAGAACTCTCCTACTGGGAAAGACTAAAAAGACTAGGACTATATTCCCAGCAACGACGCAGATCGAGAGAGATATTCCACCATATACATCTGGAAGATTCTAGAAGAAAAAGTACCCAACCCCTCCAACATCAACCAAGTGGAAGCTTACATAAATGAGAGGGCAGGTCGGAAATGCTACAGGAAAGCCCCACCAACTCAAGCCCCGGCAAAAATAAAGACTCTTCTATCAGCCAGCCTACCCTACAGTGGCCCAAGAGCCTTCAACAGCCTCCCAAGAAACATCCGAGACATCACCGGCTGCTCCGTAGAGAAGTTAAAATCCCAACTGGACGAATACCTGTGGAAAGTCCCTGACGAACCACCAGTACTACACTTCGCTATGTAGACCACCCACAAACTCATTACTGGACCAAGTGAACCTACAGTTTAGGGACGCTAGGACCGGCTGCAGCGGTAGAACACTACGGCTCTGAGGAATTATCCTCTAAACAACATCAAGTATCAAGTATCAAGTAAGTATCCCCATTCGTGTCTCTGAATCCCCAAATCTGGGGATAGACTCAGTACGTAGTCCCCATGGTCGGCACCAAGGATAGGTCGGCACTAGGGTCTCTGTAATAAGATTCAAGTAATCATATATACAAGACTCTGTAATTATTATTCAAGGTACTCTAGTCGACACTAGCGGCGTTTACATTTATGTATAGGTATATGGTAAAAACACGTTATCTACGTAATATTTATTGTAGAAAGCTAGTTTTAGATAGTAGACTATTATATTTCAAAAATATATATCTTTACAGTATATATATATATTTCTTGTTTTATACATTTATAACTTAAATTATTTTTTAAATATAGTATTTATTTATGATAATTTATAATTTTTTCTTTTTAAATATTTATATTTTCAGATTCATTTATAACTACCGGTAGTATGTTATCAACACAAATTAATTTATATTTAAAAATATTATATATATTAAATATTCTTCAATTCGTTAATGTATACCAAAAGAAGAGGTACAAGGGTCGTTGAACTAATCAAATGAAATTTTGGCAGTTTCCGTCAATAGATGGCAGCTTATAAATATAATATTATAAGCAAAGTGATGATATGGTAGCAAACTAGAGGCATTTTCTGGGGTGGAGCAAGAGAAAAAAATTCGCTTGCTGTTCAATCATCCAGGGAAGTTGATTGCCCGACCCGCAAGAAATTTCTTGCGGGAGCAAGCGAAGAAGTGAGTGAATCAGTGAAATGCGGCAGCGTTCGGCTGACGTGGCGATGCTTTCTGCTTCAATAAAAGAATGACAACAGTGTACTTTCGACAAAATCAATTACACTTTCTTATTTTAATGTCTCATCATAAAAGTTAGAATCAAATAAGGGAGGTTGCGGCGTGTAATTAAGGATAATATAATCGTCACAGCTGTATTTATTGCTTTATATGCATTCGAACAGCTGAAGGTAAACACTGGAATGTGCGACTTGTCAACAAAGCCGTGCTGACCGAAAATCAACAACTTTACACACCTCACGCTTAGAATGGACCAATTTACTCTACTTGAGGTAAGGATTGATTTGACATCTTCAAGCCTCATATAGTTGGGCAGTGATGTTGATTTTTCTATGTGAACAGTATTTTTGATGATACAGCCAATTTAAGTACAGGAAAATGTATACGCTCTAAAACGACTGGCGCCATGTTGTGACGTCATAAGCACAAACAACAGAGCAAAACAGCTGTAAAGCGGCCGCTACTATTATGTACTACCTACTAATACTCCAACTTGCATTACCCCTACTACCGCAAGATGACCAGTAATCCTCCTTCAAGTGATGTAGTAGGTATTCACTGTGTTTGTGAATATGTAAGTTGTAGTTTATAAGGAAAAAGTGGATAGACAGATAAGTGGCCCGTGACACCTGACAAGTGACGACTTCTGGGATCGGCATTCCTTATAGGGAGCTTAAATGAACCTGCAATGACATGTAAAGCTAGACAGATAGACGAACTCATAGAGGAACAGGTAGAAATGTATGGCTTTCTTTCCCCACATAAGCAAAACATACACCCTTCGTCACTCTACTCACCACTACAACCTTTACTAACCATGCATTTCTACCTGTTCCTCTATGAGTTCGTCTATCTGTCTAGCTGTACATGTCATTGCAGGTTCATTTAAGCTCCCTATAAGGAATGCCGATCCCAGAAGTCATCACTTATCTGGTGTCACGGGCCACTTTGCTCTGTCTATCCACTTTTTCCTTATAAACTACAACTTACATATTCACAAACACAGTGAATACCTACTACATCACTTGAAGGAGGATTACTGGTCATCTTGCGGTAGTAGGGGTAATGCAAGTTAGTTAGGTTAGTAAAATAAAACTATAATTTGCGGTTTGCTGAGCCAAAACAAGCCGATCAGCTGATCAGGCGAGATCTGAATTTGCAGTTACTACGTCACAACCAATGACAGCGCGTTCCGCCGTGTTGTGATATTTTGGCCCCAAAAAGGCCATATATTTCATTTATGGTGCATTTCTCAGCAAAAAGAATATGAGTACAGTGATATGTAGCCTATATTGCACCCAAAGCTTTATAATACTCCGTGTTTTAGGTGTGAGTAAATTGGTCCATTATTTTCTCACTTTTTCTCACTTATTTTCACACTATCTCACTTTTTCTCACTTATTTTCTCACTTTTTATTACTTATTTTCACTATCTCACTTTTCTCACTTATTTTCTCACTTTTTCTCACTTATTTTCTCACTTTTTCTTACTTATTTTCACTATCTCACTTTTCTCACTTATTTTCTCACTTTTTCTCACTTATTCTCACTTATTTTCACACTCTCTTCGTATACATGTCATCTTTACACCACTTTATTACCTCTTTATTACCACTTTCCACATAGGTAGCTACTCATCCTTGCAACATCTCAACTCCTATCATTAAATACCCATAGAAATTAATAAGCATCTCGAGGCAATAGAAATTAATAAGCATCAAATATTCAGTCCAAGGCCGAAAAAAAAGCATGCGTTGTAAGAGTATAGAAACAACAAGAAGCAAAGAGGCATACGCAGAAAGAGAAAAAAATTAAAAGATAGAAGAGAAGAGAAGACAAGAGAAAGAAGAAGAAATGAGGGGAAAAATGAGGAAAGAAATTAAAAGATAGAAGAGAAGACAAAAGAAGACAAGAGAAAGAAGAAGAAAGAGCTAGGTAGGGGGGGAAGAGGAAAGAAAGAGAATTAAAGAAATTAAAAGACAGAATAAGAGAAGAAAACTAACTAAAGACCCAAGCAAGAAGATAAACATCAGGGAGTGCTGATAAAAAAAGGACAGACTCACAACTCACAACTGAACTAAGAGAGAGAGAGAGAGAAGGAGAGAGGAAGAAGAGAGAGAGAAGAAGAGAGAGAGAGAAGAGAGAGGAGAGAGGAGAGAGAGAGAGAGAGAGAGAGAGAGAGAGAGAGAGAGAGAGAGAGAGAGAGAGAGAGAGAGAGAGGAGAGAGAGAAGAGAGAGAGAGAGAGAGAGAGAGAGAGAGAGAGAGAGAGAGAGAGAGAGAGAGAGGAGAAGAGAGAGAGAGAGAGAGAGAGAGAGAGAAGAGAGAGAGAGAGAGAGAGAGAGAGAGAGAGAGAGAGAGAGAGAGAGAGAGAGAGAGAGAGAGAGAAGAGAGAGAGAGAGAGAGAGAGAGAGAGAGAGAGAGAGAGAGAGAAGAGAGAGAGAGAGAGAGAGAGAGAGGAGAGAGAGAGAGAGAGAGAGAGAGGAGAGAGAGAGAGAGAGAGAGAGAGAGAGAGAGAGAGAGGAGAGAGAGAGAGAAGAGAGAGAAGGAAGAGAGAGAGAGAGAGAGAGAGAGAGAGAGAAAAAAAAGAGAAAAGAGAAAGTAAAGGTACTACAGATGGCGTAATAAGCGATTAGTTAATAGCTGCGTGCCCTATGGATTGCGTCATACAGACATACACGAAAAAAAGGAGGGTGAAAGAAAGCAAGATTGACAGTGTTGGGTGAAGTACATATACTATTACGAATAAGGTCGTGTGTACTGATTTCTTCTAGTGTTAGAATGTCCTGCTATAGCTAGTAGGCCTACGTCGTTTTATTTGCTAGTGAAATAAGAACACATATGGAAGTTACTTACGTACATGAGGCCGGTATAGACGCAATAGAACTACATACACGTGGTAGTTACTGTTCATAGGACTCCTATTTAGTATACACCTGCATGTAGATGTATCATGACTCATTCGTAGAAAGTGATGTGAAATGTACCACGTACGAATCTCATATAACTGCGTAGATTGGGCCATCAGATTTTACCTCAATTAACCTATCAAACATTCTAAAACACATATCTTTCCCCCCTCCGCGTCGCCTGCACGTGCTCTGACAGTGCTAATTAAGCGAGTCATATTTATTACCCTGAGAAGGTAAAAATAGACATGCCACGTGCTTGTTTAGAATGACATGTGCATTTACCACAGTACATTTTTTCGTGTCATATCAGTGCAAAGACATTCTACAACAGAGTGTCTTTGTTGTGGGTCGGGAGTTTGGCCTTTTTTATCGGCACTCCCTCATGTTTCTCTTCTTGCTGCCTGGGTCTTTAGTTAGTTGTCTTCTCTTATTCTGTCTTTTAATTTCTTTCTCATTCTTTCCTATTTTCTCTGGTCATCTAAAAACTGTTGATTGTTCTTTTTGCTCCATGTTTCTCTAGGTACCGTAGCTCTTATATTGCTGTCTGGGTCTTTAGTTAGTGGTCTTCTCTTATTCTGTCTTATATATTTCTTCTCTTTCCTCTTCTTTTCTTGTCTCTGGTCATCCAAAAAACTGTTGATAGTTCTTTTTAGTTCTTCCACATTCCCGTTTGAAACAAGTACTCCCCCGCATTCCACCCACCTCTCCCTTCCAACCTTCTTCCACCTCTTCCTCCTCTATGTAAGGTTGTTGTAGCCTCTCACTTTCTTTCTTTCATTACTTTCTTTACTGTCATTCTTATTTTGTGTTTGTGGTGGTAGGGAGCGCCTGCGCACACCTGTGAAGCGGTCAGGCAGTCACGTGATGAGCTGCCCGCCAATAAGATGCCATAGGGCGCCGCTGTGGCTAAAGGACAACCACGATTTGTATTAACTTCGTCCTTTTCTAATCTTTTCATTCGATAGATTCATTTCCAATCTCCCGACATATTGGAAAACTCATCATGTTCAAATCATGGATAGAACTGCCTAGAGCGTTAAAACATACTTAATTGGGGGTGTCTATAGCGTTAAATGACCTTAAATGGGTGTTAAATGATAAAGAAAGTTTTGTAGTGGGTGAAGGTATCAAAAGATTAGGTCATTATAATAATCCGCGTAGCTAGTAACTGACGGGGCAATGAACTTGAACCCTACTTATATAACCTGACACACGATAGCTCTTCACCAGGTTACCAGTTACGATAGACCACAAGAATGACCTATAGGGGAAATAATGGAATAAATGTGGAGTAATGACGGCAACGTTGCAATTTAGTCAAGATGGCCGCATGTCTCCGCCAGGATGGAGACTCTAGTGATCCCGAGAATTCTGGCCCTTCCTCGCTCTCACACTGCTTGAAGCAACAGTCTGGTGGCACCTCGGCGAACGTGTTAGCTTCCAGCGACACCTCAGAAGCCATCAAACTCAAGGGTGACGAGGTAAAGCTATAATACGCCATTGTTGTGGGTGGGTGACTGTACCTGCCTGTATGAAGGGTCGACTAGATTACCACCCGGGGAAAATAATCAGAATACCGAGCCGTTTCACCTTTTATTGTGTCTATTTAGATGTTGTATATGTATTGTGTGATGAGGGGAGAGGGAGGGGTTGCTCTGTAAGTGAGTGGGGGTAAGTGGCAGGACAGTACCAGTCGTTAGTAACTGTATCAGCCAGTCACGCCCTGTAGCCTGTATGGAGAGTGTGGTGTCAGGATCGGGGTGAGCCACGTGAGCCTGTGAGGGTAAGCGCAGGGACTGTGTTACGTGTGGTTATGTACAGTTAAGTGTGATAGTGTTCATGAGTGGTAGTGTTAAGTGACTGGCACGGTAGTGTGAAGTGACTGGTAGTGTTAGGTAGGTGAGGGTAAGCGGAGGGACAGGGTGTTACGTGTGGTTATATACAGCAAAGTGTGGTAGTGTTAGGTGACTGGTAGTGTTAAGTGACTGGTTGTGTTATTAGGTAGGTGACTGGGTACCTGGAACTGTCGCCGATAAGAATTCTCGTCGACGTCAGCAGGTGTTCCAATATTTCACGTTGGCGAGTGTTCCTATTTCTGGCGACAGTTCTAGTTCTTGATCTTGAGTTAGGTTATGTGATTAGGTTAGGTTGACCAATGTCCAGGTTAGGTTACACAGGCGACAGGTGTGTGTTGCGAGGCCGTACAGGTGTGATGTGTGACGGAGCGAGAGAGGCTAAGAGCGAGGTGTTAGCCCCCCAGTGTGTGTGTCTTACCTAAAGAGCGAACGCGCAGTTCTCGTCCACTATAATGGATTCGGCGTGAGCCCCGTACCGCTGCGACTGCAGGTACAGCGCTGGCCATAGTGGGCCATAACAAGCTACTCTCGGGCACGCTGGACTCTAACCTGGGATTAGCGCATCAAGATATAGCCTGGGTACGTCTCTGTAGTATTCAGCGGGAGACACTTACCGAAAACACGTCATAATATAACTTCCATTTACCGGCATTAAAATAAGGTCAGTCATGTATATTAGGGAGAATACGACGATGAAAGGCTAATATGACTTTAATTATTATCGTCCCACCTATAAATATCACTAACAATACTCTTATTATCACTAATATGCCATAAAGGTATTTAATGGTAAAACTAAACTTATTTACCATTAAGTCTATATCCAGAATAAATAGTAAATATGGCCGCCCAGCTGCCTACTCAACGCTGATTGGCTAAGGCATGCATCAAAGACGCTGATTGGCTAAAGGGAATCCTGTCCTCTCCGCCAGCTTACGAGGTGCCAATCACGTATTTTAAAACGAATAATAACTTTTTTTTATTCGTGGACCGATTATGGAATGTATAGCCTTATTGAAAACCTCATCTTTTTTTTATGACTTCCCATAAATAGTCTCCCATACTTAAGGCCTTTGTAAAAGAAATATGATTCAATGTATTAGTAACACCATACAATTTACGGATATTTTGTTGATAATTCTTTTCCTACATCAAATGGAAGGGTAGTTTTGTGTATTTTAATATATTTCGATATTTCCGCATCGTTTTATGTATTATTCTTGCGCTTGGTGGGTATATTTTGTTTTATAGTCTGAGTGTGGTTTTGTTTATATTTTCACTGTACCTTAGTCTCTTCTAGTTGAGCTGTGAAGTTATTTGTGTCGCCTTAGCTATCCCTACAGTCGCAGTGTGTTTGTGTGTGTCTTATGTGACGTATTTTTCACGGGTTTAGTGAAGGAATACGGCTGCTTAAGCGCTTTATCTATAATAATATAAGCGAAAGTGTGTGTGTGTGTGTGTGTGTGTCTGTCTGTCTGTCTGTCTGTCCGCGATAGGTGCCGCCCCCTGTGGCGGAATCCCATCATATGTCACAGTTTTGGAATCAGGTTGACCAGGGGAAGGTTTTAAGCCCACTTATAGGATGATCCGATCACTTTTTTTTTTTTTTTTAGCAGCCTATTAGCGAGAACTGTGAAGAAAAAAAAGTGGGTTGCGAGAATTGAGGCAACCTTGATGTAGGGTGATAGGTAATAGGTGAGTGAATGGGTGGGGTGATGGGTAATGGGTGTGGGGTGATGGGTGAGTGAATGGGTGGGGGGTGATGGGTGAGGGAATAGGTGGGGGGTAATGGGTGAGTGAATGGATGTGTGGTGATGGGTAATGGGTGTGTGGTGATGGTTAATGGGTGAGTGAATGGGTAGGGGGTGATGGGTAATGGGTGAGTGAATGGGTGGGGGGAATACATACATTTCAGAAAAGTTAGAAGGGGCTATCTGGAGAGTGTGTTTGGTGAGCCGAGTTGGTGGGTAATGGGTCTATCTGGAGAGTCTGTGTTTGGTGGGCCGAGGTGGTGGGTAATGGGTCTATCTGGAGAGTCTGTGTTTGGTGGGCCGAAGGCCCACCAATAGCCCTCCGCAGGAGCTAGCCAAAAAGTCCGCCCGGAGGGCGGCTTTGCTTTCAGGAAAGTTAGAAGGGGCTATGATGTGAATGGGTTGGCGTTAATACATACATTTCTACATCCATGATTTCAGGAAAGTTAGAAGGGGCTATCTGGAGAGTCTGTGTTTGGTGGGCCGAAGGCCCACCAAACATAGGTGGTGGGCCAAAGGCCCACCAATAGCCCTCCGCAGGAGCTAGCCAAAAAGGCCGCCCGGAGGGCAGCTTTGCGGCTAGTAAGGTCATATTATCGAAAAAACAAAACATGTTTTGCTCACTCCAAACTACGATCTGTTACTGTTTATAAGATACACACATCATGTCCTATTTGCTGATATTTTTTCACGAATTATAAAGCCTTGGTTAAAAAGCTCGATTTTTGTTGTGTAAATTTGAGCCGTTTCTGGCCAACTTTTGAAACCCGATATTTCATTAATTCTTCGTTATTTCATTGTTTTTTTTAGGCTTATTGTGTCCTATTTATCATTATTTTACTTTATCTGTGATGACCACAAAGTGTTAAGTGACTTGTTGTGTTAGGTAGGTGACTGGCAGTGTTGACATTTTTTAAATATTTTATTTTTATTTTTTTATAATACATCTTGGCCTATAGTGCGTGTAGGCAGTGACCTCCAGGGGTGGGATGGTAGGACCTGGAAGTTCACTTGAGGGCTGTGATGGTTGGCCCTCGCCCGTGGTGGTGCAGGCAGGATTTTTATAGTGACGCCTGTGATTAGAGGTTCATGCCGCCCCCCTGTGTCCTCCGATGCACTCGCAATTGAAGGTAGAGTTAATGGGCAGCATGTGGGTGTTCTTAGGCCACTTGACGGTGCAGAAATATTTTAAGTGGATTTATGGGTCTCACTCGGGATCGAACTGGGGTCTTCGAGAACGCCACCCGGTGACGCTAACCACTCTGCTACCGCCTCCCCAAAAGGTGAGGTAGGCAGAGGTTAGGTAGGACTGGCAGTGTTGCGAGCTGGATTTGTGGCTTCATTCGATAATGATATAGACAAAACCACACTAGTCCTATGTTATTTGTTTACTATGATAGAATTACTACATTGCAATTGCATCATAATTATTTGCTGTGTATGTAACTAGTAAGGCAACAGTGCTCAAAGGTAGAGTGATGTCATTGTCTTTACTATCACATGTGAACAAAAGTATTGAGCACGTTAGAGATAAGTCTTGGTTCTCCTGCTGGGCTGATTGTTGATAAGATAAGCTGAGATAACGGGGAGGATTTATTGTCCAGTGGGTGTAGTAGTATCATTGCATCAGTGGTGGATACTTCCTCTCTCTCTCGATAAGATAACCTTGAAGTTAAGCCATTCAGTAGCGGCTTGAATCTATGTAGAGGTATGCTTTAGATTCTTTCTTTAAGCAGTGAAAGAACATTATAAGCTGTTTACTATAGTCTATAGTCCAGTGAAGAGTTGGCAAGAAAATGTGGCTTGAAGGAGCAGAGTACAGTGCTGAGAGTAAGGCAATTAAGGTGGTTTGGGCACGTGAAGAGGAGAGAAGGTGGCGAGGCATTGGGGAGAGCTGTTGGAGTGGGAGTGCCAGGTCGCCGTCCACCGGGCAGGCCAAGGAAGACATGGAGGCAGTGTGTTGAAGAGAATCTGGCAGCATTGGGCATTGAAGAAGTTGAGGCAAGGGATAGAGATAGTTGGAAGCGTATCATTGGCCGTATAACCTCAAAAAATCATGGGAAAAACTGACGTTAAACAGAAAGAAGTAGAAGTAGTAGTCTGTAGTGTAATTTGGTAGTATAAAGGTCATATCTAGCAAGTGTGATTGTATTGGTAGTGCTGCTTATCTAGAATTATATTGCAAGGGAATACAGGTAGCTTAGAACATAAGAACATAAGGAAGCTACAAGAGGCCGCGTGCGAGACCTACACGAGGCAGTTCCTGTCAAGCTTAGTGCAGTGGTGACATTATAACAAACCATCTTAATATATCATTGCATTATGAACTGTATTTATCAATGGAAACCAAAATCTTTAGCTTACGAGAAAAATGCTACGACGAATGCAGAGCTGGGTTGTCTCTAAATGATCTGATATCACAAGATTTTGATGTATTCCCGGGGAGAAAGATGTTAACTCCTTCACGCCCAGATCTTTCCTTTGCTATATAACATTGTCTGTTGTTAGCCATAAAACTACGCAAAGTGACTGGATATACCAAATTAGCTAGTAGTGGACAAGGATACTAAACAGGTCATATCTATAAAATGTTGCTTATATTCACTAAAAAACGTCTTATGATACCCAAATTACAATGGAAATTATGTTCTGGGTCTCAAGGGGTTAATACGTACGTACAGCTTGACGCGTGTGGGACAGGTCAACGGTTTGGCACGGCAGCTAATCTCCATCTTTCTCTTGTGGCACGGCAGCTAATCTCCATCTTTCTCTTGTGGCACGGCAGCTAATCTCCATCTTTCTCTTGTGGCACGGCAGCTAGTCTCCATCTTTCTCTTGTGGCACGGCAGCTAATCTCCATCTTTCTCTTGTGGCACGGCAGCTAATCTCCATCTTTCCCTTGTGGCACGGCAGCTAATCTCCATCTTTCTCTTGTGGCACGGCAGCTAATCTCCATCTTTCTCTTGTGGCACGGCAGCTAATCTCCATCTTTCTCTTGTGGCACGGCAGCTAATCTCCATCTTTCTCTTGTGGCACGGCAGCTAATCTCCATCTTTCTCTTGTGGCACGGCAGCTAATCTCCATCTTTCTCTTGTGGCACGGCAGCTAGTCTCCATCTTTCCCTTGTGGCACGGCAGCTAATCTCCATCTTTCTCTTGTGGCACGGCAGCTAATCTCCATCTTTTCTTGTGGCGCGGCAGCTAGTCTCCATCTTTTCTCTTGTGGCACGGCAGCTAATCTCCATCTTTTCTTGTGGCACGGCAGCTAATCTCCATCTTTTCTTGTGGCAGCGGCAGCTAGTCTCCATCTTTCTCTTGTGGCACGGCAGCTAATCTCCATCTTTCTCTTGTGGCACGGCAGCTAATCTCCATCTTTTCTTGTGGCGCGGCAGCTAGTCTCCATCTTTCTCTTGTGGCACGGCAGCTAATCTCCATCTTTCTCTTGTGGCACGGCAGCTAATCTCCATCTTTCTCTTGTGGCACGGCAGCTAATCTCCATCTTTCTCTTGTGGCGCGGCAGCTAATCTCCATCTTTCTCTTGTGGCGCGGCAGCTAGTCTCCATCTTTCTCTTGTGGCACGGCAGCTAATCTCCATCTTTCTCTTGTGGCACGGCAGCTAATCTCCATCTTTCTCTTGTGGCACGGCAGCTAATCTCCATCTTTCTCTTGTGGCACGGCAGCTAATCTCCATCTTTTCTTGTGGCACGGCAGCTAATCTCCATCTTTTCTTGTGGCACGGCAGCTAATCTCCATCTTTCTCTTGTGGCACGGCAGCTAGTCTCCATCTTTCCTTGTGGCACGGCAGCTAATCTCCATCTTTTCTTGTGGCACGGCAGCTAATCTCCATCTTTCTCTTGTGGCACGGCAGCTAATCTCCATCTTTCCCTTGTGGCACGGCAGCTAATCTCCATCTTTATCTGAGCAGCACTTTCCTTCGTATTATTCATCTCTCTGCCTCTCTCTCTCCTCTTTCTTGTTTACTGTAGCAAGTCAGTAGGCGTAACTTTTCTCCTCATTTCTCTCTCTCTCACAATATTGTAGCGGTATGATATTGTCTTTGTGTTAATTCCCGACTCTTAACTCTTACACATATGTTTCTTTTCTTTTCATTGACATAGATTGTATAGTAGTATATGTATATGTAGAAAAGATCTGTGACGAGTACCACGACTATTCAAGAATGTAGGATTATTAGAACGGTAAATACCTGGTGTCTGGAATGTAATCATGTTAATCACTCTTTTGTAGGCCTATGATGAAGTGCTAAAATACCAAGAGGATGAGCTGAGAAACCTGTTGGAAGAAGTCACCAATGCTGGCAAGAGAAAGGATAAGAGTTCTCTTTCTGCTCATGCTCTGGTCAGTCTCAAGTCATTTATGTACAGTACCTATCCTATAGTATGTGGTTGTTTATTTGAGAATTTTGAGCTTTTTCTAAAGTTTGTATTTTATATACCGTATATGGCTGCGTATAAGACGACCCCCAAAATTTCTAGTAGAAACGTAGGTTTTGGGTTATACTCGCCGTATAAGACTACCCTCCAAGGTAGACCACTCAGCTTATACAAGGTTAGGTACAAACAGCACATAGGGTGGTCTTAAAATTTATGCCTTGGTGAGCACACTGAGTCCTGGGGATTCCTGGTGCCGTCACGGGCGTGCTTGGTGACTGTGGTGCGTCACGGGCATGCTGGTGACCGTGGGCCGTCAGGGAATGCTGGTGACCCGTGGTGCCGTCACGGGAATGCTGGTGACCGTGTGCCGTGCACGGGCATGCTGGTGACCTGTGGTGCCGTCACGGGCTGCTGGTGACCTGTGGTGCCGTCACGGGCTGGCTTGACCTGCTGGTGCCGCACGGGCGTGCTGGGACCTGTGGTGCCGTCACGGGCGTGTGGTGACCTGTGGTGCCGTACACGGGAATGTGTGACCTGTGTGTCGTCACGGGCGTCGGTGACCTCGAAGTGTTGTTGTGGTCGTGGCGTGAGCTTGAGCTTGACCACCAGTACAAGAATTGAAACCGTACGGGAACAAACGTCGCGTACACCACAAGATTTAAGGTTCACATTTTATACTGGGCGTACAAGACAACCCCCAATTTTCGTGGCTATTTTTTAAGGTTAAAAGGTCGTCGTATACGCAGCCATATACGGTAGGTATATATTTTTATTCGTGAATTTTAATTTGTATAATGTATATTTGCATCACTCTATATGTAACTAAATTTCGCAATTGTAAATATGAACGAAAAGATGGCCTTCAAAAATTTGTGCTTATAATTAAACTCACAAATAGTACTATGATCAAACTATAAACTATAATAAAACTCGCAAATAGTACTATGATCAAACTATAAACTATAATAAAACTCACAAATAGTACTATGATCAAACTATAAACTATAATAAACTCACAAACATAGGATAACCTGTTCTTTGTTCTTTACTGGATATAGTTTGTTGTAGTTATTTGCAGTTTGTTAGTTGTTAATTTAAAGTGTCACAAACCGAGAATAGCTTGTTCTTTGTAGTTTGTTGTACTTATTTGTAGTTTGTTAGTTTGTTATTTGTTAATTTAAAGTGTCACAAACTGAAGATAACCTGTTCTTTGCTCTCTGGGCGCAGGCATTATTCCTGAAATAACCAGATGCTCTCAGGGAACAAATTAAACTCACATAAACTACAAATTAAACTCACAAATAATACTATGAATAAACTATTATAAAACTCACAAACCGAGAATAACTTGTGTCTGTTCTTTACGGGGCGCAGGCATTATTCCTGAAAGAACAAGATGCTCTCAGGGAAGAATCGAGCTCGGGCGACGACACCCGAGACCTGATTCAGCGGTGTAGAAACAAGAAGTTCCTCGGCCGCCGCCACCAGGCCAGCGGCGACCAGCAGTCTGCCGCCGCCTGCACCAGCACCGGCGGCTCTTTGGGGTCTCTGCATGACCTGTCCGAGACCAAACAGCCCAAGAAGGTTGCCGGACCGAACCAGGGGGTGGCCTCGCGCTGTAGAGAAGGTGAGATTATTGTATGTTTTATTTACCTTGTGATATCCAGAAACATTGATTGTGGTGAGGAGATTTATTTTGGTGAGGAAATTGTATGCTTCTCTTTGTGATATATGTACCAGAAACATTTATTTTGGTGAGAAGGTGAGGATATATTACGTTCCTCATTGTGATATACCAGAGACATTTATTTTGGTGAGGAGAAGGTGAGGATATATTACGTTCCTCATTGTGATATACCAGAGACATTTATTTTGTTCGGAATAACAGATTTATGAGTTTTTGTTAATGGGGGAGTATCTATTATTTTTTTCAGGGGTATCTTGTGGTAATCTTTCAGGAGGCTCATTCTAATAGGCCGGAAACATTGATTTTGTTTAGAATTAACTTCCGAGTTTTTTTGTCAGTGATAGTATACGATTGATTTTTCAGGTGGCTCTTGTGGTAATCTTTCCCGAGGCTCCTTTGAGACTCAGCCCCCGAGGAAGAAGAAGGGCCGGCGATGCAGAGACGCAGCCAAGGCCAGCGCCAGCCAGCGAGAGGGAGGCTCTTTACAGGTAATTGTGGGTCGGTTTGATCTTAACTTAAAACTTCTGAACTTGGATCGTCAGTATCATCAAAAATACCGTTCAGATAAAAAAGTTCAACTTCTTTGCTCTTCTATTCTATTCTTCTTTCTGTTTAAGACTTCTTCCGTCTTTCTGTTCCGCTTTTGTTTTCTCGATAAATTTTTTATTACGGTTATTGTGTTATCTATCGCAGTCTAACGGTTCTTCCATGAGAGCATCTATCTACCGTCAATAACACTATAGTTCCCACCGCCTTAATGTCGTCAGGCGCCATATATTAGGAAATTTAGCATCACTACAGATTTGTATATGCCACTAAAGAGGCATGCACAGTAGTTTATATTATGTACCTGTCTTCAGTGGCACATACAAGTCTGTATTTTTTATTTAAATTTTTTTTTTTTATACATTTGTGCCTATAGCGCCTGTAGGCAGTGGTGACCCAGGGCTCGGATGGTAGGCTCTGGAGGTTCACTTGAGGGCTGTGATGGTTGGTCCTCGCCCATGGTGGAGCAGGCAGGATTTTTTTTATAGTGACGCCTGTGATTAGAAGAGGCTCATGCCACCCACCTGTGTCCTCCGATGCACTCGCAGTCGAAGGTAGAGTTGATGGGCAGGGCATGTGGGTGTTCTTAGGCCACTCGACGGTGCAGAAAGGTTTTGGTTTTCTTCGGGGATCGAACTCAGGTCACCGAGAACGCCAGTTGGAGACGCTAACCACTCCGCTACCGCCTCCCCAACTAACGATAACGATAGTAATTGATACTAAAGCTCGTAATATTCGGCTGTAAAATTTGCCTGGGGACATTAGTGCAGTGGCGACTATAGTGTTATGGACGATACCTCTATACTTCAATGTTAGCTAAACTAAACCCTAGTTAGTTTGGCAGTCCCACATTCTGTCAAATTGGGGTCAGATTTTTTACTGTTTTTGGTATGTAATTGAAAGGAGTAGTACAGTATTGTAATGAAGGAAATTAAGGATATTTTATAAAATTATAATTGATTGAGGTAAAGTTTCAAATAAATCCTATCTTTTCCAGAACTTGAGCAAAACCGAAGCTGCCTCCAGTGAATCCAAAAAGCTACACAAGAGTGGCAGTTTGAGCCATGTGTGTTCTGAGGTGACCAGTGGAGCACGGAGCAAGGTAAGAACACACTCTCTTGTATGCTTGTGATTCTAGGACTATAAGAAGTATTGTTTAACCCCTTCACGACCAGATCTTTCCTTTGCTATAAAAAATTGTATGTTGTCGAGCCATAAAATTACGAAAAGTAACTGAATATGTCAAATTTGTTAGTTGACAAGGATACCAAACAGGTCATATCTATAAAATATTGGTTATACTCATTAAAATCGTCTAATGGTTGGCAAATTACAATGGAAATTACGTTCTGGGTCTCAAGGGGTTCAGGTACTGCTGGATATCTTTAACTTTAACATAGCTTTCTTTCTTTCTTTCTTATCTACATAGATATCTTTAGCTTTAACATTAGCTTTGTGGTGACAACTTAAACATGGGAAGAATAGAAGCTAGAAAATGTTTAGATTAAGTTTTGTCACTAGAAAATGTTTAGATTAAGTTTTGTCACCGTAGAAAATGTATAGATTAAGTTTTGTCACCGTAGAAAATGTTTAGATTAAGTTTTGTCACCGTAGAAAATGTTTAGATTAAGTTTTGTCACTAGAAAATGTTTAGATTAAGTTTTGTCACTGTAGAAAATGTTTAGATTAAGTTTTGTCACTGTAGAAAATGTTTAGATTAAGTTTTGTCACTGTAGAAAATGTTTAGATTAAGTTTTGTCACCGTAGAAAATGTTTAGATTAAGTTTTGTCACTAGAAAATGTTTAGATTAAGTTTTGTCACTGTAGAAAATGTTTAGATTAAGTTTTGTCACTAGAAAATGTTTAGATTAAGTTTTGTCACTGTAGAAAATGTTTAGATTAAGTTTTGTCACTGTAGAAAATGTTTAGATTAAGTTTTGTCACTGAGGCCTGGTGAGCTTTCAATAGGGCTTTAACATTACTTTGTGGTGACAACTTATACATGGGAAGTAAATGAGAGGATGAATCTTAAGAGGTTAGACGGTCGATGATACGCTTCCAACAATCTCTATCCATTGCCTCAACCTCTCCTTCCTCTTCCAACAATCTCTATCCATTGCCTCAACCTCTCCTTCCTCTTCCAACAATCTCTATCTATTGCCTCAACCTCTCCTTCCTCTTCCAACAATCTCTATCCATTGCCTCAACCTCTCCTTCCTCTTCCAACAATCTCTATCCTTGCCTCAACCTCTCCTGCCTTCCCAACAATCTCTATCCATTGCCTCAACCTCTCCTGCCTCTTCCAACAATCTCTATCCATTGCCTCAACCTCTCCTTCCTCTTCAACAATCTTATCCATTGCCTCAACCTCTCCTGCTCTTCAACAATCTCTATCCATTGCCTCAACCTCTCTGCCTCTTCCAACAATCTCTATCCATTGCCTCAACCTCTCCTTCCTCTTCCAACTATCTCTATCCATTGCCTCAACCTCTCCTGCCTTCCAAACATTCTCTATCCATTGCCTCAACCTCTCCTTCCTCTTCCAACAATCTCTATCCATTGCCTCAACCTCTCCTTCCTCTTCCAACAATCTCTATCCATTGCCTCAACCTCTCCTTCCTCTTCCAACAATCTCTATCCATTGCCTCAACCTCTCCTTCCTCTCAACAATCTCTATCCATTGCCTCAACCTCTCCTGCCTTCCAACATCTCTATCCATTGCCTCAACCTCTCCTGCTCTCCCAACAATCTCTATCCATTGCCTCAACCTCTCCTGCCTCTTCCAACAATCTCTATCCATTGCCTCAACCTCTCCTGCCTCTTCCAACTATCTCTATCCATTGCCTCAACCTCTCCTTCCTCTTCCAACAATCTCTATCCATTGCCTCAACCTCTCCTGCCTTCCAACTATCTCTATCCTTTGCCTCAACCTCTCCTTCCTCTTCCAACAATCTCTATCCATTGCCTCAACCTCTCCTTCCTCTTCCAACAATCTCTATCCATTGCCTCAACCTCTCCTTCCTCTTCCAACAATCTCTATCCATTGCCTCAACCTCTCCTGCCTTCCAACTATCTCTATCCATTGCCTCAACCTCTCCTTCCTCTTCCAACAATCTCTATCCATTGCCTCAACCTCTCCTTCCTCTTCCAACAATCTCTATCCATGGCCTCAACCTCTCCTTCCTTCCAACTATCTCTATCCATGGCCTCAACCTCTCCTTCCTTCCAACTATCTCTATCCATTGCCTCAACCTCTCCTGCCTCTTCCAACAATCTCTATCCATTGCCTCAACCTCTCCTTCCTCTTCTCACAGAATCGGCGCCAGAAAACAGCCAGTGAAAGCTCCAGCAGCAAATACCCACGACATTTGGAAGACAGGGAAAGGGGTGACGACAGTTCCGAGGATGAGGATGGTAATTGTCGCCCCAAACACCAGGTGCCCCCCGGTGCTGAGGGTGTCTTTCCCCCCGAGGGTGTAGGTGGGGCCTCCGGGGGTCTCTGTCCTGATCCAAGTCATGCCCAGGACTCTGTATCGGTGAGTTATCGGCTTACCTATGCATCTTATTACCTATGTAGTAACGGATTCAAACTGGAAAAGCGTAGATTTAATACAGAAATAGGGAGAAAATGGTTCCCAAATAGGGTGGTAAATGATTGGAATGGACTCAGACGTGGGGTAGTTAGTGCAGTCAATAGGGAGCTTTTAAAGGAGGCTGGATAAATCTATGGATGAGGATGAAAGGTGGATGTAGGTAGTGTTAAGTAACAGGAACTACCACGTGTAGGTGTCCCAGCCTCTTGTAGCTTCCTTATTTTCTTATGTTCTTATGGTAAATAGTTGTTGAATCAGCATTATGTATATTTATTTTATTATGTATTTAATCCTCTTGTAGCTTCCTTATGTTCTTATGTCTCCCGGCCTCTTGTAGCTTCCTTATTTTCTAATGTCCTTATGCTCTTATGTCTCCCAGCCTCATAGCTTCCTTACGTTCCTATGTCTCCCGGCTTCTTTTAGCTTCCTTATTTTCTTATGTTCTTATGTCTCCCGGCCTCTTGTAGCTTCCTTATTTTCTTATGTTCTTATGTCTCCTGGCCTCTTATAGCTTCCTTACGTTCTTATGTCTCCCGGCTTCTTTTAGCTTCCTTATTTTCTTATGTTCTTATGTCTCCTGGCCTCTTGTAGCATCCTTATGTTCTTATATCTCCCGGCTTCTTTTAGCTTCCTTATTTTCTTATGTTCATATGTCTCCTGGCCTCTTGTAGCTTCCTTACGTTCTTATGTCTCCCTGCCCCTTTTAGCTTCCTTATTTTCTTATGTTCTATGTCTCCCGGCCTCTTGTAGCATCCTTATGTTCTTATGTTCTTACAGGATGTGGCATCAGAAGGAGAATCAACGGATGAAGAGATTGACGCGAGGTCATTCTCAGGAAGAAAATGTTCCAATATGCCGATTGAAGAAGACGGAATAGAACTTCAGACTGTCAAGTGCCATCGATCGGAGTTTGAGTTTGACAAGATTCATACGGAGGTTGACAAGGGGATCAACTTCAGTCTTTCACGATCACAGGTATTTGTTCAACATTGCTTTAACCCCTTGAGGCCTAGAACGTAATTTCCATTGTAATTTGGGTACCATCAGACGTTTTTGAGTGAATATAAGAATGTTTTATAGATATGACCTGTTTAGTATCCTTGTCCACTGCCTTATTTTCTTATGTTCTTATGTTATATTAATAATTTGATGTCTTTTTATTTCCAGGGGGATACTATGCTTGGTTCTGGACATCGCACATTGCTGCTCCAGAACTCTCAGTCAGTGTCCTCAGTTTTCAAAGACGATAAATCCTCTAACAAATGTAAGTTCCTAATGCAAGAGTTAACGAATATCTTCACTCTTTCATCCCCATCACTGGTAAACTCTGGAACTCTATCTATTTTTCCACCTTCCTACGACTTTAATGTTTTCAAGAGAGGAGTAACAAGACGCCTCCTGAACTAAATCCCCCCCCCCCCCCCCCTTATTTTCTCTTATTTTTTGTCCTCGGTTTTCAAAGACGATAAATCCTCCAATAAATGTTAAGTTACAGTTTAAAATCTGGAGTAAGAATTTGTATTACAGCTAAGTATTAATTATCCGACCTTGGGGGGACCGAAGGTAGGTCGGATAATTGGAATAGTCGGATGTTCGGATATCACAGTAACCATAAACGTAAGGACAAAATGGTATAGAACATAAAAAGATGCAGCTCTTGAAGGCCGATCCAGTGGTATACGTGAAAGTAAAATTCATTGATAAATAAAGCCACAAATCAATGTTTTCTATATAAAAAAAAAAAAAAAAAATACTAGTAAAATAAATGGCCAAAACAAGACACAATGTGGTGGTGAAAAAAGTTGGTTGTTTGGACAAGTCGGATGTTTGGAGGTCGGATGTTGGGAATTTGGCTGTATAGTCTAATGATGTGTTTTCTACAAGTGTTTCTTAATGCATGCAAGATTTCCCATCCAAATTCTTCTTATTTCTGATTACCGTCGTGTTTCCCGTAATATTTAATGAGGTTAGATGGCCGATAATACGCTTCCAACTATCTATTCATTGCGTCAACTTCTTCAATGCCCAATGCTGCCAGGTCCTCTTCAATACACTGCCTCCATTTCCCTTCCAAATGATTATGCAAAATTCATATTTTTTATTATATTTTACTATGATTTTGTTTTATTATTGAGTGAACTATTGACCATAATGTAACCTTTCATGTCATTCAATAAGGGTAAGTATGTCACCACCACCACCACCACCACCACCACCACCACCACCACCACCACCACCACACCACCACCACCACCACCACCAACACCACCAACACCCAACACACACCAACCCACCACCACCACCACCACCACCACCACCACCACCACCACCACACACCACCACACCACCAACACCACCACCAACCCCCACCACACCACCACCAACACCAACACCACACACCACCCAACACCACCACCACACCACCACCACACCACCACCAACCACCACCACCACCACCACCACCACCACCAACACCACACCACCACACCACACCCACCACCACACCACCACCACCAACACCACCACCACCACCCACCACCACCACCACCCCCACCACCACACCAACCACACACCACCACCACCACACACCACACCACACACCACCAACACCACCACACCACACCACCACACCACCAACACCAACCACCACCACACCACCACCACACACCACACCACCACCACCACCACACCACCACCAACACCAACACCACCACACCAACACCAACACCACCCACCACCAACCACCACCACCACCACCACCACCACCAACACCAGTCTCTGATGCCTCATTCTGTATTTATCGTAAACATTGGTTATCTATACAGAGTAGTTGAAGTTTAGATAGAAGTTTTGTTTTTCCTATTCTTACACATCTCTTTTTCACCTCAGGTACAGAAGACGACAATTCTGGGAAACGTAAATTGACCGGCAGCAAAAGTGAGATGGGGGGCTGTGAGGTAAGAGATCGTACACAAATAGACATCAATAAAAAGGAGAATATATAAATTAATAAGTAAGGTATAGGTAAAAGGTGTGAGGTAAGACATTATCCCAAAATATACATAAATATAAATATGAAAAAAAAAAAAAAAAAAAAAAAAATATTACCAATGTTACGTTTTCTCAGTTTCATAGATTTCTTGCCTTCATTTCACATATTTTTTTTTTCTCCATTTTGTAAAGGTTTCTTCTTGAGAGTCTTAACCCCTTGAGGACCAGAACGTCATTTTCATTGTAATTTGGCCATCATTTGACTATTTGAATGAATTATAAGCAATATTCTTTAGATATGACCTGTTACGTATCCTTGTCCACTAGCTAATTTCGTATATTAAGCTACTTTTCGTAATTTCATGGCTAAGAACAGACTATTTTCATACCGCAAAGGAAAGATCAGGGCGTGAAGGGGTTAAACTATCGTAAAATTCACTTTGATTTCAGCTTTGATCTACATCTTGTCCCCGCTGCTGCATTGCATTGAGTCAGGTGCAACTGTTGTGTTATGAAGTTCCTAGAGCTGAAAGTATCCTCATTTTATAAACATTTTGTGTTATTTTAACAATAACAAATGAGTATTAAATGTGACTCACTTTATTCTACATTTTCAGTTCAGAAGGCATTATTTCGTGATTTTATACACTATTAACTCTTGATTCTACATTTTCAGTTCACCCCTTCACGGCCAGATCTTTCCTTTGCTATAAAAAATTATCTGTAGTTAGCCATAAAATAACGAAAAGTAACTAAATAAACCAAATTAGTTAGTCGACAAGGACACTAAACAGGTCATAGCTATAAAATATTGCTTATATTTACTAAAAATGGTCTTATGGTACCCAAATTACAATGGAAATTATGTTCTGGGCCTCAAGGGGGTTAACTAAGAAGGCATTATTTCGTGACTATACAATATTAACTTTCTTGATTCTACATTAATAGAATAAAGCTTCCCTGGATGAGAATGGGAACCCGATACTGTCTCCGTCGGGCAACGCAGGGAACCCCACAGTGTTGCCCGGAGACCGAACCAGCACCGTCGTACAGACCACTTCACGCAAGAATGTCATCAACACCTCCCATAAAGATGCTAGTCGTTTTGACCGCGTGAAAGCTCGAAACGACAAGAAAAAAGTAAGTTGATATTTAGATGTAATTATTCATTATTATGTTTTGTATGTATATGACCATCTGTTTATGTATTAATTTTTTTTGTTTTTGTTTATGTAACCTCGCTGAAAGATGCGAGTCGTTTTGACCGCGTGATAGCTCGAAACGACAAGAAAAAAGTAAGTTGATATTTTGATGTATGAAGTTATTCGTTATTATGTTCTATTGACCGTCTTGTTTATTTATTCATTTATCTTGTTCGCTTATTTAATGACAAGAAAAAAGGGTGTTAATATTTTGATGTATGAAGTTATTTTGTTTTATTGACCATCCATTTATTTATAAGTACAGTAGTTAAGTATAAGTATTTATTTATTTATTATATATTTCAGTATTTATAAGTACAGTAGTTAGTTATAAATAAGTACAGTTATCATTCTAGGTGGATTTAGGTAGTGTTAAGTAATAGGAACTACCACGTGTAAGTCTCACGGCCTCTTGTAGCTTCCTTATGTTCTAACGTTCTTATGTTTTCTTTTCCAGGCCAACCGCGAAAAAGACATTGTCAACATCAGCGAAACACCCGGGTTCTGCGGAGACCAGGACCTCAACGACATCCTGAAGTTCCTCGGCGCCGACGTTGACAACACAAACGTGAAAAACCGAAAGAAACACAAAGGGAAGAAAGACGATGATAAGGAAGGAGGCATCAAGAAGAAATGTAAGAACTCCGACAAGACGTACGAGGAAGGTGTGGAGAAGAGCAAGAGCGAGGATGAAAACAGTCCTCTTAATGACCTTGCTAACGTGCGGAAAAAGGAAGACGAAAAAAAATCAAACCGGAAAAACAAAAATGACGCCAAAAAAGACGAGCAAGATTCTGGGACCTTACGTGAATCGAGCAGCATGGAAGACTTGGTGTCGAAAAGCAAACAGAGTGATAACGTGCGTGATATACGAAAGCAAGTGACCGTAGACGATGGAAACATGGCTCTGAGTACCTTGAATACATATCACTGTAATACGAAAGACAAGTTTGATCACATATTGGCAAACAGACCATTTAAAAAGGAAAAAAAAGTAGTTAGTGATGACAATGAACTGGATCATACAAAATCTGACTTTGTAGCAGATTTCTATAGTGCCGGAGATTCGTTCTTACATGCAGATCCTCCCGTAACTCCTTCGTCACCAGCTGGCGGCGACTTTGAAGTAGTTAGTAGTAAGAAAAAAGGAAAACGGTCGAAGTTTGGTTATCAAAACTCACGTGGCTTTGAATGTGATCGGTTTAGCGGCAACGGTAACTTTTCCGGGGGTGTGTACGGGGACGACGGCTTCAGAGGCTCTCGGTTCGGACACGGCAAGCCCGGTTACTACTACAACGGGGGCTTTGAACGGCCGCACATCAACTTTATGGAGGTGCCGCGTACAGCCCACGAGAGCACCTTCCTGGCTCAGTGGTCTCACCTGGGTGTTGGCGACAGGTACGGGGCCGAGCGCTATACAGGCACCACCACGAGTGCCCCTCACAGCGAAGATTCCGGGTCGGATGGGGACGATTCGGTACACTCCATGCCTGTTCCTTCCATAACGCCCAGACCCGATGTACGCAAGCCACCGCCTTCCTCCGACTCCACACCTCAGACGTCATATGCAAATATAGCCAAGCTTGCTGCTTCTGTAAATCGTGCGCAAATGAGAAAGATGACCGGTTGTTCGCCTCAGAGTTGTACCACTATACTTAAAGAACTCGAGGGCGAACCGTTGTCGAATGAAAATACCGATATTACCGACGCTAGATTACCCACTGTGAATGACCCCCGCCCTGCAAACATTCTAGATGGCAATTTCCCGTCTTTAGCAGAAAGTGTAGGAGGCGTAACTTCTCCCAGTGCAATGTCCCTCGTGAAACCCAACGAATCACAGACCAATCCGTTCAGTGAGACTTCCCCTAACCCACCGAGCTATGTAGGGACTGCAGATACTAATGAACAGTGCAAGGAATCAGCGGAAAGTGAAAGTTTAGGCATACAAAAGGAAGACCCAGTAATATCTGAAAGTAAAAAGACAGCCGTGGAAAAATCATCCAAGTTATCCAGTGAGGTCCTAGCGAAACCCATGCAGTCCCCACTAGCTCAAGACAATGACACCCAGAAACCTGATATACAACAACATGTAACCCAAGAACCTGTTAACTCCCAGCCTGCGAAGCATCAAGGACAGCCTAGTATATCTCCGAAAACTGCCACTTATGTATCCAGTAGTCATCCTTCTTTACATCACTCCACTCAGCAACAAAATCCATCAAATACCCCTGAACAAAACACTCAAAAGATGGTATCACACGAAGCATCACCACCACAAAAACCACTGTCAACTGCACCACCACCACAAAAACCACTGTCAACTGCACCACCACCACAAAAAACACTGTCAACTGCTCCACCACCACAAAAATCACTGTCAACTGCTCCACCACCACAAAAACCACTGTCAACCGCTCCACCACCACAAAAAACACTGTCAACTGCTCCACCACCACAAAAACCACTGCTAACTGCTCCACCACCACAAAAACCACTGTCAACTGCTTCCCTACCTCTAGAACATTCTCATACAACTGCATCACCACAACCTCAACCAGTGTCTCAGCATAGCAATCCAAAGCAGTATTCTCAGGCCTCCCAGTCACAGGCAAGTCAGACGTTACAACTTGCCTACCTCACTCACTCTAACGCAGGGAGTCAACACAGTACTGCAGCGTCTAGTACACAGCCACAGCAGAGTTCACAGGGTAGTTCGCAGACTCCCATACTTGCACATCAACACAAGCCGGGCAGTAATCAGCCGGTAGCACATGGTAATAGCGCCGTAAATAAAGAAAAGGGGCCTCCACCTTCTTGCCAACAGACCCAGACCGTATCCAATCATGTTAACTCACATTCCAAGCTCACCCCTCATTCTCAGAAAAGCCTACCGACCCAGGACTCACACACCACGTTATCTCATACTCACACAGAGAAAACACCCACAGCGGAACATAATTCAACAAAAAAACCCTCGGTGAAGCTTCAGAGTGACGCCCAGGCTCCTGAGAGTGGTGGTAGTGAGGAGAGACAGTCCCGGCCTTACACCAATAGGAAGTGTCATAACAAACAAACAAGAAATGGTTCCAGTGTTCAGTCAAGTGATACTAGTCGAGTGAAAAAACTGGAGCCTGCTGTTGTGTTCCCAGACAATGCCAAGTTCAGCCACAGAGTTAGCGGGATTGAGTTTGGCTTTGGGTTTGACGAGCCCATAGTGACGACCAGTGATAATGACGACAGCGTGAGTGAAAGTTTAGAGGGTAATTTGAACTGTAATAATAATAACAACAACAATATTCTGAGCAGTCACACCACCACTCAAGACTTCAGCAAGTGGTTCAAGGCACCGAAGAATGACAAGGTCAGCTACAACTACGAAGAACTCATCAAACATGTATCAAAAGGTAATTGTATATCTACTATCTACTATCCTAGACCTACTATCCTGCCCCCCCCCATCTTGCCACTGCCCGTTCCGTTCTTTTCCTCATCTGTCCTCCCTTTCCCGACCTCCCTGTCTTGCGGACATTCTCCCGGAATCCCCCTCCTTCTCCCCGAGTAATTTAATCTCCTTCCTCCAACAAATACACATCCTTCATTTGATCTAACCATCCTGCTGTAACAATCTGTTCCTTTCCCCTTCCCTCACCGTTTCCCTCTCTATAACCCTGACCCTTTATAAGCCCGTCAGTGTGGCAAGGTTGGTAGAGACGTGAGTTCGCAATGTGCAGCGTCCCTGTGCATTCGGTCAGCGGTTTGAGTCCGCCTAGTTCGTGCTGACGTGGCGGCGCTTTGTATAGTCAATAACCTTGTAGTTGGTACTTGCAAAGTGTCTAGATAGGATGAAAATCTTATCTTATCCCCTTTATAATGCCTTGCCATAGTGCCATATGACCTCTGATGGCTGGCACATTTCCCCTTTTTTGGCATTAAAATCAATCCATCAATCTAGGTAAATATATAGAATTATTGTTGCTTATTTGCAGTTACGAATATCTGTGACAGCTAGCTAAATCCTGCCTTCCAAAAACTTTCCAGGTAGAGAATGTCGATAGGTCTTCATGCGTTTCCTATATGCACATAGTATTTGCTTACATTGTTTTTATTGTATGCTTCCTTCGCACTTACATATCTTATTTCCATCAATCCGCATATATTAATGACATTGTTTTTCTCACTCTAAAGAGCCCGTCAGTGTGGCAAGGTTGGTAGAGACGTGAGTTCGCAATGTGCAGCGTCCCTGTGCATTCGGTCAGCGGTTCGAGTCCGCCTAGTTCGTGCTGACGTGGCGGCGCTTTGTATAGTCAATAACCTTGTAGTTGGTACTTGCAAAGTGTCTCGATAGGATGAAAATCTTATCTTATCTCACTCTAAAGAAGAGCGATGGGAAATGGAGTTGTTAGGGTACTTAGGGATAGTTTATTGAATATTTATAGAATTTGTATGGCTGGGGTAGGATGAGCTATATAATGTATTTTTTTTTTTACTGTAGATGTGTTAGGGATTGCTAATTAAATATTTTGTGGAGTCAGTATGCACTACACATTGATATCAGGAAATCTTAAAATTTGTATGTACTCGCTGTGCATCACTGTAATTGACGTGATTATACAGGAACTACCTTGTGTAGGTCTCGCGGCCTCTTGTAGCTTCCTTATTTTCTTATGTTGTTATTATTTCAACAGCTTGGGAGGTGACGTTGCAGCTCATGGAAAAGGATCCCAAGAACATTCAGTACTGGAAGGCTGCCGAGAGTAGCGAGGAAACATAGGCGAGGGAGGAATTATGTGTCTTAGGGGCCGGAAAAAGGACCATTGGGGTTGTAAGTCCCTTGTCAAAGATGAGTCATAAGTCCCTGTCAAAGATGAATGGGGTTGTAAGTCCCTTGTCAAAGATTAATGGTGTCGTAAGTTCCTGTCAAAGATGAGTCGTAAGTCCCTTGTCAAAGATGAATGGGGTTGTAAGTCCCTTGTCAAAAATGAGTCATAAGTCCCTTGTCAAAGATGAATAGGGTCGTAAGTCCCTTGTCAAAGATGAATAGGGTTGTAAGTCCCTTGTCAAAAATGAGTCATAAGTCCCTTGTCAAAGATGAATAGGGTCGTAAGTCCCTTGTCAAAGATGAATAGGGTCGTAAGTCCCTTGTCAAAGATGAATAGGGTCGTAAGTCCCTTGTCAAAGATGAATAGGGTCGTAAGTCCCTTGTCAAAAATGAGTCATAAGTCCCTTGTCAAAGATGAATAGGGTCGTAAGTTCCTTGTCAAAAGTCCCTTGTCAAAGATGAATAGGGTTGTAAGTCCCTTGTCAAAGATAAATGGGGTTGTAAGTCCCTTGTCAAAGATAAATAGGGTTGTAAGTCCCTTGTCAAAGAGAAATGGGTTTTGTAAGTCCCTTGTCAAAGATGAACCACAGCTCTTGGGTGCTTGTGACCTTGAAACGCCTTGAAAAAAACCACCCCGATGGAAATAAATGCATTGCCAGTGCTACTGATATGTGATCTTAATTTCACATACATAATTACACGTAAGGTGATCCAAGGTGATGAAAAACGTCATAGCTAAGTAAGAACCCGTGACAAGCCTTGCACCGTACTGGATCAACTGTTTTATTTTGTGATTTCCTCTGAGTTTAGTAGTGATATATGAATTGTTGAACGATTAGAAATATATTTACTTGAGTGTCATTACGAACATTTGTTACATAATTCATACTTCCTGTGAGAAATGAGAACTGATGAAGTAAGAAAACATTTCATGATCTCTTAATTTGTCTTTGAACAATTTTCCAAGACAGGTGTGTGGCGGTGGCCTGCAGGGCGCCGCCAAGTGATACTGCTGGAAAATGTCTGTATAGTTTATTGAAGTGATATTGTTATTCCAAAAGACACGTACTCTTAGGACTACCGAGTGAATTTTGGAATATTTCATTGAGTGAAATTACGCTTAATGTGAAATACTTATAAGTGTTGTGACGTTATTTCTCTTGAAAATATATCATTGTCAGAAACTGCATCCTAGTTTATTGCAGTGGGATTGTTTGCATTGCGTCTTGCTCATGCGAATCCCTTGTCAAGACGGGAACAGACAAAGGGTTCCAAGGCTTTGCTGCTCATATTGGAAAATGCAAGTGCACAGCGTTCCTCCGCATATTGTGATACTTAACATGCTGTGCTTGAGGTGTTTACCTACATAAAAGTGTCTTTACATCTTCTAGTCTCAAGAACTCTGGTAGTGAAGTCTTAGCTAGCGGTACAGGAGTCTTGTTGATTAGTGCTCACGGCACAGGCGGGCTGTGTCATCCTGTGGAGAGTGTAGTGTACCTTATTGTTATGTTACACTTGGAACTGGTCAAGAGGCTTCATACTCTGGGCTTGCACAGGGAAGAAAATACTTCAGCAGTGGTGCCTCAGTTTATACAAAATCCTTATTGTTAACACAGGTGTTGTCATCCGTTGTTAACTCCTAAGTGATGCTATGAATGATGATAATTCACTCTTTATCTGAGAGGTACTGTACAGCAGTTGTAAACATTTCTGTGGACAAGGTTTCAGCAAGGCAGTGCTATATTAGCAGTGTAAGTTGCTGAATGGAAAGGTGTACATGCATTCCTTTGTCAGTGCTTGCAACTGTGACGTGTGCAAGGTTCATGTGGTGGCACGGCTGTGTAATGACACTTTGTTCATGCTGGGTAGTTGTCTGTGCCACAGGGGTACCTAACATTTCACCTCCATGTATTAATTGTAACCAGTAGCTTCTTCTAGAATGGTATGATACGGTATTTCAAGTTTTATTTATTTTCTCTTCAAAGTCCAGATTGGAAAAATTAGTCTTCACATTATTGTCTTAGTGGATCATCTTTCCATCTCCTGTCCACTGCCAGACTTTCCAGCTCATTTCTTTCCTGCCTGCATTTGCTGTGTACATCTCATCCCAGTGTTACCTGGGCCCACTGTTGACATGTTATTTAGGCTGTGTTAATTTGTTGTGAAAGTTGCAGTTCTTCAGGACTAAGCTCCTTGCCCCTAGAGAGCCAAGTAGTTTTGTGTATCAGTGAATCTAGTGTCTTTGTAATGGTTACATATGCTATTAAGAATCAAAAGAGAGGTACTATCTGCAGTACAGTGAGGAATGTGGAAATTTTAGGAAAGGACATCGTCAAAGACCACCCTTGACCTGCGTGTACCTGTGGCACTGGCTAGTGTGTCCAGTGGGAGGTACAAGTTATTGGAAACTCTCTGAAGTCATCTTGATTTCAGTCAATATTGATTTTATTGGATCTCCTCATGTGTAATGTCTGTAAACCAAAGATTAATTAAGCTGATGGTTAAGTGGTAGCTCTCAATATTACTGTCCCGCCCGACAGTTCACAGACTGCTCCAGAGGGTGTACTAATATGCAGAACAGTTGGTGTGCATACATAGTTGTTATGCATCAGCAGTGCTTCACATACTAGACAGCTAGTATCTGCCCGGCTGGATGTGTCATGGTGGTATCCTATATACTGCCATGAGTTCCCTGCAATCCAGTAAGTCTCAATGGGAATTAAGGTTAATGGGGTAAATGGATGAGCCCTGTTTGACTTTGTTGTAGAGCCCACCCTCCCTTTTATATTTTGTTCATTCTCGACGTCTCATCAAAACACATATTTTGTGGTTGGAAATGTTTATTTTTGGGGCAAGTCCTTCAGTGCATTGCCTTCAGGTTCAACTGCCTATGCAGATTGTGGAAATTATTTTAGCTTTTCTAGCTGTGAAGCATAGGTCGTAGTGTTGAGTAACGGATGACTGAATTACCAGAAGCCTTTGGAAAGTTGCGTCACTTCGTTTCAAGTCTTCAAAAAGGTTGGTAAATTTCTAGTTCAACACCGAACTTCCTTTGGGGGACGAAACAATTTTTTTCTGCTGAGTTTTGGTGTGTGTTGAATGAATCTGCCAACCGTTTCTGTCGCAACCCCCCCCCCCCCCCCCCCCCCCCTTTATTTTTTTTTTTTTTTTTTTTTATTTTTTTATTTTTTTATTTTTTTATTTTTTTATTCTGGCGTAACAAAAATGAAAAACACACATTTAACCTAACCGATCCTTTACCTAACATAACTTACACCTAACCTACCCCATACCTAACCTACCCCATACCTAACATAACATAACATAACTAACCTAACCTAACCTAACCTAACCTTGACCTAAGTAGAAAAAAAAAAAAAAAAAAATTTGCTACAGAAACGGTTAGGAGATGAATTCAAAGCCCATTAAAACTCGCCAGAAAAAAATAGTTTCGCCCACCCAAGTCAATTCGGTGTTCATCTGGAATACTACCAAAAGGTTGTTATTATCACAGTTGAGGTTTGAGTTGAGTAGGCTAATCACTTACTCCCTTTTTTTGTTTTTTTGTTTTTTCAATCAACGTACAAAGGCCTTGTCCTCTTTTTTCTCCCACCCTATTTTATGAAAGTCTGCTTCACTTTCAGGATGAGTCGGATCTAGTTCTATTTAGCATTGCTATCTAACTATGGTTGGAGGTTTCATGTTAATGCAAGGTCTTTCTGTGTTTGAAAGTGAAAAAAGTTTACCTAGATAACAGCTTGCCTTACCGTAGATAACACTATAGTCGCCAGTCAATCGCCACTGCACTAATGTCCCCAGGCGCTATATATTACACATTTTAGCATCACTACAGACTTTATGTGCCACTGAAAAGACATGCACAGTAGGTTATATTATGTACATCACACTACATGTCTTCAGTGGCACATATAAGTCTGTAGTGATGCTAAAATTCGTAATATATTGTGCCTGGCGACATAAGTGCAGTGGCGAGTGACTGGCGACTATAGTGTCATGTACGGTAGCAGGTTAGCAGCATTTGTGTCCTGCGTGACTAGACCACACACACAAGCTGAATGCCAATGCCACCAGTCACCACAGCGACCCTTCATCCCTTACAGACAGCCTCGGAACAGTGGTCTAAACATTTCTTCTTATTGTTTAATATTATAGCATCGTCAGTATTGAAAAAACACTATAATAGTACTTGTCTTCCATCACGGTTTATGTCTAACAGAGAATACTTATCTTTTATCTTGGCTGCAAGGAATGAATGCCAAGGTCCTTAATAAAATATCTTTATTTTTTTTTCAGCATTGATACCTTAATCTTGACAGGACGTGTATCTTAGCCACCACATTATCACTGTCTTCTGAAGGGGCTTCTGCTTAATATGAAGTGGTTTATTCCAAATGAATTGTGTGCAATGTTTTAAGGCAGTTGAAAAGACCAATGTAAATCTGCAATAAAGTTCACTGCAAAACTTGCAGACCACAAGGATGATTGACAGTCTTTTTATCCTGGGGGAATTTTTTTTCTTTTTTTCCCTTGACATCATTATTTTGAAAGCAGGTTTCTTATGATGTGAAATTGTTCTATACTAATACAGCTAAGTATTAATTATCCGACCTTGGGGGGACCGAAGGTAGGTCGGATAATTGGAATAGTCGGATGTTCGGATATCACTAACCATAAATGTAAGGACAAAATGGTATAGAACATAAAAGATGCAGCTCTTGAAGGCCGATCCAGTGGTATGCGCGAAAGTAAAATTCATGCATAAATAAAGCCACAAATCAATGTTAAAAAAAAAAAAAAAAAAAGTAAAATAAATGGACAAAACAAGACCCAATGTGGTGGTGAAAAAAGTCGGATGTTTGGACAAGTCGGATGTTGGGAATTTGGCTGTATTATCATTGCCATTTTTCTCCTTTTACTTGTGTCATTATTATTGTCATTAGTTAATGTTGTCAGCAATTTGCCTGAAAAGTCATTGTGTGAATCCTCTGTTGAATTGACTTGCTTTAAATCATTATTCCCATCTCTGCTTAGAGTTGTTTTTTTCTTTTTTTTAAGAGGCGAAAATTCCATTCTTAGTCCAGTTAAAATACGGTTTGACCCTGAACAAATTCCAAGAAAGCGTTTTATTGTTTTTTTTGGTACTATTACATGTAGGGAAAAACATACTAAAAGTTTACCAAAATATGGTTACCACAAAGGGTCCAAATGTGACGTCAAAGAATATGGCCGCCAAAGCTATAAAATGTTCAAATACAGCTGAAATTTAGAAGAAGTGTACTATTCTCTTCTGGCATCAAATATCAGTCAAGCAGCAAGGAGGCAGGATTTTTGCCTCGTTAAAAAAAAAAGACTAATAATGTGGAATATATTAAATAATTGTACTTATATTCATGATATTTATTATATTACATATCACACTTGTGAAATACACACATATATACAATACTGTACATTACATACATAATTATCATTGCTTGCAGGAACATTCCAAGTTTAGTTTTTACACGCATGGAAAATTAAAGCTTATGTCACCGAAAAACAGGCTCGCCACTTAGCAGTTTGGTGTGGCTTACATTCTACAGCCATCAGATTACTACTGATCACTGGTCATCGCCTTGTATGGTTTTATTTTATCTGTTCTGGTTCATGTCATCACTTTTCACATTTTCATGGATTAGGAAAAGTTAATTATTCCATGTCATCGTTAATAGTTGTGTGTGTATACGTACATGTTCATGATTACACACACACACGTTATTATCCCCGGCTGTATGTATTCACTTCAACACGAACGAGCATTCCGGGAGACGACACAAGTTGCACACGTTTGGTAACTGCAGCGACGGCACATGGACCAGCCGTAATCTGTTCAGGAACTACTGCCGAAAAGTTTTTACGTAAAATAATGTTTTATCATAATGCCTCCGTGGCTGATTTTAGTCTGACTACACATTCGTCCTGTCTGCACTACGCAGGTCATGGTAAATGCTACTTTTCTTTATAGATTGAGAAAAAAGGCACTTCTTAAAGCCACGCATTGCATCACTCACTGACGTCCATTATAACTCGTAAAGCTCCATAGTTACACAGAGAGGCCCTCACACTCCCTCCTTCCACCCTCAAGCATAGGAGTGGTTATCAAGGTCCACCGAGAGAGACTGTTTGCCTCCTCGATCAGTCCAGTACTTCAGTTTTCCTCTTAATTCTTCTAGCGAGCGTGATTTGGCTTTGTTTATCCTCCTGTACTTGACATCCTTTGGCTTCGTAACGGACCTGTGGTTGCTCATCACACGATTGTAAGTCACCTGGATTTCCTCTTCGGGTTTTACTCTCACGGGCGCCGCTACCAGGGTGTTGAGCTTCTCGTAGGACCCCAGAAGCTGCCGCCTGTCCGAAGAGTCGTCCGCGTGATGCAAATCGTCGTCCTCGTCACTTTCACCGTCGCTCAGGGTAGCATCCGAATCATAGTGCGAGGAGGTTTTTAGTATAGACTGGAGGGAAGGAGCAACGGACGACGCATCATCTAACAAAGAGTCGTGTTCCGGAAGAGTGTGACATATTTCTTCCTCTTCTAAACTATACACAGTTCGTAGGAGCTCGGCGCGGCCTTTCGTTAGCGTGCAGGAAGGGCTGTCATCATCTTCGCTAGAACACGAGGGTGAGGTGGAGAGAGAACCGGGTCCATTACAGTTATTAAACCCTGGCTTGAGTAGAGAGTTTGCTCCGCCTGCCGTCAACGTCCCACTCGAGCAGGACCTATTGGCCACCTCGACGGCATCTGACACACTCCGCACCACCTTAACTTCTCCCTTACCCAACGGAATAATCACTAGCGAGTCAAAATGGTCCTCTAACATGATAGCACTGTCACTGTCATTCAGGCTCTCCGGATCGCCTTTCGTTGAGGTGATCAGTGGGCTCGAGTAAGTATTCTTCCTTTGGGTGTTTTCGTCTTCATTTTTGGTTTGGATTTCTTCGTGCCTGGTTTCCGCGGAGTTCTGTGTAGGGATAGGGGATTCTTGCTTCCCCTGCTTGGTGTTCAGAGCGCGGGACAGCGAGAGAATCACCCGCTGCTGCTGCTGTATAGTGGTCTCCTTTTCCTGTAGTATCACCTCCACTTCCTTCTGTCTTCGCCGCAGCTGAGACTCAAATATCATCAACTGGGATTGGATGGTGCGGAGATGGTGGTCCCGCTCACGTTGCAGGTGTTGTAACAGGACACTCTGAAAGACAGAAATGCATTGTTAATTCCTTGTACCAAACAATGTGTCAGTGCTTGGAGAAGAAATCCTACTAACCATGCATTTGCTTGTACTGTACTACAAAGGAAGTTATAGTTGAACTGTTCTCTGAAGTAATTGGTAGTCTATACATGTCTGGTTATTATTATGTTTTTACTATAAGTCTGAGATGCAGATTATGAAATTGATATCTAGAATCATACCAATATGCCACATAATTTGCTGCATGACCAAGAAAAAGAGCATAAATGAATCAGTACCACTATATATAATAATCTGTTAAAAGCACCATACAGTAAACCCTCTCTAAATCGAACCCGTACCCGTATAATTCAAACTTCGTATTCAAACTTCGGCAAACAGGGACGAGGAGGAGGAAGGAGGGGAGAGGGGGAGGAGAAGGAAGGAGGTGGGACAAGGAAGGGAGGAGAGGAGGAGGAGGAGGAAGGGAGGAGGAAAAACTATTATTTTTAAAGTATCCTTTGCTTTGTATACAATCCTTCACGGGCCTCTTCGCTCCTTCACGCATGCTACAGGAGTCATGGGAGGGCATTAAAAGCTCTACAGGATTGCTATAGTATTCCTAGGTTTTTATAAGTACTTTGACAATCGCATGGGTGGTTCAAATAGGGATTAATAATACTAATACTATTACTAAAAATACAAATACTGATCGTTGCATTGAATTGAAGTAATGATTAATCTAGCAATGCCTATCATATTTTTATGTCTTGTAGTGAGTTTTGTCTAATTTGTGGTTTTTAAGGAATATCTGGAAGTATCATGTCATTGTGAATTGGCTGAAATAGGGACTTCTAATCATTGTAACTGAAAACTGACTCCATATTCGTATTCAGCATGCCCGAAAACTGCAAGGAACAAATTTTCCAGCAAATCTATTTTTCAAAAAATATTGCAAATTTTGCAAGGGATTGATTGCAAGGGCCTAGATTTTTTGTTTAAATCACGTTTTTTTTCAATAACTAAAAAACTATGGCAGATGCGTGCAACATGTATAGAGAAGTAAATATGAAGTAGATCAAGGGCTATCATTTGGCGTAAAGCAAAAAAATATTGATTGGTAAATATCCGAGAAAATAGCATATTTGTTATATGGTAGGTACCACCCTAATAATTGACTGCACTAACTACCCTAACTACCATCATCATCATCATCATTATCATAGTCGTGGCCTGGGGAAGCATGCCGCACCACCCCTCACACGTCTAGCCCTCCAGCCCTTCCTAATACAGCCCTCCAGCCCTCCCTCACAGCCCGGGGCAGCTAAGACCTCGCGAGTCGTGAGTGCTTGGCAGGCGTCTCCATCTCCACTTTCTCCGTCGTGGCGTGAAATGTGGGTTACCGCAGCTCTCTTGCCGCCTCTCTCGCCTTGGGTATCGCCGCCCTGCCTCCGCTCACTACCTACATACGCCTCAAGCCACGGTGCACTTCTTTGCCATTCATGATACTTATATTTGATTTTAAGTTTAATTATTTACCGCAGGAATTATTGAAAAAAAAGTCCTCTCTCTCTCTCTGTCTGTCTCTCTCTGTCTCTGTCTCTGTCTCTCTGTCTCTCTCTCTGTCTCTGTCTCTCTCTCTCTCCCTCTCTCTCTCTCTCTCTCTCTCTCTTTCTCTCTCTCTCAACCATCCCCCTTGAGCGAGAGACTGAAGAGAAATTGACTCCTGTGCCAAGTAAATATGCCCCAGGCTACAAAAAACAACAACTATTCCTGCAACTAATGAAGACATTGAATAAACCTGGCTGAATATAGTTTAAAACCATCCCAGGAATGACCTTAACATTTCCTGAAAGTTTGGTCGAAATTAGGACAGAAATGGCGGAACCTTAGCTGGACAGACGGACATTTAGTGAAATAGCGCAAGAAACTCTGCGGTAACGTCTTGCCACATTTCACTAACTCGCTAGACTTTTATGCAACACTATATAATTAAAGAACATACGAAAATAAGGAAGCTACAAGAGGCCGCGAGACCTACACGTGGTAGTTCCTGTTACTTAAAACACAACCTAGATTCACCTTTCATCCCTATTCATAACACTATCTAGCCTCCTTTTAAAGCTCCCTATTGACTCTGCACTAACGACCTGATTATGTTATTATTATCATTACTATTATTATCATTATTTTATGTTATTATTATTAAATGTTATTGCTATTACTATTATTATTATTGTTATTATTATTCCCATACCTGATCCTTCAATCTCCTCTTCCAGGCGACGAGGAGGTGTGTCTGCGCCTTGTTTCTGTTCCTGAGGCCGGCCAGGGAACGCCTCGCCTCCCCCAGGGTTGCCGCCTCCTCCTCCTGCACCGCCTCCAACACACCCACGCCCATCTAGAGGAGACAAGAATAACATAAGAACATAAGAACATAAGGACATAAGAAACATAAGAAACATAAGAACACAAGAAGAACATAAGAACACAAGAACATAAGGACATAAGAAACATAAGAAACATAAGAAGAACATAAGAACACAAGAACATAAGGACATAAGAAACATAAGAAACATAAGAACACAAGAAGAACATAAGAACACAAGAACATAAGGACATAAGAAACATAAGAAACATAAGAACACAAGAAGAACATAAGAACACAAGAACATAAGGACATAAGAAACATAAGAAGAACATAAGAACACAAGAACATAAGGACATAAGAAACACAAGAACATAAGAACACAAGAAGAACATAAGAACACAAGAACATAAGGACATAAGAAACATAAGAAACATAAGAAACATAAGAAAATAAGGAAGCTACAAGAGGCCGTGAGACCTACACGAGGTAGTTCCTATTACTTAACACTACCTATATCCACCTCTCTTCCCCATCCATGAATTTATCCAGACTCCTTTATCCAGGACATAAGGACATAAGAAGAGGTAAGGGTACAGCTGGTGCGATTGTGGTGGTATATCTTCTTCTTCTTCTTGTGACCTTTTCTGCTTATTATCGCTTTGTAGGTCGTCTGTCAAGCTCGAGGTCGAACTTGACACATATCTTCCTTCTTTGCCCCTCTGTAGCCCTTTCTTTCCCTGCCACCTATAGTGTTTAATACATTGATCCGTAAATTTCATATGTGTAGGCTAGGGGAGAGCGGGGCAGGTTGCATCGAGGGTAGGTTGCATCATTGCCTCTAACTCGCATGTTATCACACGTACATCGTCTTAATACTACTACTACTACTACTACTACTACTACTACTACTACTACTACTATAAACTACTACTACTACAACTACAACAATACTACTAATAAAAAAAGTTAATGCGAGTTAGAGGCAATGATGCAACCTACCCTCGATGCAACCTGCCCCGCTCTCCCCTACAGCTGATGTCAAAATACTATTGTTTAACCCCTTCACGCCCAGACCTTTCCTTTGCTATACAAAAATGTCTGTTGTTGAGCCATGAAATTACGAAAACGAACTGAAATACCAAATTAGTTAGGTGACAAGGAGACTAAACAGGTCCTATCTATTACATATTGCTTATATTCACTAAAAATAGTCTAATGGTAGCCAAATTACAATGGAAATTACGTTCTGGGCCTCAAGGGGTTCAAGGTAAAAGCATTGTTTGTGTTGCTTGAGAGAAACTATAGGAAGAAAAAAGTTGTTTTATACGTAACGAAATCAACGAGAATAGTAAACAAATATCTATAACATATTGGATTGATTTAATACTGAAAGAAAATAAAGAAAATGAGAAATATGCTGATAACTCACTGATAGATGATTTATATTGTTCTACTTATAAGATTCAATTACTTTAGCGGGAAGAAAGTTGTGTTTACATGTATATACTACTCGCTTATAAATTCCACGTAGCTACAATCCTCTATATTACATACAATATATCACTGTTCCTGAGACATATACTAAACAAACCACTCCCTTCCCCTCCACTTCCCTTCCCTTTATAGTGTTCTACTTATTAGATTTAACTACTTTAGCAGGAAGAAAAATGTGTTTAAATGTATATTCGTTTGTAAGTTCCATTTCCGATGAGCTTTCTTACAATATTTCACTCTTTCTGACACATTTATTAAACCAAACCACTTCTTTTCCCATCCCTAACGCACATACATTCATAACCCTGTCATTTCCCTTTCCATATCACTAAGAAACGATCATAACCCTGTCATTTCCCTTTCCATATCACTAAGCAACGATCATAACCCTGTCATTTCCCTTTCCATATCACTAAGAAACGATCATAACCCTGTCATTTCCCTTTCCATATCACTAAGAAACACCCATAACCCTGTCATTTCCCTTTCCATATCACTAAGAAACGATCATAACCCTGTCATTTCCCTTTCCATATCACTAAGAAACACTCATAACCTTGTCATTTCCCTTTCCATATCACTAAGAAACGATCATAACCCTGTCATTTCCCTTTCCATATCACTAAGAAACACCCATAACCCTGTCATTTCCCTTTCCATATCACTAAGAAACGATCATAACCCTGTCATTTCCCTTTCCATATCACTAAGAAACACTCATAACCCTGTCATTCCCCTTTCCATATCACTAAGAAACGATCATAACCCTGTCATTTCCCTTTCCATATCACTAAGAAACGATCATAACCCTGTCATTTCCCTTTCCATATCACTAAGCAACGATCATAACCCTGTCATTTCCCTTTCCATATCACTAAGAAACACTCATAACCCTGTCATTTCCCTTTCCATATCACTAAGCAACGATCATAACCCTGTCATTTCCCTTTCCATATCACTAAGAAACGATCATAACCCTGTCATTTCCCTTTCCATATCACTAAGCAACGATCATAACCCTGTCATTTCCCTTTCCATATCACTAAGAAACACTCATAACCCTGTCATTTCCCTTTCCATATCACTAAGAAACACTCATAACCCTGTCATTTCCTTTTCCATTTCACTAAGAAACGATCATAACCCTGTCATTCCCCTTTCCATATCACTAAGCAACGATCATAACCCTGTCATTTCCCTTTCCATATCACTAAGAAACGATCATAACCCTGTCATTTCCCTTTCCATATCACTAAGAAACGATCATAACCCTGTCATTCCCCTTTCCATATCACTAAGAAACACTCATAACCCTGTCATTTCCCTTTCCATATCACTAAGAAACACTCATAACCCTGTCATTTCCCTTTCCATATCACTAAGAAACACTCATAACCCTGTCATTTCCCTTTCCATATCACTAAGAAACGATCATAACCCTGTCATTTCCCTTTCCATATCACTAAGAAACACTCATAACCCTGTCATTTCCCTTTCCATATCACTAAGCAACGATCATAACCCTATCATTTCCCTTTCCATATCACTAAGAAACGATCATAACCCTGTCATTTCCCTTTCCATATCACTAAGAAACACCCATAACCCTGTCATTTCCCTTTCCATATCACTAAGAAACGCTCATAACCCTGTCATTTCCCTTTCCATATCACTAAGAAACACTCATAACCCTGTCATTTCCCTTTCCATATCACTAAGCAACGATCATAACCCTGTCATTTCCCTTTCCATATCACTAAGCAACGATCATAACCCTGTCATTCCCCTTTCCATATCACTAAGAAACACTCATAACCCTGTCATTTCCCTTTCCATATCACTAAGCAACGATCATAACCCTGTCATTTCCCTTTCCATATCACTAAGCAACGATCATAACCCTGTCATTCCCCTTTCCATATCACTAAGAAACACTCATAACCCTGTCATTTCCCTTTCCATAGCACTAAGAAACGATCATAACCCTGTCATTTCCCTTTCCATATCACTAAGAAACATCCATCCGCAAACATCCACACCGCAAACCGTTGAACGAAGATTACTCCACCATTACATCAACCCATTCCGTTGCCTAGCGTGACACCGGTGACTTATAACCTCCAGACGACCGTGACCCGTGATCCTTCCTTAACGGGGTGTTGAGGTTTACGGAGGGTTAAAGGTACTGGTGGAAGGGGGGGGGGAGAGAGAGAGAGAGAGAGAGAGAGAGAGAGAGAGAGGAGAGAGAGAGAGAGAGAGAGAGAGAGAGAGAGGAAGAGAGAGAGAGAGAGAGAGAAGAGAGAGAAGAGAGAGAGAGAGAGAGAGAGAGAAGAGAGAGAGAGAGAGAGAGAGAGAGAGAGAGAGAGAGAGAGAGAGAGAGAGAGAGAGAGAGAGAGAGAGAGAGAGAGAGAGAGGAGAGAGAGAGAGAGAGAAGAGAGAGAGAGAGAGAGAGAGAGAGAGAGAGAGAATAACCTCTTTCATATATTTTTTTTACATCACAAAGGACTGGCCAATAGCAAAAAAAAGTAACAAAAAGCCCACTAAATTGCCAGTCCCTATAAAGAAGACAGTAAGAGAATATAAAAATGGGGATATATATACCTCTGTACACTGTTATAATGTTAAATAAACTAACAGACAACATATCCAATGCGTATATGAAAAAAAACGAGAGCATTTCCTTATCCAGCGGGAACAGGAAGAGAGAGGCCAGGGGCGGGTAGGGATAATAACGAGTCTGCGAAGGTTCACACGGTGGCTGAGTTCTGCCGGCGTGCCCTAAGGATAGTATTGGCGTGCCCTCTGTGTTTGTGCCCGGCCTGAAAAATGTCCATCCCGTCCCGTCGCCTAATCGCTCATAAGTCTTTACTGCAACTTTTGATCTCACCTAATTTTCTTGGGTTGTCTAATAACACAGAAAAGTTATCTACATTTACTACTTTCGCCGATCAGATACTTAGATTTCGGTGATTTAGACCTTCACTTAATCGTTTAAGTCCTTATACCATCAATAATACTATAGTCTCCACGGTTCACTAATGTCGCCAGGCGCCATATATTACGAATTTTAGCATCACTACAGACTTGTATGTGTCACTGAAGACAGGTACATAACATAAACTACTGTGCATGTCTCTTTCGTGGCACATACAAACCTGTAGTGATGCTTTAGTGGTGATATTCGTAATATATGGCGCCTGGCGACATTAGTGGACTGTGGCGACTACAGTGTTATCTACGGTAGCAACTTTGTATCTGCCTAATTTTCCTTGGTTCTCTAATAGCATGATAAAGTTGACTACATTTTCTAAAAGTAGATTAAAAAAGAAATAGGGAAAAACTGGTTCACAAATAGGGTGGTAAATGATTGGAATGGACTCAGTAGACAGGTAGTTAGTGCGGAGTCATTAGGGAGCTTTAAAAGGAGGCTGGATAATTTCATGGATGGGGATAAAAGGTGGCAATAAAGTTAGGGCCTACTATATTTTCTACTACAGCTTCAGATACTTAGATTTCGGTGATTATTCAACGCGATTTAAGTATGTAATTCAACCTATAACGAATCTTGTTCTTAGTGATGCAGACATTCAGTAGTTGCTCAAGGCTCACATCGCTCATTGATATCGTATACACTTATTAATAACGAAGTGCCATTTAATATTTTGTGACTATCATATTCTTTCCTGCTACTTCGCATCGTTTCCAAGGGCTTTAGGGCTTTCTCTTCTTCTTCTTCTTCTTGTGACCTTTGACGCTTAGTATAGATAGCTTCATAGATCCTCTTCAACTTCGTCTCCTTAGTTCACAATCTCTTCTTCTTCTTCTTCTTGTGACCTTTGACGCTTAGTAATAGCTTCATAGGTCCTCTTCAACTTCCGTCTCCTTAGTTCACAATCTCTTCTTCTTCTTCTTCTTCTTCTTGTGACCTTTGACGCTTAGTATCGCTTCACAGGTCCAATTTGAACTTCGTCTCCTTCGTTAACCATCTCATAAATATCCTCCCGCTACCAGGCTGCCGGAGCGAGTTGTCAGGGTGGTAGCGTGAGTGACTTTTCCCACACTCAAGACGCGGATGGTTTGGGCTCTTGAGGCTTTGTGGTGACGCTACACATATGGCCTAGAGCACACGATTCATCATCATCACCACCAGTTCACCATCACATCACGGCCGCTAATATGACAACGAAAAGGACTGACTGCAAGTTGAATGGCTATCATATACTAATTTCGTAGCTAAGGTGGATGTAGTAATATATTGTTAACATCAGATATAGCCTTCTATCACGCTTGCCTCATATTATTGCTCTTCTTATCGTGAGAGCTACAATACTGAAGAAGCTGAGTTTTTGATTTGTTGTTGTTGTAGCGACGAGATACGGGAGACGAGATACAGGGAGGAGGATAGACAGATTACCTCAGTTATTACAATTAATTCACGTTTTCCTCAATAGAATTACTTGTGTCAGGAGGATTCTGTTCTTATGGTGAGAACTACAATACTGAAGAAGTTGAGTAGTTGTTGTTGAAGCGTAAGACGAGATACAGTGAGGAGGATAGACATATTACCTCAGTTATTACCAATTCTATCACGTTCTCCTCAATATAATTCTTTGTATCAGGAGGATTCTGTTCTTATGGTGAGAACTACAATACTGAAGAAGTTGAGTAGTTATTGCAGCGTTAAGACGAGGTACAAGGTAGGAGGGAAGACAGGTGGTAGCAAGGTTTCCAGGGTTTCCAGGACGCGTAACCTCTGACCCTCTGACTACCCGCTGCCAGACACACGATACAAGACCTCGCCTCGCTTGAACCTGTACTCAATTCCCTCACAGAATAACACACTAACATACGGTTGTAATACGTGTTAATAGAGAATTGTATAGAGGTGGAGGTAATGCTAGTGGAGTGTGAGAGAGGGAGAGAGAGAGAGAGGTGTGTGAAAGCAATACCCAGTTTGTCCTGACTTCTATATAGCCAACAGTCCATGCAGGCGCCAGTACTCAGACCTTTCCCCCCCTCTCCCCCTTCCTCTCCCTTTCCTGTCCGTTTGCAACCACTCCTCCCTCTACTGTGCATGTAACGACGGACAAAGACCTTACGCGATGGTTACCCAACACACACACACACACACACACAGACACCTGCACACACACACACGCTATGAATTCCAACTTCGTATCACACTCTTGTATTGGAAACTTTTATTTTATCGTATTTCCTTTTCTTTTCCCTTTCTTTTCTTTCCTTGTCTTGATTTGCCTTCCAATTTCTACTATTCCGTTCTATTCTTTTCCTTTCGCTTCCCTTCCTTTTTTTTTCTTCTCTTCTCTTCTCTCCCTTCCCTCCTATTCTCTTCTTTTCCTCCTCCTGTCTTCCTCTTCTCTCTCTCTTTCTCCCTCACCTATTTCTTTTTTTCTTATTTTACTATTATTTTTTGAGGCAATTTTACTTTTTGTGTAGGATTATATTTTTTTAATTTTTTTTATTTTACTTTTATCATTCTATTTTTCTTTCACCATTGTTATTATTATTGTTTATTATTATTATTAGCCTTTCTTTTCCCTCCCTTCTATTCCCTCCTATTCCCTTCCTTTCCTTTATCTTTCCTCTCTCTGGCGGTAACGTAATACAAGCTACAGTAGAACCAGTTTATGAAGTCCGTTAGGGTGTTGGCTGGAGTGGGGAATTCCCTGTCCCCGGATCTGTCAAATCTCGTACTGAACCAAGTATCGGATTAGACTACTATAGCATCTTATTGCCATGCTTCATACTCGTGTTGCCTGGTTTAAGAACATAAGAACATAAGAAAATAAGGAAGCTACAAGAAGCCGCGAGACCTACACGTAGTAGTTCCTGTTACTTAACACTACCTACATCCACTTTTCATCCCCATCCATGAAATGTTCCAGCCTCCTTTTAAAGCTCCCTAATGACTCCGTACTAACTACCTGACGACTGAGACCATTCCAATCATTTACCACCCTATTTGAACCAGTTTTTCCCTATTTCTTTTTTTAAATCTACGCTTTTCAAGTAGCCTACTGGTTTCAAGTCTGCTGGTTTGCAAGGGTACATCCGATGGAG